>OY288275.1:4800000-5400000 GCA_958450335.1 Hibiscus tridactylites
TATTATTATTATTATTATTATTATTATTATTATTATTATCGTTATTATTTATTATTACCAACATTATTAGCATATAGTATTACTATTATTATTAGCGTTGTTATTATTATTATGAAACAAGTCTGAAAACTGGAAAAAAACTGATATCTATATATATATATATATGAATATATATGCTCAATTAAATAATGCAAGCCCAAGTTCATTAATATATATATATATATATATATATATATGAATATATATGCTCAATTAAATAATGCAAGCCCAAGTTCATTAATAACAATAGAGTCCACTTATATATATTAAAAAACCCAAAATATTACAAGGCCCGTTTGGCCCAAATAACTAAAAGTCCTATTCTGATAATAAGAAAAAAACCCTAATATGATCTTTGTGTCTTTCGCAGCCGGCTCCCAGCCGTTAGATCTGGGATAAATCTAACGGTTCAGGATTAAAGCGGGAAGCTTCTAGGCCATCACGTTCCCACGCGCGATCCCAGGCGTCACCCACATGCGATCCCATGCGAAACCCTCGCGTACGATTCTTCAAAGTCCCAAGTCGCGTATGCCCGTCTCCCTCACTCACGCGTGCATCACACGCTCGCCTCTTCGAGTCCTCAGGCCGTCCAGATCCGTTCCAGTTCGCGCACGACCGTCCACGTCCCTTAGCACTAAGGTCTCCATGGTCCCCTTCTCACGGCCGTCACATGCATGCAAACAAAGTGTTAGAGGAATACAACAACCAAAATCAGAGAGGCAAATAACAAGAATTGAGGGACACCATCGTCAAGTCCCAACAAGATATGAAGAAAGAGATATCTCAGTTGCTACAAGTCAATCTAAGAGGAAAGGGTGTTGTTGAAAACCCTAGTTAAGAGTGGGGAGACCCCTTCTTTTCCCCTGGCTTTGTCACCGAGACCCCTAAGCCCTCGCAAGGAGCGGCTACTCAAGGAGATGTGGCAACATCGCATCAGGCGGGCACCTCTACCCATGCTCCATCAGGTCTGGTTTTTAATCATGTGGAGAATGTCGGGGATAGTGTCCCAGATTTAGATGAGATTGAGAATTTGAACAAGGTCAAGGCGGAGTTCTCAAAACAACTAGAAGAGACCCGGAAAGACCTCGAGGAGAAATTTCGAACAAAGGAAGAGGAAGAAGGGGCATATGTGATGAATGCTAGAGATCTCAGTTTGGTTCTAGACTTGGTAATTCTGCCCAAGTTCAAGACGTCAGAGTTTGAGAAGTTTGACGGGACAACTTGCCCTACTGCCCACATAACCATGTTCTGTAGAAAGATGACGGATTTCATCAACCATGAGAAGTTGCTAATTCATTGCTTTCAAGATAGCTTAGCGGGGCCCGCGGTGAGGTGGTACAATAAGTTAACCCGCTCTCAGATAAGGTCATGGAAGGATTTGGCCGAGGCTTTCACAGATCAGTATAGGCACATAACCGATATGGTCCCAAACCGACTCATGCTACAAGGTTTTGAGTAATGGCACAATGAGAGCCTTCGTGAATACGCCCAGCGTTGGCGAGATGTGGCAGCACAGGTCCAACCCCCACTCCGCAAGAATGAGATCTCCCCTATGTATGTTGATACTTTGAAAGGGACCCTCTATGACTGCATGATAAGCAACCCTATCGATAATTTCTCAGATATGGTTATGACCGATGAACGTATCGAGGCAGCTATCAAGAGTGGTAGAATCGATGGAGGAGAGAATGCTCGGAAGCAATTCAAGAAGAAAGATTATGAGGTGAACAACATCAGTACCTACGAGGCTCCTAAGCTCCTCACAATCTCACCGCCACGAGCCGCAATCGGGAATGCGCAAATCTCAAACCGAAGAGAAAGTAGGGCTCTCAAGAAGGAGCAAGAGAAGATGTCCTTCATCCCTCTACCCATGCCATACAAAGAGGTGTACAAACACCTATACGAGGTTGATCTGGTTCGTCCATATCATGTTACTCCCTTCCAGCCACCTTACCCTCCATGGTATGACGAGAAGGCGCATTGTGAGTATCCCGGTGGAGTACCGGGGCATATGATAGAAAATTGCACAACGTTCAAGAAGCTCGTGAAAAACATGATCAACACCGGGGTCGTCGAATTAGAGGGGCCTAATGTGGCGACCAATCTGCTTCCAAACCATGGAAGACGAGTCGTGAATGCCCTCGAAGAGGTAGATGCGAAGAAAGTGATGGTGAAAGTGTCGGAAATCAAGTCCCATCTGAGTTGGGTTTACGAATAGCTGTGCAAGGAAGGCTTGATCAAGAGTGGTCCGAAGGGAGTATATGATGGCCATGAATCATTTTGTGAGCACCATCAGACTGTGGGGCATGAGATTCAGAATTGTCCAAGATTTAAGCAGATGGTTCAGGAACTGATGGACAATAAGGAGATTAAGTTCCTTGAGGAAGCTTAAGTCAAGGGTTTTATGCATCCAAGTTTGCTTGTTTTCATTTCATTGCATTTTAATCTTTTCCTTGAAGTAATGTGTGAAATCAACTTTGCTACCATTTGCCCGAAGGTAACGAAGATCTTTTTGTAAGGGCCTAAGACTGCATGTTTTTTAATTTCAATGAAAGGATGCATTGTGTTTTGTGTTTCAATTGTCTCTTCATTTTGTGTGTATACATTTATCTATTGAGTTCCCGTATATCAATTGCACAAGGGATATTGACCTTGACCCCAAAGGTTGATTTCGAGCAGCCTTTGTCTAGTGGAAATCGAAAGCTACGAAGATGATGAATATGTGGCTTACACTCCAAGTTAATTTGGTCATCTATTGAGTACACATAACATTAGGGCCTTCGGGAGAACAACCGGAAACCTTACGTGCTAAAAAAAAGAAGAAGAAGAAGAAGAAGAAAAAGAAAAATAAAGAAAAAAAGAAAAATAAAGAAAAAAGGAAAGGGAAAAAAGGAAAAAGAAAACGAAAAAGAAAAAGAAAAAAGAAAAGACAAAAGAGAGAATAATAAAAGCATAACAAAAGCACTCCAATGTTTGAAGCCTGGTAATAGGCATTTTCAGATAAGAGTGTGGAATTTTTGGGGCACTCCGTTGTAGCAAAAAGATCAATAAAGTTGCTATGCACCATTTGAATCAAAACTTTAGCTACATAAGTGATGGTAATATTTTCAAATCATGACAATGCCGAGTAGCTCGGGGTTTTGTTGTTTGCTCCATCATTTATTTCAAGCCAAAGGAACGTGATGAGTTGACTTCCCCAAAATCATAAACAATTGAGGCAAAGTAATAAGGATAAAGGCGAAGCCTATAGAAGATAAATCTAATTGATTAAAAAGCTGAAATAGGTCATAGAGTATTTTACATCCTCAAACATCAGCTCAGCTTTCGAGGTCTCCTAGACACATGATGCTTGAGGCAATCCTTGGTAAGTCATAGTAGTGTCGTTCATGCACTTGATATTCAGGGTATTTAATCTAGCTTGATATATCCATAATTTGAAAAGAAAGTATAGTTTTCAAAAATGCATCTCACTTTGAAATTAGAAGATGTAATCTAAATTTTTTTAGTGGACAAAATAAAAAAATATATTCCTTTCATTGCTTCAGGGATAAAGTTTAGAATGCAAGGTCACGAATACAAATGATGGCGCACCAGAGGCCATAGTGAGGTTAGCAGTAAGATTCTACATGCTACAGTTCAGGGACTTGAAGCGAATTTCTATCAAAATGCCTTGATTGGTTCAGAAAATGAAAGCGGGCCTTAATGATCTTAAGTGGAAAGTTCAGAGACTTTGGGGCATGTACTTCCCCCTAATGTTGAGAGAAGAGAAAAGTCGTCGTGTTGAGTTAAGACGAAGAGAATAGTTGAGCACCCAGTTTGAATAGGGGGCAATGTTTTGAGAACGAGCACTACGAGAAATGTTATGTCTGTTCGGACCAGTGGAAGTCAGCAATCATCTTTCGAGAAGAGGCTAGAAATAGAGATTTGGCAAGGATGAGAAAGCCAAAAGAGATTGAGAAAATGAAGAAGGTCAAGATTGACCAATCCAAAGAGTGAAAGCGTCCGAGCAATTTTGATGTCATAAATCATGCATCATTTGTAGTTAGGCGTCCCTAGGACTAGAAGGCATGCTAACTCACATCATTAAATCATTTTTGCCTATTTTTGATAGGTATCAAAGCTTTTCCAGTAAAAGGAACCCGTCTATCCGTTCGGGCATAAGGAGATTGGAACCCGCCAATCCGTTCGGGCACTTTGAGAATGGAACCCGCCTATCCATTCAGGTATTTTGAGAATGGAACCCGCCTATCTGTTTCAGGCATTTTGAGAATGGAACTCGCATATCCGTTCGGGCATTTTGAGAATGGAACCCGCCTATTCGTTCAGGCATAAGGAGAATGGAGACCCGCCTATCCGTTCAGGCATGAGGAGAATGGAACCCACCCATCTGTTCGGGCATTTTGAGAATGGAGACCCGCCTATCCGTTCGAGCATTTTAAGAATGGAGACCCGCCTATCTGTTCAGGCATGAATAGAATGGAACCCGCCATCCGTTCGGGCATTTTGAGAACGGAGACCCGCCTATCCGTTCGAGCATTTTAAGAATGGAGACCCGTATATCCGTTCGGGCATAAGGAGACTGAAGACCCGCCTATCCGTTCAGGCATGAGGAGAATGGAACCCGCCTATCTGTTCGGGCATAAGAAGAATGGAATCTGCCTATCCGTTCGAGCATTTTGAGAATTGAGACCCGACTATCCGTTCAGGCATGAGGAGAATGGAACCCACCTATCCGTTTGGGCATTTTGAGAATGGAGACCCGCCTATCCGTTCGGGCATTTTGAGAATAGAACCCGCCTATCCGTTCAGGCATGAGGAGAATGGAATCCGCCTATCCATTCAGGCACTTTGAGAATGGAGCTTTTATTTTTCACCAATTTTCTATATGTTCGGACCTCGAAGGGTTGAAGAATGTTGGAATGAGAAAAACAGCTTCAAGTCTCCGCGACCGTTTACATTTTCCCGTACCGACTTCCGAACCGCTAGTAGTTCAAGTGCATGGTGACTCGGGATCCAAACAGAGAAGTTGGACAAAATTGGTGCTTAAGGGCTTTGCTTTATTCTTCTTCCACAAGTATAAGCAAAGGGGACAACTGTAATCACCTATTTTGTCCGGTGTGTCAACCCAATTTTATTTTTAAATAATGGGCTTCAATTTTAATCATATGATGAAATAAAAAAATATTATATATATTATTAATATTATAATATTTATATAGTCACTAGTATTATGTTATTTGTAAAAACCCTAAATACTATTATAGTTATTACTACTATTATTACTACCAACTTTATTATTATTATCATTATCCTTACTATTATTATTACTATTAGTATTATTTACTCTATTATTATATTTATTATTATTATTATTATCATTATTATTTATTATTACCAACATTATTAGCATATAGTATTACTATTATTATTATTAGCGTTGTTATTATTATTATTATTATTATTATTATTTTGAAACAAGTATGAAAACTGAAAAAACTGATATATATGCCCAATTAAATAATGTAAGCCCATGTTCATTAATAATAATAGAGTCCACTTACATATATTAAAAAACCCAAAATATTACAAGGCCCGTTTGGCCCAAATAACTAATAGATCTAATCTTATAATAAGAAAAAAAACCTTAATCTAATCTTTGTGTCTTGCGCAGTCGGCTCCCAACCGTTAGATCTGGGATAAATCTAACGGTCCAGGATCAAAGCGGGAAGCTTCTAGGTCATCACGCGCCCACGCGCGATCCCAGGCGTCACCCACGCGTGATCCCAGGCGTCACCCACGCGTACGATTCTTCAAACTCCCAAGTCGTGTCTGCCCGTCTCCCTCACTCGCGCGTGCATCGCACGCATGCCTCTTCGAGTCCTCAGGCCATCCAGATCCGTTCCAATTCGCGCACGACCATCCACGTCCCGTAGCACCAAGCTCTCCATGGTCCCCTCCTCACGGCCGTCACATGCATGCAAACAAAGTGTTAGAGGAATGCAACAACCAAAATCATGGATGCAAATAACAAGAATTACAGAGATGAATACAAACAAACAACCAGCAGAACCAATAAGGATTTATCATTCAATTTATGTAATCCGAAAAAAATGAAATTTCGAGCTTATAAAAGTCGAAATCAAACCAGTGTAATCCCAAGTTGCATTCGAGGGAAATTTTAGAGTAATACAAAGAAAAAATGGCCTCAAGCTTTCCGAGGTATACCATTTCCATCTTTCATTTTGAAGTAAAAAAAATAAATGAAAGGGTTAGGGTTTCTTTTTACCTTTACAACGATTCATCGTCCCTGCGCCTACTCGTCTTCCTCGCCAGTGACAAGCCTCTTGGTCTCTTCCGAGACCATGCATGGTGAATCGGTGGGGAAGTAGGCTTTGAAAAGTTTTTTTTTTGAAAACTATTTTTTGGGTTTTAGTCTTAAAAAATAAAAGAAAGGGTTTTTTTTGGCTTCCGATTTTGTGAAGTAAAGGTTTTTTAGTTTTGAGTTTCAAAAGGTCGGAAAAAAGAGGGGCGATAGGGTTATTTTTAAGATCTTCGGCGCCGATTAACGGCGACCGGAGCGGCGCGGTGATATTCGGACGAGAGAAGAAGAAAAGTGTTTGAGTTTAGGTCTAGGGTTTGTAATAGAGGCTGAGTTTAGGTTAGGGCTAAAAGGGGGGCCAAATGTTTTAGGATGGTTTTTATAGAGTTTTAGGGTTTTAAAATAGGTTTAATCCCCTCATAAATCCCTCCGTGTTTTCGTAATACCACCGTTGGTCCTTTCGTGTTTTTAAACCCCGTCCCAGGTCCCTTCAGTCTTTCCAAAATTTTTAATTTCTTCATTGTTTTCATTTTAATATGTTTTCGAATGGGATATTTACAATATTGGTCTCTTTAGGTTTTCGTGTCTTTTTAATTTGGTCCTTTATTTTGAAATTAAATCAGTTTTTGAATGGTCTATACACTGTTTTGGTCCATCAAATTTTAGTTTTTGTTTTAATTAGTCCCTTTTCCAGTGTTTTCCTTTTAATCATACATTTTAAGTTTTTTTGGGTCGTGCATTTTATATTTCTTCAATTCCAGTGCTCTTTTATGATTTTTGTCATTTTATTAAATACACGTTTATGTTTTATGTATGAGATTGCCATGTTGATATATATATATTTGTTTTGTTATCTTTTTTATATAGTTTCTTAAATGATATATAGTTTTAGTATGTTGTATGCTCGTTTTTTTTATGTGTGCATAGTTAGTTTGTATGTTATTTGAATATGTATTTTTGGCATGTATCGTTAAATGTCATTCACATGATCTTAGAAATTCCTCAAATATGTGATATTTAATTTTTAATTATAAAAATGAGGTACTTATTAATTCGCATATTCGGGTCCAAATATCCTAGCTTATTGGACATTCCTCGGATATTCGGATTAATTCGCATCGTCTAAAGGTAAACTCGTAAATAATTAAAATGAACAAGACCACGGCATCATACCTTATCTGCTTGCATCATGCATAAAGGTGACGCACGGGATCCGAACCCTAAACTAACACGACAGTCAGACTTATATGATGTCGGTTTAGTCTTTGGCCCAGTGTACCCTCATCCTTTTTAATTAAATCTCTAATTAATTTGAAACCGCCAATTTGGATAAGCTCGTATAATTAAATTTTAATTTTCGATTAAGAACCTCTAATTAAACTCATTTTAAATTTCGAATAATTTCCATCAATTAAAAGCAACAATTGTTTTGGTACCGCTTTCCAGGCGTGATGGGGGTGCTAACCCTTCCCCACACGTAACCAACTCCTGAACCCTTTCAAATGAATCTCTGGTTTTGTTTTTGCGGTGTCCGACCTACCTTAGTGGCCGGTGGCGACTCTCAAAGATTTTCAAGGTTTTTCCAAAACTTGGAATTTTAAAAAAGAAGTTTCCCCTTTTTTAATCGAATTTTATAAAAATGTAGGACACTTCAAGGTTTGTCCTTTCCTTCTAAAAAACCTTATCACAACGTGGCGACTCCACTAGGGACCAATTTTTTTTTACGAAACTGTTGACTGTGTAAAAGTTCTATTATTTACCCCCTATTTAACCCATATTTCTGCTGCATTCAAGCATAATTCATTGCATTTAGGTCAGTTTACAGTTAGACATCACAAATATATTAAAAGGCACAGTTTCTACTGAAATTGGTTGCTTTTGCAGGTTGCTGTTGTAGCAGATGGAGAGGCAGGCGCTGGGCAGTGAAGCAGAAGAGCTGGAACTGGACGAGCAGTGAAGGAGGACGATGCTGCCATGGTTGCCGCCTTGACAGCAGAGGACGACAGCAATTTTGAGGAGAAGAAGCAAATTGGACCTCGAAAGATAGAGAAAATTGAGCCCGTCTGTCGTGGAAACCCAGTATATTTTTCCAAGCCCCAGATCAGAAGGAATGCCAAGCCCAAAGTTCAAGGAGAGAAAATCCCAAGCAAGAAGAAGGACGAGTTAAAGCTAGATTCTCTGAAGATTTAGCCTTTATTAGAGTTGTACTTTAATTTAAACTTGTATTCTTGCTATTTTAGAAAACTTGGACCCAAAGCCTATATAAGGGCATGTATTTCGACCTAGGAAAAGGATGACCCATCTCTAGCCTTCTTCCCAAAACCCTAGCCGTTTTCATCCTCTCATCATGTTCTAAAATCCCCTTAGGGCCACGGGTTGCTTTGTAAAGTAGTTGCAAGGGTTGCTTTTGTTTTAGGAATTTTCAGTTCAATAAAATAAACTTCAAGTTCTCTTATTCTGGTTATTAACATCTTGCAAGAGTATCGGGAGAGCATTGCGAGGTTATCTATTTACTTAATATCGGGAGAGTTAAGTATACGAAAGGAATAAGTGCGAGTTCTCTAGTTTATAGTTGAACTATCTCGGACCTAGGGATAGGAAGAGTTTAAGTGGCTAAAGAAGAATTCAACAACATCGGTGTTCATCCTTCGATTCACGCCGGGAGGTATCATCAAAGACGTGATCATCGACAGTCTTGAACCTAGGGATAGGCTAAGGCACAACAGGGATTCTTGCCAAACTTGAAGTCTAGAGTTGAGTGTTCGCTGCTGCGACAAGCAACAGACTGCCGCCGCGACAAGCATCAGACTACTGCCGCGACAGGTGCTGCCACGACGAGGACGACGACAGAGTTGAATTTCCTAGACTTAGCAATATCTGCACTACTGAGCAATTCAATACCAGCCCATTCTATCTATCTTGATTTCTCTACTCTTTTATTTTCTAGTATTCTTATTTACTTTCGTGACAAACATCTCAAATATTTTCTTTACTCTCGTGCAGTAATTCAAGGTGAAGCTATTAGCCCAGTCCCTGTGGAGACGATATCCGATACTTCCGTATCACTTTACTACTTGCGTCGTGTACACTTGCACTACAATTGCGATATACACTTTTACACACAACAAGTTTTTGGCGCCGTTGCCGGGGACTGGCAACATAACTCTACCTTTTCTTTTACTGCACTTTTCTTTTTATTTTTATTTTTCTGTTTAAATTTGGTTTGTTCAACTTTTGCTTTTCACAAGGTTTCTTGTTTATGCGCAGATCTGGACGAGGAGAAGAACTTGAGTATCCATTAGATCTTGAAATAGAACGTCCGTTCAATCTTAGGAACCGACTTCGTCACGTACTAGCCAGGAACAAGTACCTTGAAGAACAGTTAGAGACGATGAACAACCAAGGGAACCCCCAGGGTAATAACCCTCCTGTCGGAGATGGAGAGATTATACCTCCTATCGGCGACCCGCCTGCCGCTGCCGCACGACGGTCCTGCCGAGACTACATGCTGAATGATCATGTAGAACTAGAAACCACGCTGCCGGATATAGATGTTAACAACTTCGAGCTGAAACCTGTTATGTTTAGCATGATCAACAACGCCAGTCAATTTAGTGGTGCTCCTACAGAGGATGCAAGAGAGCATCTAAAAACGTTCCAGGAAATTTGTGGTTCGTTTAGACTACTAGGAGTTAATCCGGAGATACTGAGGCTTCGGTTATTTCCCCATTCATTGAGGGGTAGAGCAAAGACTTGGTGGAATAAACTTACGTCGGGTTCAATTAGAACTTGGGCAGATTTGTCTCGTGAATTTTTATCTCGTTTTAATCCTTCACACTTATCTGAGCGATTACGTAATGAAATTGCTACTTTTCAACAGGAAGATGACGAGCCAATGCACGAGGCTTGGGACAGATTTACCACTCTTCTACGGAACTGCCCAATGCATGGATTCCCCGTCTAGAACCAGGTAACCAAGTTTTATAATGCTGCCAATTTACAAACTCGTATTCGAATTGATTCAGCAGCAAACGAATTACTACTGGACAAAGACCCAGATGAGGCAATGCAAGTATTGAAAAATCTAGCTAAGAATGAGGAGCAGTTTCCGACAGCAAGAAGATGGGGTAAACGGGTCTTAGCTGTTAAGGATTATGAGGCCGACAGCACGATGAAATCACAGGTAGCATACCTCACTAAGGCAATGAAAAAGCTTTTGAACGATAATTCACAGCCGGTATTTGCTGTCGAAGAGGTATGTGAAATTTGTGAAGGAAATCACAGTTCGGATGAATGTCCTATACAGTTAGAAGAGGGAAAGTATGTTGGAAACTACAACAAGCAGAATTATAACTCCAACAACTACAATCCCTGTTGGAGAAAGGATCCCAAGTTCTCTTGGAGTAATCCTAATAATGCCCTGAATCCTCAAGCACACAATAATCTGAATCAGGGAGGACCTAGATTGCTGACTCGACAACAATTGCAGCCGCAGCAGCAGCAACAACAACCACCAACTACAACAAATAGTATACTGGAACAGACTCTGGCAACGTTTATGTCTCAAACAGGAACTTACATTGAGAACATGAATCAATTTGTCAAGAAGATGGAGACATTCATGGATAAAACAGAGATGCGGATGACAAATCATGAAGCTACTCTGAAATCTTTGGAGACACAGATGGGTCAGGTTTCCCAGCATATCAACCCAAGATAGACTGGCGAATTTCCTAGCAATACTGAAAACGCTAGGCAACCCACACATGAGCAGTGTAAAGCCATTACTACTAGGAGTGGGAAGAAACTACCAGGGCCAGAGAAGGAAGCTGAAACAGTGAAGAAACCAGCCTTGGACATACCTGCCGAGGAAGCTGCCGCGACAGGTAACAGACAGCCTGCTGTCGATGAGCCTGTCACGACAACAGAAGGAACAGAGGAGAAAGATGATGAACCCAAACCTCCTCAGATCCGTATGCATTGGGAAGAACGTATTGCTGATTATCGTCCCCCACCTCCTTTTCCTCAACGGTTACAGAAATTGAAGCAAGAATCACAGCTTAAAAAGATTTATGATATTTTTAAGCAGGTTCATATCAACATCCCGCTGTTAGATGCCATTAGGGAGATGCCCGATTATGCCAAATTTCTCAAGGATGCCATGTCAAAGAAATCGAGACTTGGGGAATTTGAATCGGTTAAGATGACAAAAGGATGCATGAGTATTCTGCACAAGCATCCACCCCAGAAAAAGAAGGATCCTGGGAGCTTCATCATACCTTGTGTAATCGGAGACAAATATGTGGGTAAGGCACTTTGTGATCTTGGTGCTAGTATAAATTTAATGCCAAAATCTGTTTTTCAGAAATTAGGTATTGGAAAAGCTCGGCCCATAACAATAATTATGCAGCTGGCAGACCGCTCTTACGTTCATCCGGAAGGAAAAATCGAAGATATTCTGGTAAGAGTGGATAAGTTTATTTTTCCTACTGACTTTCTTGTTTTAGATTGTGAAGCAGATGAAAACGCACCAATCATCCTGGGGCGACCCTTCTTAGCCACGGGAAGATCACTGATTGATGTGGAAAAAGGAGAACTCACCATGAGAGTGAACGATCAAGAAATAAAATTGAATGTTCTCCAAGCTATGAAGCATGCTGATGCAGAAGAAGAATGCAAGGTTATCACTGAAGTTACCCTTGACCAACCCTGCATCAGGTTGGGCTGTCACGACACCAACATTGGTCACTGCCTCGGCAGCCACTTAGAAGACTGTCACGACAGCACCGACGACAACAACTCCTCAGAATCTGATACATCTGATAATGAAGATTAGAAGGAGGTAAACTAGATAGGCAATCGTCCAGGTAAGTTATTCGAGCCTTTAAATTATACCTCGGATAACCATGCAATTCAAAAGCCATCAACTGTTGAGCCCCCTGTTTTAGATCTTAAACCCCTGCTAGGGCAGCTGAAATATGCTTTTATTGGTTTAAATGATACGTTGCCCGTAATCATCTCTTCCAAGTTGATGCAAGAACAAGAACATCAGTTAATAGGGATGCTGCAGCAGCACAAAAAGGCTATTGGATGGACGATAGCTGATATTCAAGGCATTAGTCCGACATTATGTATGCATAAAATCTTTCTCGAGGATGATCATAAACCGACTATAGATGCTCAAAGGCGGCTGAACCATGCGATGAAAGAGGTGGTGCGAAAAGAGATAATCAAATGGCTAGATGCTGGAATAATCTATGCCATCTCGGACAGCAAATGGGTGAGCCCCGTGCAATGTGTTCCCAAGAAAGGAGGAATGACCGTGGTGACCAACGAAAACAATGAGTTAATCCCAACCAGGACTGTGACTGGTTGGAGGGTTTGTATGGACTATCAGAAGCTTAACAAAGCTACCCGAAAGGACCACCTTCCTTTACCCTTTATTGATCAAATGCTTGATAGACTAGCGGGTAAACCTTACTATTGTTTTCTTGATGGTTATTTAGGTTATAATCAAATAGCTATCGCACCGGAAGATCAAGAAAAGACGATGTTCACATGCCCCTATGGAACATACGCTTTTAGGAGAATGCCATTTGGACTATGCAATGCACCAGCCACCTTCCAAAGGTGCATGATGGCCATATTCTCCGATATGGTGGAGGACTTCCTAGAGATTTTTATGGATGACTTTTCAGTCTTTGGAGACGACTTTGAAAGCTACCTAGGCAACCTACAAAAGGTGCTCGAGAGATGTAAAAAGCAAACTTAGTGTTGAACTGGGAAAAATGTCACTTCATGGTGGATGAAGGGATAGTCCTTGGCCATAAGATTAGCTGCCGTGGCATAGAAGTCGACAGGGCTAAGATAGAAGTGATCGAAAAGCTGCTGTCGCCCACTACAGTCAAGGGAATCAGAAGTTTCTTAGGACATGCTGGTTTTTATCGGAGGTTCATTGCGAACTTTTCAAAAATCACTAAGCCCCTATGCCATCTTCTGGAGCAGAACCGACCCTTCGACTTTAACAATGAATGTACTGAGGCATTCAAGGTTCTGAAGGAAAAGCTGGTAACAACCCCAATAGTACAGCCACCAGACTGGACACAGCCATTTGAGATTATGTGTGACGCTAGTGACTATGTTGTCGGGGCAGCACTTGGGCAGCGGAGAGACAAACGTTTTCATGTCATATACTATGCCAGCAAAACACTGAACGACACCCAAGTAAACTACACCACCACAGAGAAGGAGTTATTAGATGTGGTATTCTCCATTGACAAGTTTCGTTCTTATATACTTGGAACGAAGGTCATAGTGCACACAGACCACTCTGCATTGAAGTATCTGTTCACGAAAAAGGATGCAAAACCTCGATTGATACGTTGGATCCTGCTATTGCAAGAATTCGACCTTGAAATCAAGGACAAAAAAGGGACAGAGAATTAAGTGGCAGATCACTTGTCAAGGTTGGAGAAGGGAAAGAGTCTACCAACAGATGAGACAAATATATTGGAGACCTTCCCAGATGAGCAACTATTTGCTGCCGCAGTCATTGCCGCGACAGCCATGGCGGCAGGTAAGTCTTCTGAACTCCCCTGGTATGATGATTTCATTAATTTCTTAGTTAGCAGAATAATTCCTCCTGACCTTAATTATCAAGCCAGGAAGAGGTTCCAAAATGATGTAAAGCATTATTATTGGGACGAACCTCTTCTTTTCAAAATTTGTGCAGATCAGGTTATAAGGAGATGCGTACCACATGATGAGCAGGAAGATATACTTCATCACTGCCATGCTTCACAGTGTGGAGGACACTTAGGAGGCAACAAAACTGCTGCCAAGGTGCTGCAGTCAGGGTTTTATTGGCCGTCACTGTATAAAGATGCTCAAATCTTCTACAAGAGCTGTGACAGGTGCCAACGGACAGGAAACATCTCAAGGAGACACGAGATGCCACTGCAGAACATTCTTGAAGTCGAGATCTTCGACGTTTGGGAGATTGATTTTATGGGACCATTCTCATCTTCATGTGAGAATTTATATATCCTCCTGGCAGTAGATTATGTATCTAAGTGGGTTGAAGCTATCGCCACTCAAAAGAATGATGCCAAGACAGTTCAAAGGTTTTTACACAAAAACATCTTTTCCAGATTTGGCATCCCTAAGGTGATCATCAGCGATGAAGGGAGACATTTCGACAACATGGTTATTGCTGATGCCTTGAAGAAGTATGGTGTCAAGCATCGAATCGCAACAGCATATCACCACTACAAGAAATTTATAATATTGCAGCAAAATTATTTATCACTAAAAGTACTAGATTTGTCACGATATATTTAATTTGACAAATTTTGTTTGTTACCATATTTGTTAGAACAACCCCGTCATATAAAATATATTGTGACGAAATTGTGTCTGTTTCCATTTTTATTATTTATCGTAACAATAAAATTTCGTTACTACAATTAACTTATCATGAAAAAATATTTGTCACAATAAAGTAACTATTTAATCATGAGAATTACGTTTTGTCACAACAAACATGTATTTTAACATCAAATATAAAGAGTTTTTATGAAAAAAATATATATTACAACAAAAATTAATTTCTCATTGCTTCTATTTTGTTAGTAAAAGTAACTTATAGAGACAAAATAATTGTTAGAATAAAATATTTATTTTATCACAAAAAATAAATTATGTCACAATTAACTGAAATTTTAACATCAAACGAAATAAATTTTTATGACAAAAATATAATTACAATTCTCAGTACTTTTATTTCGTCACTAAATGTTACTTATAAGCACAAAATATTTATTTCATCCCAAAAAATACATTTTATCACAACTAAATTTTATCACCAGACCTCTCGGCCACCCCCATGAACACTGAAACTTTGCATCTAGTTCACCTATATGCCCCACTAACCTTAGCCCCAATATCGTGAACTTCCTTTCATTCACCACAACATCAATTAGGACATTTCCAAGCCTTTCGGTTACCGCTTATCTGACACCCATATATTCATCATTATCAAACCAATATTCACAGCCGCACACATCCACATGGCCACAGTTCATCTTCGAATGTCGAGTCTAATCCCTCGCAACACAACTACCTGAAAGAGGGAGACAGGAGAGGGGCGAGCTAGAAAGCTCAATGTTGTTAAAAATGCGCAAAAATTAATCATAATATTTAAACAGCGAACACATTATCAAAAAATCATTAGAACGAATATACATCAATTATTACAGCCGCCTATAGCAGATTATACAATATTTAAGACAAATGTCATGCCGAGTAACATCCAATGTCATCAGTCCTAGCCCCAATGTAACAGTATAATATGACATGCAACAATATAAGAACAAAAAATAGTAACCATAAAATGGCATGTAGATACAGTGTAAATAGCAATTACAGCGACAACGTATACAATATGAGTAACAGAAACATCAATAAACCAAAAGTCTTAAGCGGACATCACAATCAACAGTGTCAACCAAATAATCATAAACATGTTTATTTGGGATATATGCATTAAATGTTTAAACAAACAGATTTAACACAGTAGAGACACATCGTGTAATGGCCAGTCAAAACATCAAAGTTCTACTTAATCATCGCATGCTTTGTTGTCTATCGGTGCTCGTATTGACCTTATTTGAATCTTAATAATAATAATAATAATAGTAATAACATCAATTAACCATCAATTTAACAAGATTGAAGCTTTTGGATTAGAAACAATCTAATCATCTGATATGATGCACACACATAAATATAATAGATAAAAGTATATATGTAATATTATTTAAATAGAATAAAATAAAAGAAGCTAAATCGGTTATTAACACTAAGAATTAGCTCAACTGAAAAAAAGGATTAAAAATAAAATTAAACGATTCAAAAATAATTAAAAGAAGTGTTTTCGAACATGGTTACCTTGCTTTGCTTGCACTGATTCGAATGATTGTTAATATCATGGTGACATGAATGCTTCATTAGACGCATGATTAAAGGAGGGTATTTGAGTTTTTGGTGCGAGGCCGTATGTGATTTTTAAGAAAAGGAGTTTTGGGTTTTTAGGGTTTCTTAATAGGGGTTTAAGGGTTCTTTAAAATCAGAGAGAATTTTAAAGAGCTGATGAGAACCCTCATTTTCTACAATATATTATTATTATTATTATTATTATTATTATTATTAGTAGGGTAAACTACACAGATGACCACCAAACTATGGTTTGGTGTCAAAATGACCACAATATTATTTTTTGCCGCAAATGTACCACACAACTATTTAAATGGTTCCATTTTAGCCACACGCCTTTAAGAAAAACGAAAAAGTTACAATTTGGTCCTCTATATTTATACAATATATTAATTTAGTCACAATTTTAATCTAATAAAATAAATTAATTATTCAATAAGATGGTGTAGTGCACACGAGCTTGCCATTGAGCCAAGCATATAATTATGATATGCAATACTAATAATTTTGAGATCCAAACGTATGCATCAAACTTGATTTTTTTCAAGGTACGGTGCATCTCGATTCCCTGTTTGTTATAATCTTCTCGGATGGTTTAGATGTTCCCTTCGGATCACAAATAATAATAACATCAATGACATGTTTCAGTAGAATCTAAAATAAGTGCTAAACACTAGTCTTTCTGTTTTCTTTAGAATTCAAAATCTCATATCGAAAATAAATAAGTAAATAAAAAACAAGAAACAACATGCGGACCATAACAAAACAGACCTTTCTCATCCCTTGAAGCACATCATATAATTTAGAATATGATTACTATAGACAGAATGGAAATGGTGAAGAAGAAAGACATTAATAAAGAAATATTGACAAGAATAAAGGTCAAAACAACAAAAATAGCAATAGAAACTACTCCTTTATGTTCAGCTTAATTATTTAGATGACTAAAAGAAGTTGAATTTATAAACAAAACTTCACTGATTTTTATTGCACTATAGACAACAGTTCTCAAATTATAATTTACATGCCTACAAAAACAATCCACGAAATACCTCCTCATAGAATTCTTCCTCAATCTCTTCCACTATTTGACTCTGAGGTTTGCTTCCATATATTGACATCAGTTCTTCAGAACTCGATGGAAGACTATATCGCTGACTAGCTGGCAATCCTGAAAGAGCACGAGCAACAGCAGCTCGAGCTGGAACCTGTATAAGATGAAAAAGAACACATGGATCAAAATTTCACAAATCATGACTCGTTTGAGTTCGGGTATAATCAGGAGAATCAATCATACTATACAAAAGAGCAGAGATATAGTTCTATGAGGAACATATAAACCACAAAACTCAGCAAACTTTTGGCTATAAAAACATAAAAATTTATATACCTAGTTCCATCTACTGCTATGTTTTTTTATGGAGACCATTTGGTATTAACTTTCAATACCTAACATTTGCCTCCCCAAACCAAAAGACGAATATCAAAAGTAAACATTTCTTAAGATTAAAAAATTAAAATGTAGTTTCGTCCAGCACAGAACACATGATTTCAATTTTATATTGAACAATTATCTAAGAACTCAGTTGCATTCTATATTCATTGAGCATCTACTTCTACTTTATAGCAATTTTTTTGAGGGAAGAAAAAGTAACAACCAAACAAAGCCTTAATCATTTAAAATGCAGCATTTCTAGCAAGTCCAGTGTCAAAACTAATTTCACTTCAAACAAACTGATCCATGTAGTTTAAGGAAAACAAGGTGATCCGAAGGGAACATCTAAACCATCCAAGAAGATTATAACAAACAGGGAATCGAGATGCACCGAACCTTGAAAAAAATCAAGTTTGATGCATACGTTTGGATCTCAAATTATATATCTGTTTCTCCATATGCATAACACATATATTATTATTAGTATTGCATATTATAATTATATGCTTGGCTCAATGGCAAGCTTGTGTGCACTACACCCCAAGGTATTGTATAAATATAGAGGACTAAATGTGTAATTATACCAATTTTTTAACACTTCCGTTTCGTTTTTTTAACGGCGTGTGGCTAAAATGGAACCATTTAAATAGTTGTGTGGTGCATTTGCGGCAAAAAATAATATTGTAGTCATTTTGACACCAAACCCATAGTTCGGTGGTCATCTGTGTAGTTTACCCTTATTATTATTATAAAAATAGAATAAAAACAATAATTATAATTTAGAATGGCTACTGCATCAATACACGCGCTTCAGTAGCTTGGGGTAAGGTTTAATAAAAGAAGTCAAATTGACATACAACCCCTTATATTTTCTAGGATTCATACAGATGGACCAAAACTTTTTTACCGGGTACTATATTGCTAAGTCTAATGTTGGGTATAAGTATGGAATTTGGCGTGTTATATATGATTTTTTTACCATGTCACGGTCTGGTCTAGGTCGCAATTTCAATTGAGGTAATAATTTTTTATATTAAAAACATTTTTATTCTAATTAATTATAATTATTTGTATGCTTCTAAATGAAATTACTTCTGATATGTGCAATTGTGCATATTGATAGGTTTTCTAATATTTTGAGCATTATAGAGTATGTGAAAAATGTGTGTAACATTTTGATCATCATTACAAAGGGAAACATTTGTGCCAAAATATTTTGTCACTATAATTAAAATATATAACTACAAACATAATTTATCACAAAAAAACTTGAATCATATTATTTGTTGTGACAAATTTTTTCTATAACAATAACTTTAACTTATACTTACAAAACTTATCACTATATAACTTTTTACACAAAAAATGGAGGGAAACATATGTGACAATATATTTTGTCACTATAATTAAAATATATAACTACAAACATAATTTATCACAAAAAACATGATTCTCATTGCTTGTTTTGACAATTTTTTCAGTAACTATAATTATGACTTGTAGTTACAAAAGTTGTTAGTATAAAACTTTTTTCTGCGCCAAAAAGTGGAGGGAAACATATTTTATTATACATTTTGCCACTATAAACTTGAATCTCATTATTTGTTGTGACAATTTTTTTCTGTAACAATTATTAAAACTTATAGTTACAAAATTTGTCACTATATGACTTTTTTTGGCGCCAAAAAATGGAGGGAATTATTTGTGACAAAAATGGTAAGAAAATTTATTTTGTCACTATATGTTATACAAGTTTGCTAATTGTGACAAAATATTACGACATTTTTAGTTTTTGTAACAATTGTATATGTTTTTCTAATTTAAAGTGACCCTTATTTATTTTGTCACAATAAAGCTACTAATAGTGAAAAAATTAACTTTGTCAAAATTAAATTTGTCACAACAATAAAAAATTCTTGTAGTGCACCCTCAAACAAATGGACAAGCTGAAATATCCAACAGGGAAGTTAAGAACATTCTTGAGAAGATGGTTAAGCCAACTAGGAAAGATTGGTCTTTACTCCTTAATGATGCATTATGGGCTTATAGGACAACTTTCAAAACTCCATTGGGCATGTCTCCTTACCGATTGATTTATGGGAAAACATGCCATTTACCTGTCGAAATAGAGCATAGAGCATACTGGGCAATCATGGTAGTGAATATGGACTTTGACAAGGCAGGGCAGAAAAGGCTATTGGATTTGAACGAAATTGAAGAAATCCGGACAATGGCCTATGACAATGCAAGAATCTAAAAGGATAATACTAAGAAGTGGCATGACAAGAAGTTGCTGCCACGACAGTTCTGCCCAGGGCAGCTTGTATTGCTATTCAATTCTAGATTGAAACTCTTCACAGGGAAGCTGAAATCTAGATGGTCTGGCCCGTTCCAAGTTGTACAGGTTTTTCCCCATGGTGCCATCACAATCAGATCTTTAAAAGACGGGCACCAATTCAAAGTCAACAGACAATGCTTAAAGCATTATCAGGGGACTGAAGCCCCAGGAATGCAGGAAGTGGTTGCCTTAGGAGATGCCCCACCTGGCATCCCTAATTTAACCTAATTTTTAATTTTTAGTTTATTACTTATTATTTATTAGGAAATTAGATTTATTTTTAAATAATGTTTTTATTTTAATTGTTTTTAGGAAATAAAGGAGACAAGAAGAACAAGAGAAGTGAAATCAGCCCACCATCCTTCCACCAGCCCAAAAAGCCCAAATTTTGGAGCCTGTCGTTACAGCTGCCGCGATAGACGCGGAAAAGACAGGCTGTCGACACGCTGTCGCGACAGATACAGAAACGCGTAACAGACGCACAGCAGACACGAAAACGCGTGGCAGACGCGTCAGACACACTACCGCGTAACAGCTGGCCCCGTTATTCGCGCCTGCCGTTACAGCTCCAACGGGCAGCAAATCCTTCTCTATATAAACCCCGTTTCATTTTTCATTTTCACTCACTTCTACTCGTCTTACTTGCTTCCTCTAGATTTTATTTGCTTTCATTTTCATTTTCACAACCCTTGCAACAATGTCTTCCAGAAACACCCGTAGGAATGCTGCCTCCAGCTCCACCCCGACAGCAACCACCCCACGCTCATTTCAGATCAGAGATATGTGGGAAGAAAGGGGATTCGTTTACACTTCAAAGGAGGGAAATTTGGGCCTAAAGTCATTCATTGCCCGAAAAATTCGAGCTCTACAGTGGCAGATCTTTGCCGAACAACCTGAGGAGATGAACGTCTCTTTGGTGCGAGATTTCTACGCTGCCATCAACAGCAGGACGGTGACAGCAGTCACCGTATGAGGGAGGGAAGTGTCGTTCGAAGCTGAATATATCAACACCTTGTACGGATTCTACGTCGGCAGCAACGACGACGGCCACCAACAGTTCCTCAATAGCCTTGATCCTGCTGCCTATGATGTTGTCATGGCAGAGCTAACAGATGAGGGAACTCAATGGAATACCAGCCTTAATTCACTCCATTTTACATGAGAGGCCCATTAACGTGGGCAGCGATATACGCGAGAGCATCCTGGAGTGCGCACACCGGCCGACGGCACCGCTCTATCTTCCGTACCTCATCACAGCCCTCTGCCGCGACCATGGGGTACCTGAAGCTGCCACTGATATTAGAGTCTAAGGGAAGGGATGGATGGACAAGAACATACTCATCTTAATGGAGCTGACTGTTGCCACCCCTCTATCATCATTCGATCCAGCTGCCACGACAGCAGACACGATAGAGCCGCCGGAAACAGAACCTGCTGCCGCACAAGCCAGGCAGCAACCAGCAGCAGCAGCCCCGACCGACTCCTCCTCTCAGATCCTCGCTGCTATCCAGAAGATGGAGGAACGACAGCTCGGTCTGATGAGCTTCATCAGGGATTTCACTACATCTACGGTACACTTTATCCAAAACTCTTTAAATTTCCCTGATGTCGTATTTCTCACCTTCCCTGCACATTATTTTGCTGTACAAACCCCTGCCCACACCCCAACACCTGCTGCCACACCACAGACACCCTCTGCAGCATCAAAACCAACACCTGCCCCGACAGCCGCTGGCAGCAACCGTGCTGAGACTTCTGCCCGTGGAACGAAACGCAGAATGCCCTCGGAAGAGCTTGACGCCTTCATTGCCGGTTTCTCTTCTTCCTCCGTTTAGGCTGCAAGTGATAATGCACCCTCTATTAAGAGGAATCTCTCAAAGGAGTTTACACCGATGAACAGGCATAAGAGAATGGCAGATAAAAACAAGATGAAAAGCGCCAGCGGCAACAGCAGTGACAACAGCAGTGGTGAGGACAGCAGCAGCAGCTCAGAAGTCTAGGTTGTGGAGAAACCCCCTCATATCTCCCCAACCAGGATTCAACCACCGAGGGAGGCCAAAACGAAGAACACATCTACCTCCCCTATCCGCCAGCCAGTTTAGAAAGCTCGTACACACCGCCAGATCAGAGTCAGCAACAGCAGTGACGACAACGCTTAAAATTTGAGTTTCTTAACTTATTTTGATGTCTGCTTATATATTTTGTAATGTACTGCTTTTATTTTTATTAACTTGTCATTTGCATTGAGGGCAATGCAACCCTCGAGTTTAGGGGTGGCATCCCTCCATTAATGGAGTCTATATTAGTTTTAAAATTGCTTCTTTACTTAGTTTATTTTAAGTTCAAAAAAAAGAATGATGAAAATATGAAAATTTTGGCTTAAGTCTGTGAACTGAACTTACCTGCCATGACAGATCTGTCGTGGCAGTGCCTTTAGGATAGTTTTAGGAGCAGTTTAGAGCCTTTCTATAGTTCTGAAAACTTAAACACTATTTGTGACTGTTATACTGCTTAGAACTCTTTTAGTCAACTAGAATAGGAAGCTTAGCACTTGATATAGCCCCTAGAGGTGCCTAACACTGGCTCTAGGAAAGAAGTTTAGCAAAAGAGACTCAATAGCCCTAGAGGTGCCCGAAACTGGCTCTAGGAAGTTAGCTAGAGGTGCCCAAAACTGGCTCTAGTGAAACTTTAGCTTAAAAAAAATAAATGAAATCGAGTCAAAACAAAAAAATCAAAGGAGCATAAGAAATGCCTTCAAAAGATAAACTTTGGCATAAAAATTCAAGTTAGAAGCTGAAATATTCTAGTGAAACTAAGAGAGTCTTGGCATATAACTGTTCACAAGCATGCACACACTGCACGAGGACTATAGTGAGACTCTGGACAAATCCTAAGTTATTCGACGCAATGCTGCCGTCACAGAGAACGAATGGAGGGTAAGGGAAAGTTCACTGTTTTAAGCCAAAACCAAAAAAATATTTCATTTTACTTTTAGATCTGAATTGCTTGAGGGCAAGCAAAAACTTGAGTTTGGGGGTGTGTTGAGTGTGTAAAAGTTCTATTATTTACCCCTTATTTAACCCATATTTCTGCTGCATTCAAGCATAATTCATTGTATTTAGGTTAGTTTACAGTTAGACATCACAAATATATTAAAAGGCACAGTTTCTACTGAAATTGGTTGCTTTTGCAGGTTGCTGTTGTAGTAGATGGAGAGGCAGGTGCTGGGCAGTGAAGCAGAAGAGCTAGAACTGGACGAGCAGTTAAGGAGGACGATGCTGCCATGGTTGCCGCCGTGACAGCAGAGGACGACAACAGTTTTGAGGAGAAGAAGCAAATTGGACCTCGACAGATAGAGAAAATTAAGCCCGTTTGTCGTGGAAAACCAGTATATTTTTCCAAGCCCTAGATCAGAAGGAATGCCAAGCCCAAAGTTCAAGGAGAGAAAATCCCAAGCAAGAAGGAGGACGAGTTAAAGCTAGATTCTCTAAAGATTTAGTCTTTATTAGAGTTGTACTTTAATTTAAACTTGTATTCTTGCTATTTTAGAAAACTTGGACCCAAAGCCTATATAAGGGCATGTATTTCGACCTAGGAAAAGGATGACCCATCTCTAGCCTTCTTCCCCAAACCCTAGCCGTTTTCATCCTCTCATCATGTTCTAAAATCCCCTTAGGGCCACGGGTTTCTTTGTAAAGTAGTTGCAAGGGTTGCTTTTGTTTTAGGAATTTTCAGTTCAATAAAATAAACTTCAAGTTCTCTTATTCTGGTTATTAACATCTTGCAAGAGTATCGGGAGAGCACTACAAGGTTATCTATTTACTTAATATAGGGAGAGTTAAGTATACGAAAGGAATAAGTGCGAGTTCTCTAGTTTATAGTTGAACTATCTCGGACCTAATGATATGACGAGGTTAAGTGGCTAAAGAAGAATTCAACAACATCGGTGTTCATCCTTCGATTCACGCCGGGAGGTATCATCAAAGACGTGATCATCGACAGACTTGGACCTTGTGATAGGCCAAGGCAAAGCAGGGATTCTTGCCAAACTTGAAGTACATAGTTGAGTGTTAGCTGCCGCGACAAGCAACAGACTGCCGCCGCGACAGGTGCTGCCGCGACGGGGACGACGACAGAGTTGAACTTCCTAGACTTAGCAATATATGCACTACTGAGCAATTCAATACCAGCCCATTCTCTCTATCTTGATTTCTCTACTCTTTTATTTTCCAGTATTCTTATTTACTTTCGTGACAAACATCTCAAATATTTTCTTTACTCTCGTGCGGTAATTCAAGGTGAAGCTATTAGCTCAGTCCCTGTGGAGACGATATCTGATACTTCCGTATCACATTACTACTTGCGTCGTGTACACTTGCACTACAATTGCGATAGACAATTTTACACGCAACAGAAACAAAAAGAGAGTTAGGCCAAAAAATAATTGTTGCTTTTAATGATGGAAATTTTTGAAAATTAATTTGACTTTAATGGGACGGTTCTTCTTTGAAAATATGACTTAAATTATACGAGCTTTAATAATTGGTAGCCTTCGTATTAATTCTTCGTTTAATTTCAAAGGAATCACCGACATGTGTTACACCATGATCATTAAGCTCTATACTCGAGCTTCGTCCCTTAAATGGGAGTGAAACGCCCATACCCACGTGAGCATCCCTCCGCGGGTCGGTAATTCACTTCTGGAATCCACGCCTTTGACACATGAGCATCCCTCCACGTCATTAGGTCGTGCTTTCCCTCGAACTAAAACCAATTCGCAAGCTTGTAATGGGCCAAAACTGGAGTTCTTGTTACCTTAGTAGGTGATAAGATAGGTTTGGGTACCCTTTATTAGAACCAAACCCACATGTGTGAGAATTTAAGAAGCCCACCCTATTAGAGCTATACGGATAACCGTAGAATTAGAATTCATGCTAATAGGTCTGGCATTGTTAATATGCTTTGATGTGTTTCCTTTCCTTTATTGTATTCAGTGTTCTTTATTGTTGTTACTAATCCAGTTGCTTTTGTCTTGTTTTGTTTGATTTTTTGCACATATTCATAGCATTTTCATACGAGGTGTTGATTTGAGAACAATCTAAAGTTGAAAACTTCAATAACAGAAGAAAGAGACCATAGTAACGGAGTTTCCAGAGCGCGTTAAGGGGGCGAGCAAATTTATTGAAAATCGTACGCTATGTATTTATTTTCTTGCCTCGTTGTAACAAGACTTGATCTCCGTTATGAAAAGTTGTTTGATGAGGATGTTCGTCGAATCAACATTTCTTTGCATTCGATCGTGTTTTTAATTTATTACCTTTAATCATCTGATTCTGTCATGCATACAACACATTGTATAAATTAAATCATAAAGTCATGAGATTAATTGTTCGGGGTCATGGCAGCATTCGTGACTATCGAAGATTCCACATCCACACTTTACTCGCCATCAAAGGAAGCAAATGAAGGAGAGTTTTTCTAAGTTGGAAGCTGATTTAAGTGGTTAGTTGGAGCGAGCTCAGCAAGAATTGAGGGACACCGTTATCAAGTCCTAACAAGATATGATGAAAGAGATATCTCAGTTGCTACAAGCCAATTTAAGAGGAAAGGGTGTTGTTGGAAACCCTAGTCAGGAGAGGGGGGACCCCTCATTTTCCCCTGGTTTTGTCATTGATACCCCTAAGCTCTCGCAAGGAGCGGCTACTCAAGGAGATAGGGCAACATCATATCAGGCGGGCGCCTCTACCCATGCTCCGTCAGGTTTGGTTTTTAATCATGTAGAGAATGTTGGGGATAGTGTCCCAGATTTGGATGAGATTGAGAATTTGAACAAGGTCAAGGAGGAGTTCTCAAAGCAACTAGAAGAGACCCGAAAGGACCTCGAGGAGAAATTTTGTACAAAGGAGGAAGAAGAAGGGGCATATGCGATGAACGCTAGAGATCTCAGTTTGGTTCCAGACTTGGTAATCCCGCCTAAGTTCAAGATGTCGGAGTTTAAAAAGTTTGACGGGACAACTTGCCCTACCGCCCACATAACCATTTTATGTAGAAAGATGACGGGTTTCATCGACAATGAGAAGTTGCTAATTCAATGCTTTCAAGACAGCTTAGCGGGGCCCGTGGTGAGGTGGTACAATCAATTGACTCGTGCTCAGATTAGGTCATGGAAGGATATGGCCAAGGCTTTCACAGATCAGTATAGGCACATAACCGATATGGTCCCAAACCGACTCATGCTACAAGGTTTGGAGCAAAGGCACAATGAATGCCTCCGTGAATACGCCCAACGTTGGCGAGATGTGGCGGCACAGGTCCAACCTCCACTTTGCAAAAACGAGATTACCCCTATGTTTGTTGATACTTTGAAGGGAACCCTTTATGACCGCATGATAAGCAACCCTACCGGTAATTTCTCAGATATGGTTATGACCGGTGAACGTATCGAGGCAGCTATCAAGAGTGGTAGGATCGATGGATGGGAAATTGCTCGGAAGCAATTTAAGAAGAAATATCATGAGGTGAACAACACCAGTACCTACGAGGCTCCTAAGCAGCTCACAATCTCACCGCCTCAAGCCGCAATCGGGAATGCGCAAAGCTCAAACTGAAGAGAAAGTAGGGCTCCCAAGAAGGAACAAGAGAAGATGTCCTTCACCCCTCTACCCATGCCATACAAAGAGGTGTACAAACACCTATACGAGACTGATCTAGTTCGTCCATATCGTGTTACTCTTTTCCAGCCGCCTTACCCTCCATGGTATAACGAGAAAGCACATTGTGAGTACCACGATGGAGTACCGGGGCACACGATAGAAAATTGCACGGCGTTCACGAAGCTCGTGCAAAACATGATCAACAATGGGGTCATCGAATTAGAGGGGCCCAATGTGGCGACCAACCCGCTTTTCGAACCATGGATCACAAGGCGTGAATGCCCTCGAAGAGGTAGATGCGAAGAAAGTGAGGATGGAGGTGTCGGAAGTCAGGTCTCCCCTGAGTTGGGTGTTCGAGCAGCTATGCACGGTGGGCTTGATTGAGAAAGGTACAAATGGTGTATATGATGGCCATGAATCATTTTGTGAATACCATCAGACTGCGGATCATAAGATCCAGAGTTGTCCAGAATTCAAGGAGTTGGATCAAGAACTGATGGACAATAAGGAGATTGAGTTCCTTGAGGAAGGTTAAGGATTGTGATGAATGGTTAGTCTAGCGATGGTCAAGAGTTTTAATGTATCCGAATTTGCTTTGTGTTCAGTTTTCTTGTCTTCATTTCATTACATTTTAATCTTTTTCTTGAAGTAATGTGTGGAATCAACTTTGCTACCCTTTGCCCGAAGGTAGCAAAGATCTTTTTGTAAGAGCCTAAGATTGCATATTTTTAAAATTTCAATGAAAGGATGCACTGTGTTTTGTGTTTCAATTATCTCTTCATTTTGTGTATATATATTTTTCTGTTGAGTCCCCGTATATCAATTGCACAAGGGACATTAACCTTGACCCCAAAGGTTGATTTCGAGCAGCCTTTGTCTAGTGGAAATCGAAAGCTGTGAAGATGATGAATGTGTGGCTTACACTCCAAGTTAATTTGGTCATCTTATTAAGTAAACGTAGCATTTGAGCCTTTGGGAGAACAATCGGGAATCTTCCATGCTAAAAAAAGAGGAAGAAAAAAGAATAAGAAGAAAAGGAGAAGGAAAAAAAGAGGAAGAAAAAAGAAAAGAAAGAAAGAAAAGACAAAAGAGAGAGAATAATAAAAGCATAAAAAGCACTCCAATGTTCGAAGCTTGGTAATAGGCATTTTCGGATAAGAGTGTGGAATTTTTGGGGCACTCCGTTGTAGCAAAAAGACTAATAAGGTTGTTATGCACCATTCGAATCAAAAACCTTGGCTTCATGAGTGATGGTAATATTTTCAAATCATGACAATGCCGAGTAGCTCGGGGTTTTGTTGTTTGCTTCATCATTTATTTCGAGCTAAAGGAATGTGATGAGTTGACTTCCCCAAAACCATAAAGAAATGAGACAACCCATTAATGATAAAGGCGAAGCCTATAGAAGATAGGTCTAATTGATTAAAAATCAAAAATAGCTTGGAGAGTATTTCACATCTTCAGACATCAGCTCATCTTTCGAGGTCTCCTAGACACATGATGCTTGAGGCAATCCGTGGTAAGCTGTTGAGTGGATCGAATGATCGAAATGAACCAAGAGGGGGGTGAATTGGATTTTTAAAGGTTTAGGTGGTGGAAATTGCAAATTAAAAGGATAGACAAAGAATTTTAGAGTGGTTCAAGTTCCAAATGAACTCTACATCCACTACCTTAGCTTCACTAAGGATTTGCAACAATTTCACTAATTGCTCTTCCCCTTTTCTAGGCTAAGGAGGTAACCCTTACAATTTTCGGTTAAATTTTCTACCCAAAATTTAACCCAAACCTCACACAAATAGAACAAAGATTTTGTTGGCTAAGAAAGTATCTCTCAATACAAATTGTAGCCCAATTACAAGCACTCAACCCAATTGAAAATGATAAGAATGAAAATTACAATTGGGGTTTCTAGACAATATTAAGATTTAGGTACAAATGCTTGGATTTGATGTTTGGATGTTTGCTTTTGGATCAATAGTTGTTGCTGGAGCTTTTAGAGGTCCCTTTTTTACATTCTCATTGATTTCAAGCCGTTGTGGTTGTTGCATTCATCAATAGAGCCGTTGGGGGTGTTATCTCACCTCCATAAATGCAATCTGCAACCAACCGTTTCGAAACGCCCCACCCCGTTTCGAAACGGACCAAAATAGAAAGAGCCGTTGGGGTGCATTTAAGAGCCCGTATCGAAACGGTCTTACCCATTTTGAAACACTTTTGCCACTGTCAAGGGTCGTTTCGAAACGGCTTGAACTCGTTTCGAAACGCCTTAACGATTTCTTAAAAATCAGTTAAAAACTTGCAACGGTCATATTCTTCAAATCAAATGATGAACCGTTTCGAAACACTTGATGTCGTTTCGATACGGGTTCTCTATGTTCTAAAGTCGTTTTGATACTAGTTTCGAAACATGGGTTGGCAGTGTTGAAAACATTTTGATACCCGTTTCAAAATCGTTTCGAAACGCCTTAGGCCGTTTCAAAACAGGGACTCGAAAAATACTGTTTCGGCTTTAAGAACACTTAGAAAATATTTGGAAAGCTTAGTTTTTAACTTAGGCATATTCTTTAAATCAAATAGGGATGTTTGAGGACTTAAAAATTCGTTTTGACATTTTCAATTTAGTCCTTAGGTTCTTTAGTTATATAAAAATTAAAATATCGGTTTCACAATCTCCCCCTTTTTGATATAACAAAACCAAAGTTAGAATTTTTAAGAGTTTTGAAAATTTTGAACACATTCTAACTCCCCCTTAATTTAAGATAGGTTTTTAAAGTTTTAAAAAGGTTTTAACTTTAAAATTCAAGTTTTAAAACTTAAAAATACTTTAAACATTTAAAACGAATTTTTGGCTCTTAAATTTCTTCTCCCCCTTTTTGTTAGATCAAAAATAATAAACAAGGCTTGTAACACCCCAATTTTGGGCTTGGAAGTTTAGGGTCTGAACCGGGCCGGTCTGATTTTCGGTTCGAATATTAAAGGTGGTTTTAGGGAAAACCTAGTTCGGGATGCTTTAAAAATAAGGAAAAATATCTAAAAATCCTCTTTTAATATATATAAGAGAGTGGTGAAAGCAATTTTACAAAATAAGGTTTGGAAGTGCAACATTTCGAAATAGTGACTAAAATGTAATTTTTGAAAAGTTCAATGGTGACTGTTTTGTAAGAATTGAAACTTTGAATCTTTAAGGAGCTAATTTACCCAAGAAGGGATTTCTCCAGATTTTTCTTAGATTTTAATGATTTAATTAATGTTTAATTAATTAAATGAAAAGTGGAAAACCATATTTTAGATTTTCATAACTAACTTTCTTAAAACTTTCTCATCTCATTTTCTCTCAAAATTCCCTCAGCCAAACACATTTCTACAACAACATTTCTTTTGATTTTCACACTAAATAATGAGGTTTCAATCATCAATTGGTTCCTAATCCTTTCTACATCAAATCCTCTTCATTTGCTTATTGAATTTTCAAGGATTTTGGCTCTAATCAAGGAGAAATCTATATTTAGAGGTAAGGATGTTCTTCTCCTCTATATACTCAGTTCTTTACTGAAATTCCCAAGTTCTCAATCCTTAAATTAAGTTTTATAAATGGATTTAATGTTATGAACTTGATTTTGGCTTAAAACTCAAGATTTGGAAGAAATCTTGAAGAAATTCGTGGTGATTGTTTGGGCTCTGTTTTGAGATGGATTTTAAATGTATTTTTGATGTTTAATGATGTGTAATTGAGGTTTAATCAATGCAATCCCGAATAGGTTGATTTTCCTAAGTTTTTGCTTGTGAAAATGGTGGTTTTTGGGGTGATCTTGGTGTTCTATTATTGTTGGAGGTATAAGGACGAGTTTAAGTTCTTTTTGGATGTTAATTGATGTTTAGGAATGTTTAGAAGTGATGGATCTTGGCTGGGTAATATTGAGGAAGTGTTTGGAAGTGATTTCGGTTGTGTTTGGTAGCCGAAATGTTGGTTTTGGTGAGAGCAGTGAGTTTAGGTGTTGTTGAGTGTGTAAAAGTTCTATTATTTATACCCTTTTTAACCCATATTTCTGCTGCATTCAAGCATCATTGCATTGCATTTAGGATAGTTTTCAATTAAATATCACAATTATATAAAAGGCACGGATTCTACTAAAAGATGATGTATTTTGCAGGTAACTGCCAAGGTTGACGATGAAGGCAGGCGAAGGGCAGATAAGCAGGAAGGCTGAACTGAACAAGCAGCTGAAGAAGACGAACCTGTCATGGACCCGTCACGACAGCATGGTGACAGCAGATTATTGAAGAGGAAAAATGAAGTGGACATCGATGGATAGAGAAAAATCTGCTCGTCTGTCGTGTGGAAGCCAAATAATTTTCCAAGCCCCGGATCAAAAGATATGTCAAGCCAAAGCTCAAAGGAGAGGAAATCCCTAAAAGCAAGGATGCGGCTAGAAAGTAGGATACTTTAGAGATTTAGTCTTTATTAGAATCATACTTTTAACTAAAGTTGTAATCCTTGTTACCTTAGATAACTTGAGCCCAAAGCTTATATAAAGGGCATAGATTAAACCTAGGGCATAACCGATTACCCCAGAACCCAAACCGAAACCCTGCCGTCCACCCGTCACCGACATGTTCTAAATTCCCCCTAGGGCCACGGGTTGTTTTGTAAAGTAGTTGCAAGGGTTGCTTTGTTTTAGGATTTTTTCAAGTTCAATAAAATAAATTTCAAGTTCTTTTATCTTGGTTTTAATATCTTGCAAGAGCATCGGGAGAGCATTGTAAGGTTATCTATTTACTTAGCATCGGGAGAGTTAAGTATACGAAAGAGATAGAAGCGAGTTCTCTAGTTTATAGTTGAACCATCTCGTGCTTAGGGATAAGGCGAGGTTAAGTGGCTAAGGAAGAATTCATACACATCGGTGTTCATCCTTCGATTCACGCCGGGAGGTATCGTCAAAGACGTGTTCATCGACAGACTTGTGCCTAGGGATAGGGCAAGGCAGATCTGGGATTCTTGCCAAGCTTGAAGTACTGAGTTAGTGTCTGCTGCCGCGACAACTAACGGACAGACGTCACGACAGGTGCTGTCGGCGACGGGGGCGACGACAGAACTGGAGATCCTAAACAATTCAATACCTGCACTACCGAGCAATTCAATACCGGCCCATTCTCTCTATCTTGATTTCTCAATCCTTTTATTTACGTTTTACTTTATTATTCGTGACAACTTTCTAAAATATTTCCTTTACTTCGTGCAGTAAATCAAGGTGAAGTCATTAGCCCAATCCCTGTGGAGACGATATCCGATACTTCGTATCACTTACTACTTGCGTCGTGTACACTTGCACTACCATTGCGATAGACTATTTTACACGCAACAGGTGTAATGGTTGAAGATTTCAATGCATGATGATGCATTAATCCTCTGCTTTGATGTGTTTAAAATAGGGGAGGCATCTTCAGATACTTGTGGTGTTGATCCGGAGGCTTGATCGGTGTTACGGCAAGCTTGCGAAACGGAATTGGTGAGTGAAGTTGGGATTTCCAGCTTTGTAATGAATGTTGATGGTTTGGGAGCTTAGTTTAAGTCTAAGCAACTTAACTAAGCTCAAGAGTAAGTTTTTGGTAAAACTCTTTCTCTTGGATGAACCATGAGATGGTTGGATGCAATGTAGTTAATGTGCATGTTTAAATTCTATTTTGAAAGCATGTTTTAGCATGATTAATGCTGATTTTGAAAGCCATGTGTTGAAGGATGCTCAAGGTAAGAGATCCTTGGTTTGATATTATTAAATGTGGTTTTGATGCATAGTGATGCATGATGGTTTAATGGCTTTGATTAATGCTTTAAAATAGTGGATTATTGATGATAAATGATGTATATTGGCAAGTGATGTGTGGTCTTAAAGTACTTGAATCGGATATAGTTAGCTGGCTATAGGATTGGGTGCACCGTGAATAAAGTCGCATTGGATGTTGAGGGGTTGTAATTGTACCGTAAACTCCATCCAAGTACACTAACGAGATGGTTAAGATCACAATGGTGGTTAAAAGTCCATGTGTGGATCTTGTGTTGTGTGTCCCGTGTTCTCGTTAGTGATGTTATACAACTACCGATGAGTGATATTGAGGGGTTGTGATTGTACCGTTAAACTCCATCACGGGTGTTGAGGGGTTGTGATTGTACCGGTAAACTCCACCTTGTGTGTTCGGTAGTGTGTATGAAGCGTATGGGACAACGCTTGTAATCCGCGTATCCGATTGTGTTTTATGTTGTAAATGGTTATGGTATCACTTGGAAGCCAATATGACATGTTGATGTTAAAGAAGCATGAGATGCTTGATGTGTATGCATTGTTGCATGGATAATGATGTTTATGTGTTAAAAGGCTTTATGGAAAGTGTTTTTATAAAATGCATTTGTGTTGTTTCTTAGAGCATGCCTCACTAAGCATTTGTGCTTACGCTCTCTCTCTTGAACCAATAATGCAGATAATTGAGGTGTTTGAGGCAGCAAGGAGACTAAGAATCCAAGGGAAAGCTAAGCTCATGTATAGCGATGTTTTTCACAACATTATTAGTTTTGATATTTGGCAATGGGAACCTAGGTTGTGATTTGGGAGATGTTTTGGACTCCCTAGTTGTGGCATGATGCCTTAAATGATTTGGACTTGTAATTGGCCATTTTGGTGCTTGTTTTGACGCTTTGATGGTTGTTGGTTTGGTTATTAGGATGCATGCCTATAGACTTGTGGATTTCCCTAATTGATGTCATGAATGTGTTTTAATGTTGCAAACATGTACCTTATATGCATGATGACTTGTTGGCATGATTAGGAAGTCATTAGGATGTGTTTGAGTGGTTAATTGTATGTTAAACCAGCAAATTCTGCACTTTCTGGGCAATTCGTATCGGAACGGGCACTAGCGTTTCGAAACGGGGGCCTGTAATGGCCTTCGTGTATCGAAACTGGTAGAGGTCGTTCCGAAACGTTTTGGCCACTGCCAGGCCCTGTTTCGATACAGGTCTCGAAACGAACCCGCATTTTAGAACGGTCAACTCCATTCCGAAACAGATGACTGTTGGGCACTGATTTGAATGGTTTTGTGGTTTGCAAGTTTTACGTTTTAGTCCTGAATATTGGTTTTGCAATTGCTTGAGTTTGAGATGTCCGTTTAAGGTGAAATTTGACAGGGAAGCATGTAATATGATTAATTTGATATTGGTAACTTAAAAATCAACTAAGTCCTCCATCTCTCCAGAAATTACAATTTGGTCCCTAACTTTTGTATGTTGTGCAATTGAGTACCTTGTTGCTTTTCGATCGCTGTGCTTTTCAAGTATGTGTTTCTCAAGGGTACACTTAAGGTTAATGTGCATCTAGATAAGACTAAAAAGAAAAAAAGGGTCGTTAATCAAGGTTGACTTTGGTTTTCCCCGTGTAATCTTCGTAGTTCGGGTCAACCGTCTAGGCCGGGCTAAGGGGGTTACAAGGCTCATAGAGAAGAGATAGGGTTGGTACCAATAAACATTAAGCATTAAGAAATAAGCAAGAAGCAACAATAATATTAATTCATAAAATTAAAATATCCAAAACATAAATCAACAATAAGTTCAAAGCATAATCCCAAATAAAACTAAAAGCATAGGTTCATAAAACATAATGGAAATAAAGATGCAAACTTAATCCTAAAATGCATAGATAATATGATATGTCATGAATGTCCTAGGCCTCGTCGTCACCATCATCATCCGAAGTCTCATCATCGCTCTTGACTTGAGAACGACGAAACTTCATCCATTGGCCATAGAAGGTAGAGAAGGACATGTCCATGGCTGAGTGTGAATTCTCAAGGGATTGGAGTCGATCCTCTACATTTTGCAAGCGAGTGTTGATGGCACCAAAACCCGAAGCCATGTTAGTGTCCATGGCATTGAACCACTCGGTAATTAAAGCCGTGAGAGCTTCATTGTTTGCAACTTGAGCTTGTGGTTGAGGTTCAACGGGAGGAGGAGGAGGAGGTACTGCTCTATCAACACGTTCCCAAGCATTGTTCACATAGTGAAAATCGGACTTACGGAGAGAGGACTCACCAATTTTTGACTTGCGGGGTTCTGGAGAGTCATAGGTGCAATCGAGACCAATCTTGCTAAAGATGTGACTTAAGATCGTTCCATAAGTGAAAGATTTCAAGGCATCGGTGTCACGAAGCTTAATATTGTTAACCATCTCGACAAATATGATCTTAGCAACATTAGGGCGCTCACCACGACAGAAACACTCAAGCCAAAAATAGTCAAATTGACGGATGTGAGAATATTTACCTCCGGAGGGGCGAAGGAACCATGAGACCGTCAAATGGAGGAAACCATCGTGCGCATCCAAAGTAAGCACTTGACCGGTGTGAGAACCAAAGTGACTCTCATTCTCAATTCCTACATCCTTAAGAGAAAATGTAGACTCCAAGAGAGGGACATTAACAACAAACTTTTTCCCCAAAATATAAGATTCAATCCCAACAACTTCGGAATTTGTTTCATCATTGATAAGGTGAGCATTGGAGTAAAAGAGAAGTACCATGTGTTTGTAGCAAATGTCCGGGATGCTCAACAAAACAAGAAGATCCCATTCTCTCAAACGCTCGAGGTAACGGAAAAGAAATTGCTCGGAGTTAAGGAAGTTGAGATCAATCACACACTCACGACGAACTTCGTACTCCTTGACATATTTGAAACGTTCTCTCAACTCTGTAGTTCGAAGAGATTTTTGAAAGATTTGGGCGAGATTTGGATGCATACTCGATTCACCGGTTTGAACGGACTTACGTTTTTGTTAACATTCTCCGTCATCCTAAAAATATAAGCAAGCAAGTTTTAAAAAAATTAAGTGTATGCATAGATTTCTTAATTCAATCCAATGATAAATCCCACTTAGGTTTAAAAACAAGTTTTTTTAAAACAAATAACAAAAATAAATAAAAACAAAAAATTTTAAGAGAAAAACAGTAAAAAAATAAGAGTGAAAATTTTTTATATTCGAATAAAAAAATTGAAGATTTTGAATTTTTTTTACAAGATATGAAAAACCCAAGCACAAAAACATATAAACTATACAAAAATAAAATTTTCTAACCTAAGATTCGAACATAAATTGAAGGAAATGAAAAAGAGGAAAAATACCTTGATTTGGGATTTTGGATGAATGGATGAAAATCCTTGCACAATATTTTTGAAACTTGCTTAGACTTGTGATTTAGAGAAAAACCCCTCAAGATTTGGTGAAAAACAAAGAGGTTTAGAGGGTTTTTATAGAAAAAATTCGGGCTAGGGTTTTTAGGGTTTTGGAGAGTTTTAATTAAAGTGGAACTTTATCATTAAAAGCCCTTCTTAAAGCAGTCTACAAATTCATTTCGGAACGGTCTTGACCGTTCCGAAACGCGGGCACGAGAGTTTGACCGTTTTTAGAACTCCAGCTGACTGTTTCGATACAGGTTTGACCGTATCGAAACTCCGTTGACTCGTATCAAAACCCGTTTCGATACACCCCTTGGCAGTAGCCAAAACGTTTCGAAACCCTGTTAAGGCGTCTCGAAACTCCCTTCTCTCAGATATGAATTTAAAGCATCCGTATCGAAACAGGTGGACCCGTTTCGATACACCTGGGCCTGGAAGTGCAGATGAGGCTCTAAAAGTGCAGAAAATTGAATTTTTCTAAGGCCTAACTTGTATGAATGACATGAATGAGCCGGAAAAACATATGCAAACATAAACATACTCCCCCTAGATATAGGCATGGATGAAATTAGGAGTAAAAACACATAAACATGGCATTTCACAAGATCAAGCAATTTTAAGCACAAAAGAGGTCCTAAAAGGTCAAGATAGGCTAGCTAGACCTAACTCTCTCCTAAGGGACCAAAAACGCTCTTTGTCTAAAGGTTTTGTAAATATGTCCGCTAATTGATTTAAGGTGTCTACATACTTTATAACCACATCTTCTTTAAGGACATGATCTCTAATGAAATGATGCCTTATTTCTATGTGTTTGGTTCTAGAGTGTTGGATGGGATTTTTTGTTAAACATATAGCACTAGTGTTGTCACATTTTAGGGGTATGGTTTCAACTTTAATTCCATAATCTAAGAGTTGTTGCTTCATCCAAAGGACTTGAGCACAACAACTCCCTAAGGATATGTACTCGGCTTCGGTGGTAGATAAGGCTACACTATTTTGTTTCTTAGAGAACCAAGATATGAGCATACTACCTAGGAATTGACAAGTTCCCGAAGTACTTTTCCTATCGATTTTGCAACCCCCATAATCCGCATCCGAATAAGCATGAAGGTTGAAGGTGGAGTCTCTAGGGTACCAAATACCTAAACAAGGAGTATCTCTAAGGTGCCTAAAGATTCTCTTAACGACTATAAGGTGAGACTCTCTAGGACTAGCTTGAAACCTAGCACACAAGCAAACACTAAACAAGATATCTGGTCTACTTGTGGTAAGGTAAAACAATGATCCAATCATATAACGGTAAAGCTTAGAGTCAACACACTTACCTCCTTCATCTTTGTCAAGCTTTGTAGATGAGCTCATAGGTGTGGCTTGAGGCTTTGCATTCTCCAAGCCAAACTTCTTGAGCATATCCTTTATGTACTTTGCTTGATTTATGAAGGTGTCATCCTTCTTTTGCTTGATTTGGAGACCCAAAAAGAATGAGAGCTCCCCCATCATGCTCATCTCGAATTCACCTTGCATTAGCTTAGCCAACTCTTGGCAATGACATTCGTTAGTAGAACCAAAAATAATATCATCAACATAAATTTGGACTACTAAGATGTCATTTTTATAAAAAGTGTAGCGTCCACCTTACCTTTTTTCAAAACCCTTTTCAATTAAAAAGTTTGAAAGTCTTTCATACCAAGCTCTAGGAGCTTGTTTTAAACCATAAAGAGCTTTAGTGAGTTTGAAAACATGATTTGGAAATTTTGAGTCTTCAAAACCCGGTGGTTGTTCCACATAAACTTCTTCATTTATAAAACCATTTAAAAACGCGCTTTTAACATCCATTTGAAAAAGCTTGAAATTATGATAACATACATATGCAAGCAACGTCCTAATGGCTTCCATTCTAGCTACGGGTGCATAGGTTTCATCAAAATCTATTTCCTCTTCTTGAGTGTAACCTTGTGCTACTAGTCTAGCTTTATTTCTCATAATGTTACCACTCTCATCTAGCTTGTTCCTAAAGACCCATTTAGTTCCTATGGTAGATTGATTACTAGGCATATCAACTAATGTACAAACGTTACTTCTCTCAAATTGATTTAACTCTTCTTGCATAGCCATAACCCAAAAATCATCTTTGAATGCTTCTTTTATATTCTTAGGCTCTATGCATGAGATAAATACAATATGATTCATTAATCTAAGAGAAGATCGAGTGGTTACCCCCTTGGATGGATCACCCAAGATTTCACCATCTTTGACATAGTTGAACTCCCTTGGGTAGCTCACTTCCTTTTCCTCAAGAGCCAAGTCCTTCAAGGCTTCAAGAGGTGGATCTTGTGTGTCCTCTTCTTTTGTTGGAATCTCATCCTCATTTGAAGTTTGTCCTCCATCAAAGGCATTTATGATTCCTACATCATCATCATCACAAGAATCCTTCCTTGGAAGGAGGTTATCATCGAATACAACATGTATAAATTCTTCTACTACTAAAGTTCTTTTGTTAAATACTCGATAGGCTTTAGAGGTTAAAGAGTATCCTATGAAAATAGCTTCATCACTTTTTGCATCAAATTTACCTAAGTTGTCTTTTCCATTATTTAAAACAAAACACTTGCAACCAAAAGGGTGAAAATAGCTAATGTTAGGCTTTTTAGATTTTAAAATCTCATAAGGTGTTTTCTTTAAAATTGGCCTAATCATTACTCGATTAACAATATACCAAGCGGTGTTTATGGCTTCCACCCAAAAATATTTAGGTAAATTATTTTCACAAAGCATAGTTCTAGCCATTTCTTGAAAAGTTCTATTTTTCCTCTCAACTACCCCATTTAGTTGAGGAGTTCGAGGAGCCGAAAAATTGTGGCTAATGCCATTTTCATTTAAAAAATCTTCAAACCCTAAATTTTGAAACTCGGTTCCATGATCACTTCTAATATGTGAAATTCTAAGTTCAAGATCATTTTGGGTTAGTTTTGAAAATGTGATGAATTTTTCCAAAGCCTCATCTTTAGTACTTAAAAATAGAACCCAAGTAAATCTAGAAAAATCATCAACAAGTACAAATGCATAAGACTTACCACCCAAGCTCATAGTCCTAATTGGCCCAAATAAATCCATATGGATTAGTTGTAAACATCTACTTGTAGAAACATCATTAATGGATTTAAAGGAAGACTTATGTTGTTTACCCTTAGAGCATGCATCACAAATTTTATCGTTTGAAAATTTTATCTTGGGTAAACCTCTAACTAGATCAAGGGAAACTAGTTTTTGTAAAACACTAATACTAGCATGTCCTAGTTTCCTATGCCACAACCATGCATCATTTTCATTTTGTGCTACTAAGCATGCATGAGATGTATGAATGTCATCTAGATGCACCATGTATATGTTTCCTATGCGATGACCTATGAGCATAATATTATTAGATTTAATGTCTACAATTTTGCATCCTTTTTTATCAAATAAGACATTAAATCCTTTATCACACAATTGACTTATGCTCAATAAGTTATGTTTAAGACCATCGACATACAAGACATTTTCAATGAGAATAGTAGAGTGATTACATATGGAGCCAATACCTTTAATGTGGCCTTTGGAGTTGTCACCAAATGTCACCACTCCTCCACTTTTTGGCTTTAGATCCATGAATATACTCTTGTCTCCGGTCATATGCCTTGAGCATCCACTATCAAGGTACCATGAGTTTTGACTTTGTGCTTTGGCCTTGTAGCAATGCTCCCCCTACAAACAAAGATATTAAGCTTTTGTTTTTGGTGCCCAAATCATTTTGGGTCCATGAGTGTTAGCTCCCAAAACCTTGGTTCCCTTAGGAATCCAAGATGACATAGCAATAATGTTATTAGATTTTACAAGTTCCTTAGGAACCCATACACTTTTAATTCTTTTAGTTCTACTATGTATAGGAAAGCTACCTTGTTTGTAGTAGTTAGTCTTTTCCTTAGGTTGGTTTGTTCTTGAAGATTCACCTATTTCATGCTTGAAGGTTGGTTTGCTCTTGAAGATTCACCTATTTCATGCTTGACATTACCAACATTTTTAAAAGACTCTTTGAGCTTATTTAGCTTATCTAACACCTTTTGGTGTTCACTATTACATTGAGATAAAAGATTATTAAGGTCAACATTTTCATCTTGAAAAAATTTAAGTTCATCTTTCAACCCTAATATCTTTTTCTCAAATTTTGAATTAGCTTGAGAGAGTGAGTCATTTTTCTCATTTAGCTCCAAAATGATTTTCTTATTCCTAATGACCGACTCCTTATATTTCTCAACTAATTCATCATAGACCTCTTGTAACTCATCATATGCATCATTTAATTCATCATATGTAAAATCTAAAGATGATGAGTTAGAGTTACCATGGAGGAATCTTCTTCAAGTGCCATGAGGCAAAGGTTGGCCACTTCTTGTTCGTCATCCTCCGATGACTCCTCATCACTCCAAGTAGCAAGCTTGGCTTTGAGCTTCTACTTCTTCTCAAAGCCCTTCTTCTTGAGATGAGGGCACTCCGAACGTATGTGATCGGGTTTATTGCACTCAAAGCAAATGATTTGATCCCTTGCTTCTTCTTTGTTCTTGCCTTTGAAGTCCATTTTTCTTTGGATTTTTCTTCCCCGGTTGGACCTCATAAAGCGTGAGAATCGTTTGGCTATCATAGCCAATTCTTCTAGCTCATCCTTCTCACTAGAATAGTTCTCCTCAAGTAGTGAAGCTTTGAGAGCTATTCCTATCTTCTTCTTCTTTTCAACCTCTAGCTTTTCTACTCTCTTATCTTCTTTCTTCTTCTCTTCTTCCCTTCCTTGCTTCATAATCTCATGTGTAAGGAGAGAACCCACTAGCTCATCAAGCTTTAAAGTCTTCAAATTTTTAGCTTCTATGATGGCGGTTCTCTTCTCATCCCAAGATTCGAGAAGTGAATAGAGTAGCTTCCGGACAAGCTTGTCTTCCGGTATTGTCTCTCCAAATCCTTTGAGCCCATTGACTATTGTGGAGAAACGATCAAACATCTTGGACACCGTCTCATCGGGCTCCATCTTGAAATTTTCATAACTAAGATTGAGGATTCCAATCTTAGTTTCTTTGACATCATTTGTTCCTTCATAGGTAGTCTCAAGAGTGTCCCACACTTCTTTGGCACTCTCAACGGATGACACCTTGGAATAGATGTCCGGACCGAATGAACAAAAGAGCATGTGGAGAGCTTTGTCATTTATTTGGATCTTTCTCCTTTCTTCTTCACTCATCTCCACCTTTTTCTTCAAAACCATCTTGCCTTCACTATCTTGCTTCAATGGAATGTAAGGGTCATCTTCAATGACATCCCAAACTAAGTAGTCATTGGACTTGATGAAGAGACGCATTCTATTCTTCCAAAAAGGATAGTTGTCACCATTGAAGAAGGGAGGTTTTATAGTGGATTGAGACTCATACATGCCCGAACCGGAGGTTGAAGCCATCTCTTGATTTTTTATGATCACACTCTTCTTAGGAACTCCTCTTGTGGTTGTTAATCCTCAAAGAGGTAGGCTCTGATACCAATTGTTGAGTGGATCGAATGATCGAAATGAACCAAGAGGGGGTGAATTGGATTTTTAAAGGTTTAGGTGGTGGAAATTGCAAATTAAAAGGATAGACAAGGAATTTTAGAGTGGTTCTAGTTCCAAATGAACTCTACATCCACTACCTTAGCTTCACTAAGGATTTGCAACAATTCCACTAATTGCTCTTCCCCTTTTCTAGGCTAAGGAGGTAACCCTTACAATTTTCGGTTAAATTTTCTACCCAAAATTTAACCCAAACCTCACACAAATAGAACAAAGATTTTGTTGGCTAAGAAAGTATCTCTCAATACAAATTGTAGCCCAATTACAAGCACTCAACCCAATTGAAAATGATAAGAATGAAAATTACAATTGGGGTTTCTAGACAATATTGGGATTTAGGCACAAATTGTTGGATTTGATGTTTGGATGTTTGCTTTTGGATCAATAGTTGTTGCTGGAGCTTTTAGAGGTCCCTTTTATACCTTCTCATTGATTTCAAGCCGTGTGGTTGTTGCATTCATCAATAGAGCCGTTGGGGGTGTTATCTCACCTCCATAAATGCAATCTGCAACCAACCGTTTCGAAACGCCCCACCCCGTTTCGAAACGGACCAAAATAGAAAGAGTCGTTGGGGTGCATTTAAGAGCCCGTATCGAAACGGTCTTACCCGTTTCGAAACACTTTTGCCACTGTCAAGGGTCGTTTCGAAACGACTTGAACTCGTTTCGAAACGCCTTAACGGTTTCTTAAAAATCAGTTAAAAACTTGCAACGGTCATATTTTTCAAATCAAATGAAGAACCGTTTCGAAACACTTGATGTCGTTTCGATATGGGTTCTCTATGATCTAAAGCCGTTTTGATACTGGTTTCGAAACATGGGTTGGCAGTGTTGAAAACGTTTCGATACCCATTTCGAAACATGGGTTGACAGTTTCAAAACCGTTTCGAAACGCCTTAGGCCGTTTCGAAACAGGGACTCGAAAAACAGTGTTTCAGCTTTAAGAACACTTAGAAATTTTTTTGGAAAGCTTAGATTTTAACTTAGGCATATTCTTTAAATCATATAGGGATGTTTGAGGACTTAAAAATTTGTTTTGACATTTTCAATTTAGTCCTTAGGTTCTTTAGTTATATCAAAATTAAAATATCGGTTTCACATAAGCCATAGTAGTGTTGTTCATGCACTTGATATTCAGGGTATTTAATCTAGCTTGATATATCCATAATTTGAAAAGAAAGCCTAGTTTTTGAAAATGCATCTCATTTTAAAATTAGAAGATGTAATCTAAATTTTTTAGTGAACACAAAAAATATTCCTTCCATTGCTTCAGGGATAAAGTTTAGAATGCAAGGTCATGAATGCAAATGATGGCTCATCAGTGGCCATAGTGACGACAATAGTAAAATTCTACATGCTATAGTTCAGGGACTTGAAGCGAGTTTCTGTTGAAATGCTTTGATTGCTTCAGAAAATGAAAATGGACCTTAATAAACTTAGGAGGAAAGTTCAAGGACTTGGGGGCATGTGCCTTCCCCTAATGTGTCGATAAGAGAGAATTCGTCGTATTAAGTTAAGACGAAGAGAATGGTTGAGCACTCAACTTGAATATGGGCAATGTTTTGAGAACGAGCACTACGAGAAGTGCTATGTCTATTCTGACCAGTGGAAGTCAACATTAATCTTTCAAGAAGAGACAAAAAGGGAGATTTGGCAAGGATGAGGAAGCCCGGAGAGATTGAGAAAAAGAAGAAAACAAGAAGAGGGTCGAGGTTGACCAATCCGGAAGACGAAAGCGTCCGAGCAATTTTTATGTCATAATTCATGAATCATTTGTAGTTAGGCATCCCTAAATTAGAGGCATGCTAACTCACATCATCATATCATTTTTGCCTATTTTTGACAAGTATATTAAAGCTTTTCCAGAATGGAAGTCCGCTTATCCGTTCAGGCATATTGGGAATGGAATCCCCCTATCCGTTCGGGCATTTGGAGGATGGAATCCGCTTATCCGTTCTGGCATTTTGAGAATAGAAATCTGCCTATTCGTTCAGACATGAGGAGAATGGAATTCGTCTATCCGTTCGGGCATTTTGAGAATGGAGACCCGTCTATCCGTTCAGGCATGAGGAGAATGGAACCCGACTATCCGTTTGGGAATTTTGAGGATGCAACTCGCCTATCTGTTCGGGCATGAGAAGAATGGAACTCGCCTATCCGTTTGGGCATTTTGAGAATGGAATCCACCTATTCGTTCGGGCATTTTGAGAATGGAATCCGCCTATCCGTTCGGGCATGAGGAGAATTGAACCCACCTATCCGTTCGGGCATGAGGAGAATGGAATCCGCCTATCCGTTCAGGCATGAGGAGAATGGAACCCGCCTATTTGTTCAGGCATAAGGAGAATGGAACCCGCCTATCCGTTCGAGCATTTTGAGAATGGAACCCGCCTATCCGTTCAGGTATGAGGAGAATGGAACCAGCCTATCTGTTCGGGCTTGAAGAGAATGGAGTCCGCCTATCCTTTCGGGCGCTTTGAGAATGGAGCTTTTATTTCCCATTAATGGTCTATTCGTTCAGACCTCGAAGGGTTGAAGAATGTCGAAATGAGAAAGACAACTTCAAGCCTCCGCGACCGTCGCATTTTCCCGTACCGATTTCCGAACCGCTAGTAGTTCAAGTGCATGTTGAATCGGGATCCAAACAAGGAAGTTGGACAAAATTGGTGTTTATGACCTTTGCTTTATTCTTGTTCCACAAATATAAGCAAAGGGGACAGCTGTAATCACCTATTTTGTCCGGGGTGTTAACCCGTTTTTTTTTTTTATTTTTAAATAATGGGCTTCAGTTTTATTTAATTATGTATCATATGATGAAAAAATCAAAAAATAATAATAATATTATTATTAGTATTATAATATTTATACTGTCACCAGTATTATGTTATTATAATTATTACTACTATTATTACTACCAACTCTATTATCATTATCATTATCTATTACTATTATTATTACTAAATACCATTATTGATATTATTATTATTTATATTATTATCATTATCTACTACTATTGTTATTGTTAGTGTTTTCTATTATTATTATTATTATTAAACATTGTTTTTGTTCTTATTATTATTTATCATTATTACCAATATTATTATCACATATTATTACTATTATTATTATTGTTCTTATGATTATTATTATTATTATTATTATTATTATTATTATTATTATTATTATTTACTATTATTATAATTAAAGCAATGTGAAGCCCAATATACATTAAATAGTATAAGCCCAAAGTTTATTAATAATAAAAGTTCATTTACAAATATTTTAAGCCCAAAAAATTACAAGGCCCGTTTGGGCCCAACCTAACAAAAAAATTGTAACGCCCCGGTTTTGGGCTTAGGAGTTTTGGGCGTTGACCGGTTTGGTCAAAGTACTGTTCGAATCTAAAGAGGTGAAATTAGGAAAGCCTAGTTCGGGTTGCATTAAAAATATGGGAAAATGTTCTAAAATCATATTTTAATATAATTAAGTGAACTGTGAAATCAATTTTGGAAAATGAGTTTTGGAAGGGTGACATTTTGGCTAGTGACCAAAATGTAATTTTCGAAAGTTTTGTGGCTGTTTTATAAAGGGTTGAAACTTTGAATCTTTAAGGAGCTATTTACCCAAAGGGAGTTTCTCCAGATTTTTCTAAGATATTTTATGACTTAAATCTGATTTTAAATGATATTAAAAGTGGAGGGAAAGCCATTTGGCTATTTTGGATTTTGTAACCAACTTTTCTCAATTTTCTTTCTCTCATTTTCTCTCAACCCAAACACATTCTCTCCAGAGAATTGGTTCTGATTTTCTCACCTAAATCCCTCCTTTCAACTCTCATTTGATTCCTAATCAACATATCTTCAAAACCTCTTCAATTGCTAATTGTTTCAACAAGGTTTTTGATTGCAAAAAGAGGAGAAACTCAAGTTTGGAGGTAAGAACGTCCTTCTCCTCTAAACTATCAGTTCTTTACTGAAATTCCTAAGTTTTCAATCCTTAATTGATGTTTAATTAAAGGTTTTTAAGTGGTGAAATGGATCTTGGCTTATAATGCAAGATTTGATGATTTTCGTTAGATCTGATTAACCTGTGATTTGAGATGTGTTTTTGATGTTAAAAGAACTCTAAATTGATAAGGAATTGAGTTTTGATTAATGCAATCCCGGATAGGTTGAGTTTCCTAAGTTTAGCTTGTGATTCAAGGTTGTTTTTGAAGTGATCTTGTGGATCTGATGTTGCTGGAGGTATAAGGATGTTAATAGGTTGTTTTTAGATGTTATATGATGTTAAAGGATGTGTGGTTTTGCTGGTTTATGGCTGGGCTTTGTTTAGAAGTGTTTTGGATGCATTTTCGGTTGTGTTTGGTGGCCGAAAATGGTGTGTGGATGAGAGCAGCGAGTTTAGGTGCTTTCATTGAAGCAATTAATGCATGATGATGCATTAATCCTCTGCTTTGATGTGTTGAAATAGGGGAGGCATCTTTGGATCCAAGGATTGTTGATCCGGAAGCTTGATTTGGTGCTTTGGCTTGAAGCAAAGTGGAAATCGGTGAGTGTGTTTGTGAAAATTGGGTTTTCGGCTTTGAAACCAATGTCTTGGGAGCTTAGTTTAAGTCTAAACAACTTTGCTAAGCTCAAGTGTAAGTTTTCGGAATATCTCTCTAGTAGTGGCCATGATTTTGATGTGATGCAAAATGGTTATTTGCATGTTTTAATTACTGTTTTTGAAGCATGTTTTAACATGGAATTTGCTGATGTTTTAAGCCATATGTTGAAGGAAACTCTAGGTAGGAGTTCCTTGATTTTGTACATTGATTAAATGTGGTTTGATGCTTTGAAATGCATGATGAAAATGGCTTGGTTTAATGCTTTAAAACAGTGGATTATATGATGAATATGATGTATGTTGGCAAGTGATGTTTTGAAAAAGGTTAAGGTCACTAAGGTGGTTAAAAGTCCTTGAGTGAGCCTTGTTACTTAAGAACATCAAGGTGGTTAAAAGTCCTTGGATGGTTCTTGTTGCGGACACTAAGGTGGTTAAAAGTCCTTAGGTGATCCTTTCCATGGTGTTTAAAAGTCCATGGGGCCATGATGTTTAAAAGTCCATGGGGCCAAGGTGTTTAAAAGTCCTTGGGGCCAAGGTGTTTAAAAGTCCTTGGGGTGATTCAAGCTATGGACACAAAGGTGGTTAAAAGTCCTTGTGTGGTCCTCTTTCATGGTGTTTAAAAGTCCATGGCCAAGGTGTTTAAAAGTCCTTGGGGCCAAGGTGTTTAAAAGTCCTTGGGAAGTTGACGAACTTGTTTTAATGAAATGGAATTTATCACTTGAGCCAATATGACATGCTATGTATGTTATGAAGCATGAGATGCTTGTTTTAAAGTTATGTTGAAGCATGAAATACTTGTTTTAAGTATGCTTTTGAGCATGTGCAAAGGTTGATTTAAAGCATGATTTGTAAATGTTTTTAAATGCATTATTGAATGGTTTTTAAGAGCTTGCCTCACTAAGCTTTTGCTTACGCTCTCTTCGTTTTCTTAATTCTATAATGCAGAACATTAGTGAGCTTTGAGGGCAGCAAGGAGGGCAAGAATTCAAGTGCAAGTAGAGCTCAATGTATGGAAGGTTTTGTTAAACATTTTAGCTTTTGGGTAATTTGGCAATGGGGGACCAATGTGTATGTTTTGGGAGGTGTTTGGAACTCCCTAAGTATGTTGAATGATGTTAAGAATGCTGGTTTTTGCGTTGGATCATTACATGCTTGTTTTGGAAGTTTGTGCTTGAATGGCTAACTTGTGTAGGAAGCATGCCTATAGAATTGGGGCTTTTTGCATGTGATGTTGTTTTGATGATTTGATGATGCTTATAAGTCTTATATATGTTGAATTGCATGCTGGTAAAGTTTGGTGGCAATTGGAGCATGTTTGAATGATTAATTGCATGTTTTGGAATGCCTTTTGCTGCAATCTGTGCAGGGCGTTTCGGAACAGTGTGTACCGTTTCGGAACGGGTGCTTGAATGAACCCAGGCGTCCGAAACGGTATGCACCGTTTCGAAACGGTTTAGCCTCTGCCAGGCCCATGTTTCGGAACCCGTTGCGGAACGGCCCGTGTTTCGAAACGGGGTCTACCTGTTTCGGAACGGTCGACCGTTGGGGGCTGACATTGGTAGTTATATATTTTGAATTGTTTGCGTTTTGGTCCTGAAACTTGTTTGTGCAATTGTATGAGTTTGGGAAGTCCTTTTGAGCTGAAATTTCACAGAGAAGCATGAAACCTGATTAATTTCAAGTTGGTAACTTTAATTTGGGTTAAGTCCCTATAATTATCAGAAATTACAATTTGGTCCCTAAAGTTGTAATTTGTTCAATTGGGTCCCTGTTTGATCTCTGATGTTTGTGATCTTTGAGTATGATGTTTGTGTGATCACAATTAGGACTAATGTGCATCTAGACAAGAGTAAAAAGAAAAAAAAAGGGTCGTTAATCAAGGTTGACTTTCGGGTTGACTTTGGTTTTCCCCGTATGACTTTCTTAATTCGGGTCAACCGTCTAGGCCGGGTTAAGGGGGTTACATTTGGTGGTATCAGAGCTGAGTTCTCGAGTAATTGGGAATGAGTGTATGCATGATTGAAGCATGTTTGGCTTGTATGCTTGATTGATTGAAAGCATGTTTAGTGGCTTGAGATGTTGATGCAGTTGAGTTGTATGCTGTGATGTTGCATGTTGAGGGTACCCATTGCCAAACAAAAGCTAATGAAATGATGTTGATTTTGAATGGAAATTGAGCTTGAATACTTGGATTGCTTACCTTGTTGGGCCTGACTTGTTTTATTTGCATTGTGATTGCATGGTAAAAGTATGGCACCACGTAGAGAGTTACGAGGTAGTGTGCGAGCTAGGGCTCCTAATGAGAACGAGAATGAAGAGAATACGAGTAGTGCAGTGTTACCCCCTCCTCCGCCTGGTGGTGGTGCTGGAGGTGAGAGAGCTGAAGCTGCAGCTGGTGCTGGAGCTGCTGGACCAGAGGTTGGTCAGGGGCAAGCTATGCCTGATATGTCTATGTTGGTACAAGCTATTGCGGGTGCTTTTCGAGCAGCAATAGATGGAGCTCAGGGAGCTGGGCATCAGGGAGATGCTGGAGTTAGACTACCTTTGGAGCGTCTGCGCAGTCTTGGTGGGACTGAGTTCAGGGGTATGTCAGCTGAGAGTTCTGAAGCTTGGCTAGAGAGTACCAAGCGTATCTTGGGTCAGATGAGCTGCACAGATGTGCAAAAGCTGGGTTGTGTTGTGTCCTTGCTGCAGGACGATGCGTATACGTGGTGGACGACCACTATAGCTGGGATGGCTGAAGCTGATGTTACTTGGACATTCTTTCAGAATGTGTTCAAGAGGAGATATCTGGGAGTGAGATATCTTGATGAGAAAAAGCGTGAATTCATGTCTCTTACCCAAGGGAGCATGAGTGTGGCTGAGTATGAGGTGCAGTTTGTGCGACTCAGTCAGTATGCACCGGAGTTGATACCTGATGAGCGGGCAAGGAGCGAGAGGTTCCGTTATGGTCTTGTGACGGATGTGAAAATGTATGTGCTGGCCACTGAATATGATGATTTTGATGTGTTGGTGGGCCGAGCCAAGGACATTGAGATGAACTTGGGTTTATCTGCGAAAGGTGCTGGAGCGAGTTCTGGCAAGAGAGCTGCTGAGTTTAGTTCCGGAGGTGGACGGAACAAGAGGGGACGTGATCAGAGGTATCAGTCCTCAGCCAAGAGAGGTGGTGGTGCACCTGCTAGAGGAGGTAATGCTAGAGCTGATCCTAGTGCTTGTTGGATCTGTGGTTCTCGTGGTCACATGAAGCGTGACTGTCCTCGTACTGTGAGGGAGGTGCAAGCTCCTGTCGCGGCAGCTGGTAATGGATGTTGGAATTGTGGTTCTGTAGACCATTTGAGGCGAGATTGTCCGAGGTTGGCTGGTGGCCAAGAGCGTGCTCCTGTTGTTGCTGCACCACAGAGAGGTCGTGGGCGCGGCCGTGGTAATTTCCAGAGGAGAGAGGAAGGTGGTCGTGGAGTAGCCCATGTTGTGGCTATTCAGCCTGAAGGTGGAGGCCAAGCGAGGGTGTATGCTCAGCGTGAAGGAAGGAATGATGCGGATGTGATTGCAGGTACCTTTACTTTGCAATCCTTGTCATTGCTTTCTTTGATTGATTCTGGATCTACGCATTCATACATTTTGCGTGAGCATGCTGAATTGCTTGGTTTGCCTGTTGAGTCTTTGGATGTTGGTGTTCGTGTCACTAGTTCTTTTGGTGAAACTGTTGTGACTCGAAAGCTTTATAGAAGGTGTCCTTTGGTTGTTCAAGAGCATGTCTTTCATGTTGATCTTATGGAGTTGCCCTTCTATGGTTTTGATGTGATCCTTGGTATGGATTGGCTTGCTGAGCATCGTGCTGTGGTAGATTGTGAAAATAAGCGAGTTTCGCTTAAGCTTGCGGATGATTATGAAGTTGTTGTGGTTGGTGAGAATGTGAAGTTTCTTGCCAATGTTGTGTCTACCTTGGAGGCGAGTAGGATGCTGAGGCAAGGTTGTGAGGCTTATCTAGCTTTTGTGATGAATCCTAGCTCTAAGGAGTTGAGGGTGCAAGATATCAAAGTTGTGAAGGAGTTTCCTGGTGTTTTTCCTGAGGAGTTGCCTGGTTTACCTCCTAATCGCGAGGTGGAGTTTGGAATTGAGCTGTATGAGAATACAACTCCTGTGTCCATTACTCCCTATAGAATGGCACCTAAGGAGCTGAAGGAGCTGAAGACGCAGTTGCAAGAGTTGCTAGATCGTGGTTTCATCCGGCCGAGTGTGTCACCTTGGGGAGCACCGGTCTTGTTTGTGAAGAAGAAAGATGACACTATGAGGATGTGCATTGATTACCGTCAGCTGAACAAGTTGACTATCAAGAATCGGTATCCTTTGCCGAGGATTGATGATCTCTTTGATCAATTTCGGGGAGCTGCACTGTTCTCTAAGATTGACTTGAGGTCAGGGTATTATCAGTTGAAGGTGAAGGATGTGGATGTGCCTAAGACAGCTTTCAGGACAAGGTATGGGCATTATGAGTTTCTTGTGATGCCGTTTGGTTTGACAAATGCTCCTGCTGCTTTCATGGATATGATGAATCGTGTGTTTCATGAATACCTGGACAAGTTCGTTGTGGTGTTCATTGATGATATCCTCGTGTACTCGCGTACTGAGGAGGAGCACGAAGAGCATTTGAGGATTGTTTTGCAAGCCTTGTTGAAGAATCAGCTTTATGCTAAGCTGAGCAAGTGTGAGTTTTGGCTTAAGGAGGTAGTGTTTCTTGGGCATGTGGTCTCAGCTGAGGGGATTCGTGTTGATCCTCAGAAGATTGAAGCGGCAATGAATTGGAAAGTTCCTAAGTCTGTTCATGAGGTCCGTAGTTTCCTTGGTTTGGCGGGATACTACCGGAGGTTTGTTGATGGTTTTTCCAAGATTGCTGCTCCTTTGACGAAGCTGTTGCAAAAGGATGTTAAGTATGAGTGGACGGAAGCGAGACAGCAAGCTTTTGAGAAGCTGAAGGCGGCTTTGACGCAAGCTCCTATCTTGATTCAGCCTGAATCAGGGAAAGAGTTTGTGGTCTATAGTGATGCATCCTATGTTGGTTTGGGATGTGTGCTGATGCAAGAGGGTAAGGTGGTGGCTTATGCATCGCGGCAGTTGAAAGTGCATGAGCGCAACTATCCTACGCATGACATTGAGCTGGCTGCAGTGGTTTTTGCTCTGAAGATCTGGAGACATTATCTGTATGGTGAGAAGTGTACTGTGTACACGGATCACAAGAGTTTGAGGTATTTGATGTCTCAGAAGGAGTTGAATCTTAGGCAGCAGCGTTGGTTGGAGTTGCTCAAGGATTATGATTTGACGATTGAGTATCATCCTGGAAAGGCTAATGTTGTTGCGGATGCCTTGAGTAGGAAGGTAGTTGTTGAGCTGAGGGCTATGTTTGCTAGCTTGAGCATATCGCGAGATGGTGGTCTTGTTGCTGAGTTGCAAGTGAAACCATCGTTGGTTCAGTTGATCAAGGAAAAGCAGTTGTTGGATGATTCCTTGGTGTCTCATGTTCAGGATATCGCGGAGGGTAGACCTTCGGATCTCTGCTTTAATGAGGATGGTGTGTTGTGTTTTGGTAGTCGGATAGTAGTGCCTGTTGATGCTGAGTTGAGGCGTGCTATTTTGACTGAAGGTCATAGTAGTCCTTTTGCTATGCACCCTGGTAGTACTAAGATGTATCGTGATCTTCGTGATGAGTACTATTGGGTGGGTTTGAAGAAGGATGTTGCAGAGTTTGTGAGCAAGTGTTTGGTGTGTCAGCGAGTTAAGGCTGAACATCAGGTTCCTTCTGGTTTGTTGCAACCGTTGAAAATCCCTGAATGGAAGTGGGAAAGGGTTACCATGGATTTTGTATCTGGTTTACCTTTGTCTCCTTCAAAGAAGAATTCCGTTTGGGTGATTGTGGATCGCCTGACGAAGTGTGCGCATTTCTTGCCTGTGCATACTACGTTTTCTTTGGATAAGCTGGCAGAGCTGTACATTGCTGAGATTGTGAGGCTGCATGGTGTGCCTAAGTCGATTGTGTCGGATAGGGATCCGAGGTTCACATCGCGTTTCTGGCAGTGTTTGCATCAAGCTCTGGGTACAAGGTTGCATTTCAGTACATCCTATCATCCTCAGTCGGATGGTCAGACTGAGCGGGTTATCCAGATCTTGGAGGATATGTTGAGGTGCTGCGTGATTGAGTTCCAAGGTTCTTGGGAGAAGCATCTGCCTTTGGTTGAGTTCGCTTATAACAATAGTTATCAGGCGAGTATACAGATGGCACCTTATGAGGCTCTGTATGGGAGGAAGTGTAGGACTCCTCTTTGTTGGGCTGAAACTGGTCAAAAGTTGGTTTCGATGCCGGCTTTGTTGAAAGGGACCACCGAGAAGGTGAAGCTCATTTGTGAGCGGTTGAAGGTTGCCTCTGATCGGCAAAAGTCTTACGCGGATTTGAAGCGTAAGGAGATAGAGTATGCGGTGGGTGACCGTGTGTTCTTGAAGGTTTCGCCTTGGAAGAAGGTGATGAGGTTTGGCCGGAAGGGTAAGTTGAGCCCTAGGTACATTGGACCATATGAGGTGATTGAGCGCGTGGGTCCTGTTGCGTATCGGTTGAGGTTACCTCAAGAGTTGGAGAAGATTCATGATGTGTTCCATGTTTCTATGCTCCGGAAGTATAGATCTGATTCCTCGCATGTGATGCCTGTGGAGGAAGTGGAATTGAATCCGGATTTGACCTATGATGAGGAACCGGTGAAGGTTCTGGATTCGGATAGCAAGGTTCTTCGTGGCAAGACCATTGAATTGGTGAAGGTGCTGTGGAAGCATCGAGGTGTTGAGGAAGCCACGTGGGAGCGGAAGGAAGACATGCTGAAGCAGTTTCCTTATCTCTTTCCTTCAGGTAAATTTCGAGGACGAAATTTCTTAAGGGGGGAGAGTTGTAACGCCCCGGTTTTGGGCTTAGGAGTTTTGGGCGTTGATCGGTTTGGTCAAAGTGCTGTTCGAATCTAAAGAGGTGAAATTAGGAAAGCCTAGTTCGGGTTGCATTAAAAATATGGAAAAATGTTCTAAAATCATCTTTTAATATAATTAAGTGAACTGTGAAATCAATTTTGGAAAATGAGTTTTGGAAGGGTGACATTTTGGCTACTGACCAAAATGTAGTTTTCGAAAGTTTTGTGGCTGTTTTAGAAAGGGTTGAAACTTTGAATCTTTAAGGAGCTATTTACCCAAAGGGAGTTTCTCCAGATTTTTCTAAGATATTTTATGACTTAAATCTGATTTTAAATGATATTAAAAGTGGAGGGAAAGCCATTTGGCTATTTTGGATTTTGTAACCAACTTTTCTCAATTTTCTTTCTCTCATTTTCTCTCAACCCAAACACATTCTCTCCAGAGAATTGGTTCTGATTTTCTCACCTAAATCCCTCCTTTCAACTCTCATTTGATTCCTAATCAACATATCTTCAAAACCTCTTCAATTGCTAATTGTTTCAACAAGGTTTTTGATTGCAAAAAGAGGAGAAACTCAAGTTTGGAGGTAAGAACGTCCTTCTCCTCTAAACTATCAGTTCTTTACTGAAATTCCTAAGTTTTCAATCCTTAATTGATGTTTAATTAAAGGTTTTTAAGTGGTGAAATGGATCTTGGCTTATAATGCAAGATTTGATGATTTTCGTTAGATCTGATTAACCTGTGATTTGAGATGTGTTTTTGATGTTAAAAGAACTCTAAATTGATAAGGAATTGAGTTTTGATTAATGCAATCCCGGATAGGTTGAGTTTCCTAAGTTTAGCTTGTGATTCAAGGTTGTTTTTGAAGTGATCTTGTGGATCTGATGTTGCTGGAGGTATAAGGATGTTAATAGGTTGTTTTTAGATGTTATATGATGTTAAAGGATGTGTGGTTTTGCTGGTTTATGGCTGGGCTTTGTTTAGAAGTGTTTTGGATGCATTTTCGGTTGTGTTTGGTGGCCGAAAATGGTGTGTGGATGAGAGCAGCGAGTTTAGGTGCTTTCATTGAAGCAATTAATGCATGATGATGCATTAATCCTCTGCTTTGATGTGTTGAAACAGGGGAGGCATCTTTGGATCCAAGGATTGTTGATCCGGAAGCTTAATTTGGTGCTTTGGCTTGAAGCAAAGTGGAAATCGGTGAGTGCGTTTGTGAAAATTGGGTTTTCAGCTTTGAAACCAATGTCTTGGGAGCTTAGTTTAAGTCTAAACAACTTTGCTAAGCTCAAGTGTAAGTTTTCGAAATATCTCTCTAGTGGTGGCCATGATTTTGATGTGATGCAAAATGGTTATTTGCATGTTTTAATTACTGTTTTGGAAGCATGTTTTAGCATGGAATTTGCTGATGTTTTAAGCCATATGTTGAAGGAAACTCTAGGTAGGAGTTCCTTGATTTTGTACATTGATTAAATGTGGTTTGATGCTTTGAAATGCATGATGAAAATGGCTTGGTTTAATGCTTTAAAACAGTGGATTATATGATGAATATGATGTATGTTGGCAAGTGATGTTTTGAAAAAGGTTAAGGTCACTAAGGTGGTTAAAAGTCCTTGAGTGAGCCTTGTTACTTAAGAACATCAAGGTGGTTAAAAGTCCTTGGATGGTTCTTGTTGCGGACACTAAGGTGGTTAAAAGTCCTTAGGTGATCCTTTCCATGGTGTTTAAAAGTCCATGGGGCCATGGTGTTTAAAAGTCCATGGGGCCAAGGTGTTTAAAAGTCCTTGGGGCCAAGGTGTTTAAAAGTCCTTGGGGTGATTCAAGCTATGGACACAAAGGTGGTTAAAAGTCCTTGTGTGGTCCTCTTTCATGGTGTTTAAAAGTCCATGGCCAAGGTGTTTAAAAGTCCTTGGGGCCAAGGTGTTTAAAAGTCCTTGGGAAGTTGACGAACTTGTTTTAATGAAATGGAATTTATCACTTGAGCCAATATGACATGCTATGTATGTTATGAAGCATGAGATGCTTGTTTTAAAGTTATGTTGAAGCATGAAATACTTGTTTTAAGTATGCTTTTGAGCATGTGCAAAGGTTGATTTAAAGCATGATTTGTAAATGTTTTTAAATGCATTATTGAATGGTTTTTAAGAGCTTGCCTCACTAAGCTTTTGCTTACGCTCTCTTCGTTTTCTTAATTCTATAATGCAGAACATTAGTGAGCTTTGAGGGCAGCAAGGAGGGCAAGAATTCAAGTGCAAGTAGAGCTCAATGTATGGAAGGTTTTGTTAAACATTTTAGCTTTTGGGTAATTTGGCAATGGGGGACCAATGTGTATGTTTTGGGAGGTGTTTGGAACTCCCTAAGTATGTTGAATGATGTTAAGAATGCTGGTTTTTGCATTGGATCATTACATGCTTGTTTTGGAAGTTTGTGCTTGAATGGCTAACTTGTGTAGGAAGCATGCCTATAGAATTGGGGCTTTTTGCATGTGATGTTGTTTTGATGATTTGATGATGCTTATAAGTCTTATATATGTTGAATTGCATGCTGGTAAAGTTTGGTGGCAATTGGAGCATGTTTGAATGATTAATTGCATGTTTTGGAATGCCTTTTGCTGCAATCTGTGCAGGGCGTTTCGGAACAGTGTGCACCGTTTCGGAACGGGTGCTTGAATGAACCCAGGCGTCCAAAACGGTATGCACCGTTTCGAAACGGTTTGGCCTCTGCCAGGCCCATGTTTCGGAACCCGTTGCGGAACGGCCCGTGGTTCGAAACGGGGTCTACCTGTTTCGGAACGGTCGACCGTTGGGGGCTGACATTGGCAGTTATATGTTTTGAATTGTTTGCGTTTTGGTCCTGAAACTTGTTTGTGCAATTGTATGAGTTTGGGAAGTCCTTTTGAGCTGAAATTTCACAGAGAAGCATGAAACCTGATTAATTTCAAGTTGGTAACTTTAATTTGGGTTAAGTCCCTATAATTATCAGAAATTACAATTTGGTCCCTAAAGTTGTAATTTGTTCAATTGGGTCCCTGTTTGATCTCTGATGTTTGTGATCTTTGAGTATGATGTTTGTGTGATCACAATTAGGACTAATGTGCATCTAGACAAGAGTAAAAAGAAAAAAAAGGGTCGTTAATCAAGGTTGACTTTCGGGTTGACTTTGGTTTTCCCCGTGTGACTTTCTTAATTCGGGTCAACCGTCTAGGCCGGGTTAAGGGGGTTACAAAAATAACCTAATCTGATAAGTCTCTTTGTTTCGCGCAGCCAATTTTCCACCGTCAGATCTAATCCAGATCTGACGGCCAGATCAAGCCTCGGATGGAAGCCCTAGGGTGGCCTAACCATTGCTCCGCGCCTCCAGCTCTCAGGCCGTTGGATCGAGATCACCATCAACGGCCTGGATCGAAGCGAGGAAGTCTCCAGAATCCCCACGCGCCCACGCGCGGCTCCTCGGCTCCCAAGCCGCGTCTCCCCGTCTCCCTCACTCGCGCGTGCATCGCACGCCCGCCTCTTCGAGTCCTTGGGGCGTCCAGATCCGCTCTAGTTCGTGCACGACCGTCCACGTCCTGTAGCACCCTCCTCTGGTCCCCTCCTCACAGCCGGCCTCACATGCAGCAAAAATAAACAAAATGTCAGAAGGAAAAAAACGCGCAACAACAAAAATACCAGAAATTTCAGAGGCAACAAACCAAGAATCAGATGAATACAAACAAGAAAATATGCAACTAATAGGGATTTTCCATTCGATTACATGTAATTCAAAAAAATGTAATTTTTCGGGTTATAAAACTCGAAACCGCACTGTAATCCCTAAGTAAAAAAGGGGAGATTTTTCAGAGATCAATACAAGCAAAAAACCTCAAAGTTTCCAGAGGTACATCGTCTTCTCATTTCTCATTTTTACCTTCACCGTTTTAGCTTCTTCATATTTTCGTTCACCGGTGATAAGCCCATGCTTCCCTTCTAGAGCAACGAGGTGAATCGGCGAGAAAGCTAACGCCGGAAAGGGTGTTTAAAATTGTTATGGGGTTTTGGTTTTCGAAAGATAACAAAGAAAAGATTTTTCTGGTTTTTTTCGCGAAACAAAAGGTTTTCTGGTTTTTTGGTTTCGAAAGATCTTGGAAAAGGGATGAAATGCTTTTTCTAGGTCTTCGGCGCCGGTTAACGAAAACCGGAGCGACGTTTAGGCTCTCAGATTTTCGGACGAGAGTGTGGAGAGAGTTTGGAGGATTAGGGTTAGACAAAAGAGCTTAAAATGTTTTAAGACGCCGTTTTATAGTGTTTTAAGGTTTTAAAATGGGTTTAATTGCATTTTAAGGGCCTCATTGTCGCTTTAATCGCGCACAAGGGGCTTCCACGTTTTAAAATCCTTTCACCAGTCCCTTCAGCTTTTCAAAATCTTTTAATTTCGTCCTTGTTTTGTGTTTGGTTGATTTTTGAGTGGGTTAATTCCCATTTTGGTCCTTTCTGGTTTCCGTTTCTTTTTAATTTGGTCTCGTTTCGCGTTTTAATTTTGTTTAGTGGGTAATTTACTGTTTTGGTCCCTACATTATGCATTTTCTTTTTTTGCCTCGTATTTACATTTATTAAATTTCAGTCCCTATTTTATTTATTTTTTTATTTATTTTTTTATACATGTTGGCTTTAATTTTCTTATGATGATTATTACATTGTTTTTGATATGATGTATGGTTTTAAGTGTATGATATTGTTTTAATATGTATGCAATTTATGGTTTAAATGCGCGCATAGCTTAGTTTTTTATGTTGCTCGAATATATATTTGTGACATGCATTTTAAATGGGCATTCATATGACTCGATATTTTGTTCGCATAATAATTAATTCTAATCATAAAAAGGAGATACTTATTAATTCGGGTATTCGAGTCAAAATATCCTAGCTTATTGGATATTCCTCGAATATTCGGATTAATTCGCATTGTCTAAAGGTAAAATTCGTAATTAAAATGAATAAGACCATGACATCATATTTTATCTGCTTGCATCATGCATAAAGGTGACGTACGGGATCCGAACCCTAAACTAACATGACAGTCATACTTATATGATGTCGGTTTAGTCTTTAGTCCGGTGTACAGTCATCTTTTTTAATTAAATGTCTAATTAATTCGAAACCGCCAATTTGATAAGGCTCGTACGATTAAATTTTAATTTTCGATTGAGAACCCCTAATTAAACTCATTTTAAATTTCAAACAATTTCCATCGATTTAAAAGCAACAATTGTTTTGGTACCGATTTATGGGCATGATGGGGGTGCTAAACCTTCCCCACATGTAACCAACTCCCGAACCCTTTCAAATGAATCTGAAACTTTCAAAAGAAGTTCCCTTTTTTAATCGAATTTTCTAAAAACGTGAGGACACTTCAAGGTTTGTCCTTTCCTTCTAAAAAAACCTTATCACATGTGACAACTCCAAATTTCATATTGAAGGAATAGGCTCCATTGGTAATCACTCTTCCATACTCATTGAAAATGTATTGTATGTCAACAGTCTAAAACATAATTTGATGAGCATTAGACAATTATGCGATAAAGGTTTTAATGTTCTTTTTTATGTTAATTGGTGCAAAATTATGAACATTGAAACTAATAAGATAATGCTCATAGTTCATCACATAGGTAATATATATATATATGGTGCATTTAGATGACATATATGTTTCCAATGCATGCTTTGTAGCTAAAGATGAACATGATGTATGGTTATGGAATAGGAAACTAGAACATGCTAGCATGAGTGTTTTAGAGAAATTAGCTACCCAAAATCTAGTAAGAGGTTTACCCAAGATAAAATTTTTCTTAAATAAAATTTGTGATGCTTGTGCTAAGGGTAAAAACAAAAGAACCTCATTTAAACCTATTAATGATGTTTCAACTAGTAGGGAAATACAATTGGTCCATATTGATCTCTTTGTGCCAATTATGACTATAAGCTTGGGTGGAAAATCATATGCATTTGTTTTAGTTGATGATTTCTCTAGATACACTTGGGTTATTTTTTTAAGTACTAAGGATGAGGCTTTAAAAAAGTTCATCACATTTTTAAAAATCACTCAAAATGACCTTGGTCAACAAATTTCACACATTAGAAGTGACCATGGAACCGAATTTCAAAAATTTAGGATTTGAGGATTTTTGTAACACAAATGGTATAAGCCATAATTTTTCCGCACCTCGCACTCCTCAACAATATAGGGTAGTTGAGAGGAAAAATCAAACTTTAGAAGAAATTACTAGAATCATGCTTTGTGAAAACAATTTACCTAAGTATTTTTTGGCGGAAGCCACAAACACTTCTTGCTATATTATAAATCGAGTAATGATTAGGCCACTTTTAAAGAAAACTCCTTATGATATTTTAAAATCCAAAAAGCCTAACATTAGCTATTTTCATCTTTTTGGATGTAAGTGTTTTGTTTTAAATAATGGAAAAGATAATTTAAGTAAATTTGATGCAAAAAGTGATGGAGCTATTTTCTTAGGTTACTCTTTAAATTCTAAAGCCTATCAAGTATTTAACAAACGAAGTTTAGTTGTAGAAGAGTCAATACATGTGGTTTTCGGTGATAACCTCCTTCCAAGGAAAGATTCTTGTGATGATGATGATGTAGGAATCATTGAAGCTAATGATGGTGGACAATCATCAAGAGTGGACGAGGTTCCAAGCAAAGAGGAAGAAACACAAGATCCACCTCTAGAAGCTTTGAAGGACACGACTCTAGAGGAAAAGGAAGTGAGCTACCCAAGAGAGTTCAACTATGTCAATGGTGGTGAAATTTTGGGTGATCCATCTGAAGGGGTAACTACTAGATCCTCTCTTAGACTTATGAACAATGTTGCATTCATTTCATGCATTGAGCCTAAAAATATTAAAGAAACATTAAAAGATGATTTTTGGATATTGGACATGCAAGAAGAATAAATCAATTTGAGAGGGGTAAAGTTTGGACATTAGTTGATATGCCTAGTAATAAATCTACTATAGGGACTAAATGGGTTTTTAGAAACAAACTAGATGAGAGTGGTACTGTTGCGTGTAAAAGAGTCTATCGCAATTGAAGTGCAAGTGTACACGACGCAAGTAGTAAAGTGATATGAAGTATCGGATATCGTCTCCACAGGGATTGGGCTAATAGCTTCACCTTGTTTACTGCACGAAAGTAAAGGAAATAGTTTAGAAGATTGTCACGAGAATAATAAAGAAAACGTAAATAAAAAAGATTGAGATATCAAGATAGAGAGAATGGGCTGGTATTGAATTGCTCGGTAGTGCAGGTATTGGATTGCTTAGGAACTCCAGTTCTGTCGTCGCTCCCGTCGCCGACAACACTTGTCGCGGCGGCTGTCCGTTGGCTGTCGCGGCAGCAGACACACCAACTCCGTACTTCAAGCTTGGCAAGAATCCCAGATCTGCCTTGGCCTATCCCTAGGTCCAAGTCTGTCGATGATCACGTCTTTGATGATACCTCCCAGCGTGAATCAAAGGATGAACACTGATGTGTATGAATTCTTCTTTAGCCACTTAACCTTGCCCTATCCCTAGGCACAAGATAGTTCAACTATAAACTAGAGAACTCGCTCTTATTTCTTTCGTATACTTAACTCTCCCGATGCTAAGTAAATAGATAACCTCACAACGCTCTCCCGATGCTCTTGCAAGATGTTAAAACCAAAATAAGAGAACTTGAAGTTTATTTTATTGAACTTGGAAAATCCTAAAACAAAACAACCCTTGCAACTACTTTACAAAACAACCCGTAGCCCTAGGGGGAATTTAGAACATGTCGGTGACGGGTGAACGACAGAGGGGTTTAGGTTATCGGTTATGAGGTAGGTTGAGGATATTTTCTAGGTTAAAACCTATGCCCTTATATAAGCTTTGGGCTCAAGTATTCTAAGGTAACAAGGATTACAACTTTAATTAAAAGTAAGATTCTAATAAAGACTTAATCTCTAAGGATTCCTACTTTTCAGCCGCCTCCTTGTTTCTAGGAATTTCCTCTTCTTGAGCTTTGGCTTGACATATCTTTTGATCCGGGGCTTGGAAAAATATTTGGCTTTCACACGACAGACGAGCAAATTTTTCTCTATCTATCGAGGTCCACTTTACTTTTCCTCTTCATAAGTCTGCTGTCACCATGCTGTCACGACAGGTCCATGGCAGCTTCGTCTTCTTCGTCTGCTTGTTCAATTCAGCTTTCCTGCTTCTCTGCCTTGCGCCTTCCTTCTTTGTCAACTATGACAGACACCTGCAAAAATAGCCATCTTTTAGTAGAATCCGTGTTTTTAATCCATTTGTGATGTTTTACTGAAAACTAACCTAAATGCAATGCAATGATGCTTGAATGCAGCAGAAATATGGGTTAAAAAGGGTGTAAATAATATAACTTTTACACACTCAACACACCCTCAAACTCAAGTTTTTGCTTGCCCTCAAGCAATTAATCCTAAAAGAAAATTGAAAATTTTGTGTTGGCCTTCAAACAGTGAACTGTCCCCTACCCGTCGCTCATTCTCTATGGCAGCAGCAACCTGTCGGAAAGGTTAGGATCTGTCCGGAATCTCCCTATAGCTCTCGTGCAGTGTGTGCATGCTTGTGAACAGTTATATGCTAAGACTCTCTTAGTTTCACTAGAATATTCAACTTCTTAACTCGAATTTTTATGCCAAAGTTTGTTTTTTTAGAAGGCACATTTTCATGCTTCTTTTTCTTCTATTTTCAAGCTAAATTTTTCTAGAGCTAGTTTCGAGCACCTCTAGTTAGCTTCCTAGAGCCGGTTTCGGGCACCTTTAGGTTTTTGATTTTCTTTTGCTAAACTTCTTTCCTAGAGCCAGTTTCGGCACCTCTAGGGGCTATTCAAGTTCTAAGCATCCTATTCTAGTTTGGCTAACAGAAATCTAAGAAATATAACAGTCACAAAGGTGTTTTAAATTTTCAGAACTATAGAAAGGCTCTAAACTTCTCCTTAAACTGTCCTAAAGATGCTGCCACGACAGAGCTGTCATGACAGGTAAGTTAACTTCACAGTTTTAAGCCAACAGTTTTATATTTTCTGATTTTTTTAAGAGAAATTAAATAAAACAAAAGACACAACAATTAATAAAAAGATGTACTTAAGACTCCATTAATGATGGAGGGTTGCCACCCCCAAACTCAAGGGTTGCATTGCCCTCAATGCAAAATGACAAAAAAATAAAAACATGAAAAAAAGTACATCACAAAAGATAAAAGCAGGCAGCAATAAGAGGAAAAATAAAAACTTAAATTTCAGTCGTTGTCCTCGCTGCTGCTGCTGACACGGATCTGACGGCGGCGTCTGGGCTGTGGAGGAGGCTGGGCAGGTTTAGGGGCAGGTTGCTCCACGAGCTGGACGTCGGAACTGCTGCCGCTGTCCCAACTGCTGCTGGTGGTGGTGCTAGCCTTGGGCAGCCGTTTCTTGTCTGCCACGTGCTTTATCCTCTTGACCGGCGTAAATTCTCGCGCCAAATTCCTCCTGATCAGAGGGCTATCATCGGAGGCAGGCCTTTTTGTTCCTCTGGCAGGGGTGTCGGCCGGTGGACTGTCTGCTGCCGTCGGGGCAGGTAATGTGGTGGAGGCAGTGGAGTGGGAATGCGGGGAGGCAGGTGGTGTGGGTGTGTGAACAGGGGTGGGGATATGGAAATAATGGGCAGGAAAAGTAGGGAATTGAACATCGGGAAAATTCAAAGTTTGGGTAATGAAGTTTACCGTCGAGTTTGCGAAGTCCCGAATGAACGTCATCAATCCCAATTGTCTTTCCTCTACCCGTTGTAGCGTAGCAAGGATGAGGGCGGACTGGTCTGTCGGAGCGGTGGCGGCAGCAGGTTCCGGGGCAGGCTCCTCTGGTGATTCTTCTGGGGAGCCGGCTGGGTTGAAAGATGAGACAGGTGTAGCCACGACCAGCTCCATGAGGCTGTTGATGTTGTTGTCTGTCCAGCCTCTGCCCTTGATTAGTTTGTCGGAGGGCTCCTCGGGGACAGCAGCACAGCGGCAGAGGGAAGTTATGGTAAACGGCAGGCAAAGGCGGGAGTCGGAGCGGAAGGTGCAATCCAGGATGTTGTCCCTCATATAGCGGCCTACATTAATAGGTCTGTCGTGCATGATGGAATGGATAAGGGCGAGCCGCTGCCGGTTGACTGTCGTGTGGTGGGAAGAAGGCATGATACGCTTTTTGATGAAAGCGTTCCAGAGTTTAGCTTCAGGGAGGAGCTGCCCTCTGTTGACGGAGTGGGGGTTCTTTTTGTTGGTTTTCCATGACGTTCCCTCCTCTGTCAACTCCACCATGACAGCATCATAAGCGGCAGCATCGAGGGTGTCGAGAAATTTCTGGTGGGCATCATCATCGGGGCCAAAGTAGAGGCCAAACATGTGGTTGATGCTGTCGGCAGTGAAGGGCACCTTTACACCTCGAACGGTGATAGATGTCGCCGTTTTGCTATCTATGGCAGCATAGAACTCCCGGACTAATGTGTCGTTTAGTTCTGCCGGTTGTTCCGCAAAGTGCTCCCATAGTTGAGCTGTGATGGCCCTTACGATGAACGGCCGGAGTCCCATGTTGGGTGCCTTTCGGGTGTACACGAAACCTCGTTCCTCCCATAACTCTTTTTTGGCGAAGGGTGTTGCTGCTGCTGAAGAAGAGGCTGAGGCAGCACTACGGCGGGTCTGTCTAGATGACATGTTAGTTGCAAGGGTTGTAAAAACTGAAGAAAGCAAATAAAACTAGAGGAGAAAGCAAGGAAGAATAAGCAGAAGTGAGAAAAATGAAAATGAAAACGGGGTTTTATAGCGGTCGAGTAGCTGCCCGTTTAATGCTGTAACGGCAGGCGTGAATAACGGGGCGACGGATTGGATTTAGCGTGTCTGACGCGTCTAACACGCATTTATGCGTCTGTTACGCGTCTGCCGCACGCTTCTGCGTCTGCCGTGTCAGTCTGTTGACAGCCTGTCATATCCGTCTGCGGCGGCAGCCGAAAAATAAAACATTATTCAAATAAAATAAACCTAATTTCCTAATAAATAATAAATAATAAAAATAAATAATAAAAATAAAATTTAGGTTAAATTAGGAGTGCCTTGTGGGGCATCTCCTAAAGTAACCACTTCCTAAATTCCTGGGGCTTCAGTCCCCTGATAATGCTTGAGGCGCTGTCCATTGACTTTGAATTGGTGCCCGTCTTTTAATGATCGGATTGTGATGGCACCATGGGGAAAAACTTGTACCACTTGGAACGGGCCAGACCATCTAGATTTTAACTTTCCTGGGAAGAGTTTAAGTCTAGAATTGAATAACAACACAAGCTGCCCTGGGCAGAACTGTCGTGGCAGCAACTTCCTGTCATGCCACTTCTTTGTTTTCTCCTTGTATATTCTTGCATTGTCGTAGGCCATTGTGCGTAATTCTTCAATCTCGTTCAGATCTAATAACCTTTTCTGGCCGGCCTTGTCCAAGTCCATATTCACTGCCTTGATTGCTTAATATGCTTTGTGCTCGATCTCGACAGGCAGATGACAGGTTTTCCCATAAATTAACCGGTATGGAGACATGCCCAATGGAGTCTTAAAGGCTGTCATGTATGCCCATAATGCATCGTTCAGAAGTAAAGACCAATCTTTCCTAGTTGGCTTAACCATCTTTTCAAGAATGTTCTTCACTTCCCTATTGGATATCTCAGCCTGTCCATTGGTCTGTGGGTGGTATGCTGTCGCGATCCTATGCTTGACACCATATTTCTTCAAGGCGGCAGCAATTACCCTATTATCAAAATGTCTCCCTTCATCACTGATAATCGCCCTAGGGATGCCAAATCTAGAAAAAATGTTTTTGTGCAAAAACTTTTGGACCGTCTTGGCATCATTCTTTTGAGTGGCGATGGCTTCAACCCACTTAGAGACATAGTCCACTGCTAGGAGGATGTACAAATTTCCACATGAAGATGGAAAAGGTCCTATAAAATCAATCCCCCAAACGTCGAAGATCTCGACTTCTAAAATGTTCTGCAGTGGAATCTCGTTTCTCCTCGAGATGTTACCTGTCCGCTGGCACCTGTCACAGTTTTTGTAAAACTCCTGTGCATCTTTATATAGTGTCGGCCAGTAGAACCCTGACTGCAGCACCTTGGCAGCAGTTTTATTGCCTCCTAAGTGTCCTCCATATTGTGAAGCATGGCAGTGATGGAGAATGTCTTCTTGTTCTTCATGTGGTACACACCTCCTTATAACCTGATTTGCGCATAGTTTGAAAAGAAGAGGTTCGTCCCAATAATAATGTTTAACATCATTTTGGAACCTCTTCCTGGCTTGATAATTAAGATCAGAAGGAAGTATTCCGCTAACTATAAAATTAACGAAATCAGCATACCAGGGGAGTTCAGAAGACTTACCTGCCGCCATTGCTGTCGCGACAGCGATTGATGCAGCAAAGAGCTGTTCATCTGGGAAGGTCTCCAGTATGTTTGTCTCGTCTATTGGTAGACTTTGTCCCTTCTCCAACCTCGACAAGTGGTCTGCCACCTGATTTTCTTTCCCCTTTTTGTCCTTGATCTCAAGGTCGAACTCTTGTAATAGCAAGATCCACCGTATCAATCTAGGCTTTGCATCCTTCTTTGCGAACAAATACTTTAGGGCAGAATGGTCGGTGTGTATTATTACTTTCGTCCCAAGTATGTAGGAACGAAACTTGTCGATAGAGAACACCACAGCTAACAGCTCCTTTTCTGTGGTGGTGTAGTTCACTTGGGCGTCATTCAACGTCTTGCTGGCATAGTATATGACGTGAAACAGCTTATCTCTGCGCTGCCCAAGTGCTGCCCCGACAGCATAGTCACTAGCATCACTCATAATCTCAAATGGCTGTGTCCAGTCTGGTGGCTGTACTATGGGGGCTGTTACCAGTTTTTCCTTCAGAACCTTGAATGCTTCAGTACATTCCTCATTAAAGTCAAAGGGTCGGTTCTGCTCTATAAGATGGCATAGGGGCTTGGTGATTTTTGAAAAATTTGCAATGAATCTCCGATAAAAACCCGCATGCCCTAAAAAACTTCTAATGCCCTTGACTGTTGTTGGCGGCGGCAGCTTCTCTATGACTTCAATTTTTTCCCTGTCGACTTCTATCCCACGGCAGCTAATCTTATGGCCTAGAACTATCCCTTCATCTACCATAAAATGGCATTTTTCCCAATTGAGAACAAGATTAGCTTTTTCACATCTTTCAAGAACCCTTTGAAGATTGCCGAGGCAGCTCTCAAAATCGTCTCCAAAGACGGAAAAATCATCCATGAAAATCTCTAGGAAGTCCTCTACCATGTCGGAGAATATAGCCATCATGCACCTTTGGAAGGTGGCAGGTGCGTTACAGAGGCCGAACGGCATCCTCCTAAATGCGTATGTTCCATAGGGGCATGTGAAAGTCGTCTTTTCTTGATCCTCCGGTGCAATAGCGATTTGGTTGTAACCTGAATAACCATCAAGAAAACAATAGTAAGGTTTACCCGCTAATCTATCAAGCATTTGATCAATAAAGGGTAAAGGAAAGTGGTCTTTTCGGGTAGCTTTATTAAGCTTCCGATAGTCCATACAAACCCTCCAACCGGTCACAGTCCTGGTTGGGATTAACTCATTGTTCTCGTTGGTTATCACGGTCATTCCTCCTTTCTTTGGAACACATTGCACCGGGCTTACCCATTTGCTGTCGGAGATGGCGTAAATAATACCAGCATCTAACCATTTGATTATCTCTTTACGCACTACCTCCTTCATCGCAAGGTTTAACCGCCTTTGGGCATCAATAGTCGGCTTATAATCTTCCTCTAGGAGGATTTTATGCATGCATATCGCCGGACTAATGCCCTGTATATCTGCTATCGTCCATCCAATTGCCTTCTTGTGCTGCCTTAGCATGCCGATTAGCTGTCGTTCCTGTTCCTGCGACAGCTTAGCAGAGATGATTACGGGCAGTGTGTCATTGCAACCAAGATAAGCATATTTTAACTGCCCTGGTAGGGGTTTAAGTTCTAGGGCAGGTGGTTCAACAGTAGATGGCTTTTGGATTAAATGGTTATCCGAAGTGTAATTCAAGGGTTCGAATAACTTACCTGGATGATTGCCTAACCAGTTTACCTCCTCGTGACCTTCAGTATCAGATGTATTAGATTCAGAGGAGTCGTTGTCGTCGGTGCTGTCGTCGTCGCTGTCGTCATCGCTGGCGTGACAGGCCTGTAAGTGGCTGTCGCGGCAGTGACCAAATTTTATATCACGGCAGCCCGACCTGATGCAGGGGTGATCAAAGGTCACCTCAATGATGGCCTTGCATTCCTCGTCCACATCAGCATGTTTCATTGCTTGGAGAACATTCAACTTAATCTCTTGATCGTTTACGCGCATGGTGAGTTCTCCTTTCTCCACATCAATCAATGATCTTCCCGTGGCTAAGAAGGGTCGCCCAAGGATGACTGGTGCGTTTTCATCTGCTTCACAATCTAAAATAAGAAAGTCAGCAGGAAAAATAGGCTTATCCACTCTTACCAGAATATCTTCAATTTTTCCCTCGGGATGAACATAAGAGCGGTTGGCCAGCTGCAGAGTTACTGTCGTGGGCCGCGCCTTCCCAATACCTAATTTCTGAAAAACAGATTTGGGCATTAGATTAACACTGGCACCAAGATCACAAAGTGCCTTACCCACGAATTTGTCGCCGATTACACAAGGTATGATGAAGCTCCCCGGATCCTTCTTTTTCTGGGGTGGTTGCCAATGAAGAATACTCATGCAACCTTCTTGCATCCTTACCGTTTCAAATTCCCCAAGTTTAGATTTTTTAGACATAACATCCTTGAGAAATTTAGCATAACCGGGCATCTCCCTAACAACATCTAGCAACGGAATATTAATATGAACCTGTTTAAAAATATCATAAATCTTTTTAAGTTGAGATTCATGCTTAGCTTGTTGTATCCGTTGAGGGAAGGGTGGTGGGGGACGATAATCAGCAATGCGTCCTTCCCACTGCATGCGAATCTGAGGACGGTAATCATCGTTTTTCTCCTATGTCGCTTCTGCTGTCGTGACAGGCTCATCGGCAGCAGTCTGTTTATCACCTGTCGGGGCAGCTTTCTCGGCAGGTTTATCCAAGGCAGGTTCCTTCACTGTTTCAGCTTCTTTTTCCGGCCTTGGTAATTTCTTCCCACTCCTAGTAGTAATCGCCTTACATTGCTCATGTGGGGGCTGTCTAGCATTTTCAGTATTGCTAGGAAATCCTCCATTCTGCCTCGGCTTAATATGTTGCGAAACCTGACCCATTTGTGTCTCTAGAGATTTCAAGGTAGCTTCATGGTTTGTCATCCTCATCTCGGTTTTGTCCATAAAAGTTTTCGTTTTCTTGACAAACTGATTCATATTCTCCATATACGTACCGGTCTGAGACATAAAGGTGGCCAGAGTCTGTTCCAATATACTACTCGTGGCAGGTGGTGGCTGTTGTTGCTGCTGCGGCGGCAGGTTCTGCGGCAGTTGCTGTCGCGTCAGCAATCTAGGACCTCCCTGATTCTGATGATGTGCTTGTGGATTCAGGGCATTGTTAGGATTACTCCAAGAAAATTTGGGATCCTTCCTCCAATTGGGATTATAATTGTTGGAATTGTAGTTCGGCTTGTAATTTCTAACATATTTTCCCTCTTCTATTTGTATTGGACACTCATCCCTACTATGATTTCCCTCACAGATAGTACAAACTTCCTCGACAGCAAATCCTTGTAATTCATCTTCATTCAATAACCGTTTCATTGCTTTAGTAAGGAATGCTACCTGTGATTTCATAGTGTTGTCGACCTCATAGTCCTTGATAGCAAGTACTCGTTTACCCCCTCTTCTTGCAGTCGAAAACTGCTCCTCATTCTTGGCCAGATTTTTCAAAACTTGCAAAGCCTCGTCCGGATCTTTGTCCAGTAATAGTCCGTTTGCTGTAGAATCAATTCGAATGTAAGTTTGTAAGTTAGCAGCATTATAGAATTTAGTTACCTGATTCCAGACGGGAAATCCATGCATTGGACAGTTCCGTAGAAGAGTAGTAAATCTGTCCCAGGCCTCGTGCATTGGCTCGTCGTCTTCCTGTTGAAAAGTAGCAATTTCATTACGTAATCGCTCAGATAAATGCGAAGGATTAAAACGAGATAAGAATTCACGAGACAAATCTGCCCAAGTTATGATTGAACCCGGTGTAAGTTTATTCCACCAAGTTTTAGCTCTGTCCCTCAATGAATGGGGGAATAACCGAAGCCTCAGTATCTCCGGACTAACTCCTGGTAGTCTAAACGACCCACAGATCTCCTGGAACGTTTTGAGATGTTCTCTAGCATCTTCTGTCGCAGCACCACTAAACTGTCCGGCATTGTTGATCATACTAAACATGACAGGTTTAAGCTTGAAGTTATCAACATCAATATCCGGCAGCGTGGTCTCCAGCTCTACATGATCATTCAACATGTAGTCACGACATGACCGTCGTCCATCTGCCCCAGGCGGGTCACCGACAGGCGGGTGGTTATCGCCAAGGGGTGGTATGCGACCACCGGCAGGTTGGTTATGGCCCATCTTCTCTAGCTGTTCCTCGAGGTATTCGTTTTTGTCTAAAAGTCGGCAAAGTTGTTTCTTGAGACTGAAGGAACGTTCGATTTCCGGATCTAATGGATACTCAGGATCTTCACCTCTTTTAGATCTACGCATAAACAAGAAAACCTCGTGAAAAGCGAGAGTTGAAAGCACAAAAGAAAAATTAAAGAAAAATAAAAACAAAAACAAAAAGAAAGATAAAAACGAAAAGTGCAAATAAAGAAAGATGTAGTTATGTTGCCAATCCCCGGCAACGGCGCCAAAAACTTGTTGCGTGTAAAAAAGTCTATCGCAATTGAAGTGCAAGTGTACACGACGCAAGTAGTAAAGTGATACGAAGTATCGGATATCGTCTCCACAGGGATTGGGCTAATAGCTTCACCTTGTTTAATGCACGAAAGTAAAGGAAATAGTTTAGAAGATTGTCACGAGAATAATAAAGAAAACGTAAATAAAAAAGATTGAGATATCAAGATAGAGAGAATGGGCTGGTATTGAATTGCTCGGTAGTGCAGGTATTGGATTGCTTAGGAACTCCAGTTCTGTCGTCGCTCCCGTCGCCGACAGCACCTGTCGCGGCGGCTGTCCGTTGGCTGTCGCGGCAGCAGACACACCAACTCCGTACTTCAAGCTTGGCAAGAATCCCAGATCTGCCTTGGCCTATCCCTAGGTCCAAGTCTGTCGATGATCACGTCTTTGATGATACCTCCCGGCGTGAATCGAAGGATGAACACCGATGTGTATGAATTCTTCTTTAGCCACTTAACCTTGCCCTATCCCTAGGCACAAGATAGTTCAACTATAAACTAGAGAACTCGCTCTTATTTCTTTCGTATACTTAACTCTCCCGATGCTAAGTAAATAGATAACCTCACAATGCTCTCCCGATGCTCTTGCAAGATGTTAAAACCAAAATAAGAGAACTTGAAGTTTATTTTATTGAACTTGGAAAATCCTAAAACAAAACAACCCTTGCAACTACTTTACAAAACAACCCGTAGCCCTAGGGGGAATTTAGAACATGTCGGTGACGGGTGAACGACAGAGGGGTTTAGGTTATCGGTTATGGGGTAGGTTGAGGATATTTTTCTAGGTTAAAACCTATGCCCTTATATAAGCTTTGGGCTCAAGTATTCTAAGGTAACAAGGATTACAACTTTAATTAAAAGTAAGATTCTAATAAAGACTTAATCTCTAAGGATTCCTACTTTTCAGCCGCCTCCTTGTTTCTAGGAATTTCCTCTCCTTGAGGTTTGGCTTGACATATCTTTTGATCCGGGGCTTGGAAAAATATTTGGCTTTCACACGACAGACGAGCATATTTTTCTCTATCTATCGAGGTCCACTTTACTTTTCCTCTTCATAAGTCTGTTGTCACCGTGCTGTCACGACAGGTCCATGGCAGCTTCGTCTTCTTCGTCTGCTTGTTCAGTTCAGCTTTCCTGCTTCTCTGCCTTGCGCCTGCCTTCTTTGTCAACTATGACAGACACCTGCAAAAATAGCCATCTTTTAGTAGAATCCGTGCTTTTAATCCATTTGTGATGTTTTACTGAAAACTAACCTAAATGCAATGCAATGATGCTTGAATGCAGCAGAAATATGGGTTAAAAAGGGTGTAAATAATAGAACTTTTACACACTCAACAGGTACCATGGTGAGGAACAAGGATAGGCTTGTTGCTCAAGGTTACACTCAAGAAGATGAAATTGATTTTGATGAAACCTATGCACACGTAGCTAGAATGGAAGCTATTAGGATGCTTCTTGCATTTGCATGCTTTAACGAATTCAAGATTTTTCAAATGGATGTCAAAAGCGCGTTTTTAAATGGTTTTATAATGAAGAAGTGTATGTTGAACAATCACCCGGTTTTGAAGATCCAAATTTTCCAAACCATGTTTTAAACTAACTAAAGCATTATATGGTTTGAAACAAGATCCTAGAGCTTGGTATGAAAGGCTTTCAAACTTTTTGGTTGAAAAAGGATTTGAAAAAGGCAATGTGGACACTACACTTTTCATTAAAACAAATGGCAAAGACATCTTAGTAGTTCAAATTTATATTGATGATATTATCTTTGGTTCTACTAATGAGTTATTTTGCTAAGAGTTTGCTAAGTTAATGCAAGGTGAGTTCGAGATGAGCATGATGGGGGAGCTCTCATTCTTTTTGGGACTCCAACTAAAACAAATGAAGGATGGAACCTTCATCAATCAAGCTAAGTACATTAAGGACATGCTCAAGAAGTTTATCTTAGAGAATGTGAAACATCAAGCCATTCAAATGAGTTCTTCTAGTAAGCTTGACAAAAATGAAGGATGTAAGTGTGTTGATTTAAAGCTTTATCATTCTATGATTGGCTCTTTTCTTTACCTTACTGCAAGTAGACCCAACATTATGTTTAGTGTTTTCTTGTGTGCTAGGTTCCAAGCTAGTCCTAGAGAATCACACCTTATAGTCGTTAAGAGAATCTTTAGATACCTTAGAGACACGCCTTGTTTAGGTCTATGGTATCCTAGAGACTCATCCTTTGACTTACATGCCTTCTTCAATGCAGATTATGGGGGATGTAAGATAGATAGAAAAAGTACCTCCGGAACATGTCCATTTCTAGGTAGTATGCTCATATCTTGGTTCTATAAGAAACAAAATAGTTGTAGAACTAATGTTTTGATATAATAATTGAAAAATGTTTTGGACTAATTTGAAAAAAATTTAAAACTTGTCTTTAAGTCCAAACAACTTGAAATTATGTTTGATATATTTTAAAAGGTTTTTGGCAAAGATTTTTTATGTTTTAAACAGCCAAACTTGAATTTTCAACGTCCCAGTATCGATACGGTTGGACCCGTACCGATACCATTTTGCCTCAGTTTGGCCACTGTCAAAACCCGTATCGATACGAGGGTTTAGTGTATCGATACGGACCGGGATCGTTTCGATACGCCAGGTAAGCGTACCGATCCCTGTTCAACTACCCCAACGGCTATTTCCCAACGGCTATTCAAATATGGACCCGTACCGATACGCCCTCAAGCGTATCGATACGCCTATGCTGGCAAGAGCCCAACGGCTATTTCCTCAAGAAGGCTGTATCGATATCGCTCCACGTGTATCGATACCGGTAGCTGCAGAACAGCATTTATGAAGGGAAATAAAGTCCTCAACGGCTCCAATTCATCCCCAACGGCTAGTAACGGCTACAAACTCAATTGGGAGTATAAAAGGGACCTCCAAGCATCAAGAGAAGACTAATGCTTCAATTGTCAATCAACAAATGATCAAGAAATTGTCTTAGTGCTTAAAGTGTCATTTCTTGTATAGACAAACACTAGTGAGCCAAAATTGTCAAATTTGCTCAAGTGTTTTAGGTTTTGGGTGAGTGCTTCATTGTGCAAACAAACACCTATTAGAGGGTTTAAGTTTGCTTTCATTATCTCTTTGTAAAAGAGGGTTTGATCAAGGCTTGGGTAGAAGCTTGATCGGTTGTAAGGGTTTCCTCCTAATCCTAGAAAAGGGGACGAATCAATTAGTGGATTGATTGTGAAATCCTTAGTGGGAAGCTAAGGTAGTGGATGTAGGTGCTTGTTAGAAGGCCGAACCACTATAAATCATTGTGTCTTTAATCTTTCTAGCTTCCACAACCCTTCCACCCAAAAATCCACCTCTCCACCACTTGGTGAGCTAAATTGGTTGATCGAATCGAGCCCCACACAACTCAACAATTGGTATCAGAGCTTGGCTCAATCGGTGAGGATTAACATCCTATTGAGAAGATCCGGCAAGCTCGATCATTATTTCATCAACCGGCTCAAATGGCGCAATCCATCGACAAACCGCCTTTCTTCGACGGAGACCACTATGCCCATTGGAAGACAAAGATGAAGTTCTTCATCAAATCAAAAGATTACAAGCTATGGGATGTAGTTGAAGATGGCCCGTTCGTGCCTAAAAGAAATAAAGCGGAGTGGAGTGCCGACGATCGCAAGAAGATGGAGCTAAATTGCAAAGCCTTGCACATTCTATTTTGTGCATTTGGTCCATCCATCTATGAGAAGATGTCTTCTTGTGAGAGTGCCAAGGAGGTATGGGACAAGCTTGAAGTCACATACGAGGGGACAAATGAAGTCAAGGAGACCAAGATTGGGCTCCTAACCTTGGAGTATGAGAACTTCAAAATGGATCCGGAAGAGAACATCGAGAAGATGTTTGATAGGTTCTCCACCATCACCAATGGTCTTAAAGGTTATGGAGAAGCCATCCCGGAGGAGAAGCTTGTTCGAAAGCTCATCTACTCACTTCCCGAGTCTTGGGACTCAAAGAGGACCGCCATCATCGAAGCCAAAAATTTGAAGACTTTGAAGCTTGATGAACTCATGGGGTCACTCCTTACTCATCAAATCATGAAGAAGAACAAAGAGGATGAGAAGAAGAGGGAAGAAATTAGAGCTATGGGAGAGAAGAAAATCAAAGGGCTTGGCATCAATGCAAGTGCCATGGCTCTCAAATCCTCCACTTGCCATCATGTCTACACAAGTGAAGAGGAGGATGAAGATGAAGAGATAGTTCATCTCTTCAAGAAGTGTGCCCCTTTCATGAAGAAAGCCTTGAGAGAGCTTGAACGAGAACCTAAAAGAAAGGAGAGGGCAAGCACTTCAAGCCATAAGAAGAAGGCACATGTGGCTACTTGGAGTGATGAGGACTCCACCGACGATGAACAAGCCAACCTTTGCCTTATGGCCATCGAAGAAGATTCAAGGGTAACTTCTAATTCATCTACTTCATGCTCTTACACTTTTGATGAATTACAAGATGCCTATGATGAATTGGTTTTAGATTTTAAAAGCCACATTTTGAAAAACAATAAATTGATTTCAAAGTTAAAAATTCAAAATGATTTGCTTTCTAAAACCAAACTTGAACTTGAAGCAAAACTTGAAGAATTTGAACTAAAATGTCTTGATTTACAAAAATTGCTTCAAAATGTTCAAGTAGAAAAAGATTTGATTTCCAAAGAGCTTGAAAAGAAAAACAATTTTGGAAAATCAAATTTTTATGTTAGACAATCTAGTGCCCCTAGATTTATGAATGGAAAATGTTTTAGAAGTGTTTGGGTCCCAAAAGGACTAACCACTTCAACTAAAAAGGATGAAATTGAAAAATGGATTCCTAAGGGGACTAAATTTTGTGCTACTAACGTCTATGGATCCAAAGCAATTTGGATACCAAAAATTACTTGATTGTCTATTGTAGGTGTGATGGAGATGTTCAACAAGTCAAACATTGAGGGGGAGCTCCATGCACACAAGGAAGAACACTTGAAGAAGGAAGGCTTCACATCCTACCTTGGGTTCAAGTGTTGGTAAAAATTCTAGTTGTTTTTGCTTTTATTCGTTTTATTTTTAGATTATTCAACTAGATGATCATAAATGTTGGACTAACATTTTTAATGATGCTTTGAGTAAGGGGGAGCCATTTTTAAACCAAATTCTTATTTGTGTCAATTTTTTTTCTCTATTGTTATTTTGAACTTAATGTTTAAATTCTTTTTGATATAACAAAAAGGAGGAGAAATGATATGGTTTGAAAAATTGAATTTTCAAATGAATAAGGGGGAGCCTTATTTGATTTCATATCTTTAGTCTCTTATTCACATTTTTAAAGTTAAAGGGGGAGAATCCCAAACAATTTTTCAAGTGAGTTTTATTATATCAAAAAGGGGGAGATTGTAGAACTAATGTTTTGATATAATAATTGAAAAATGTTTTGGACTAATTTGAAAAGAATTTAAAACTTGTCTTTAAGTCCAAACAACTTGAAATTATGTTTGATATATTTTAAAAGGTTTTTGGCAAAGATTTTTTATGTTTTAAACAGCCAAACTTGAATTTTCAACGTCCCAGTATCGATACGGTTGGACCCGTACCGATACCATTTTGCCTCAGTTTGGCCACTGTCAAAACCCGTATCGATACGAGGGTTTAGTGTATCGATACGGACCGGGATCGTTTCGATACGCCAGGTAAGCGTACCGATCCCTGTTCAACTACCCCAACGGCTATTTCCCAACGGCTATTCAAATATGGACCCGTACCGATACGCCCTCAAGCGTATCGATACGCCTATGCTGGCAAGAGCCCAACGGCTATTTCCTCAAGAAGGTTGTATCGATACCGCTCCACGTGTATCGATACCGGTAGCTGCAGAACAGCATTTATGAAGGGAAATAAAGTCCTCAACGGCTCCAATTCATCCCCAACGGCTAGTAACGGCTACAAACTCAATTGGGAGTATAAAAGGGACCTCCAAGCATCAAGAGAAGACTAATGCTTCAATTGTCAATCAACAAATGATCAAGAAATTGTCTTAGTGCTTAAAGTGTCATTTCTTGTATAGACAAACACTAGTGAGCCAAAATTGTCAAATTTGCTCAAGTGTTTTAGGTTTTGGGTGAGTGCTTCATTGTGCAAACAAACACCTATTAGAGGGTTTAAGTTTGCTTTCATTATCTCTTTGTAAAAGAGGGTTTGATCAAGGCTTAGGTAGAAGCTTGATCGGTTGTAAGGGTTTCCTCCTAATCCTAGAAAAGGGGACGAATCAATTAGTGGATTGATTGTGAAATCCTTAGTGGGAAGCTAAGGTAGTGGATGTAGGTGCTTGTTAGAAGGCCAAACCACTATAAATCATTGTGTCTTTAATCTTTCTAGCTTCCACAACCCTTCCACCCAAAAATCCACCTCTCCACCACTTGGTGAGCTAAATTGGTTGATCGAATCGAGCCCCACACAACTCAACAATAGTGTAGTCTTATCTACCACCGAAGCATAATACATATCAACGGGAAGTTATTGTGCTCAAGTCCTTTGGATGAAGCAACAACTTTTAGACTATGGAGTTGACGTAGGTACCATACCCCTTAAGTGCGACAACACTAGTGCCATATGTCTCACTAAGAATCTCATCCAACATTCTAGAACCAAACACATATAAATAAGACATCATTTCATTAGGGATCATGTCTTGAAGAAAGATGTAGTTCTAGAGTATGTTAACACCTTGAACCAATTAGCGGACATCTTTACCAAACCTCTAGACAAAGATCGTTTTTGGACTCTTAGGAGAGAGTTAGGTCTAACCAGCCTTCCTTGACCCTTTAGAGCCTCTTAAGGTCAAAAGTTTGCTTGAATTTATGTGATTGCCATGCTTATGTGATTTTGCTCCTTGATGCATCTATGCTTGTTGCTAAGGGGAGTATGTGTTCATTTTTAGTCCATACATGTTGCTCATACATCATACACATGCATTTAGATTCAATTAAAATCGAATTTTTGAGCTCCTTGTTGCCCAAAATAAATTTTCTGGCACATGTGTATCAAAACGGCTGAAGGCGTTTCGATACGGGTTCTTCATTTCATGCCCAAAATGCATATTCTAGCTAGGGCGTATTGAAATGGGTAAAGGTGTTTCAATACGGGCTCTTAGAAAGATACCTAAACTTGTTTCTATCAAAATCAGTATTGAAACGGCTAGGAAGCGTTTCGATACGAGCATCGATCATGTTTTGATACGGTTTATACATGTACCAATATGGACTCGTGTTTTGGTATAGTTTTGAAGCGTATTGGTACACTTATTTCGATACGCCACATGACGTATCGATACGTGTGGCCGCATCAGCTTAAATGAGTCATTAAAAGGGTTTCCAACTTAAAACAACTTTTCATTAAATTCAAACTCTTTCAAAAACCCTAATCGTATACTTTTCTCCTATAAATACCCATCAAATCCCCTTGTTTTTCACGCAAATCTTTAAGTGCTTTTGATTGTAAAATAAAGTCTAAACAAGTTCATCAATTTGGTGTATTATCATCCATCCATTCATCCATAATCACATCTCAAGGTATACAACTCTTTTCTTTTTCCTTTCAATTTCGTTTCAAATTCTATATTTTTTAAGTAATTTTTTATATAAAATATACATATAGTATGGGTTTTGAAAATCTTGCAAAAAAAAATTCAAAACGGAATTTTTTTATTTGAATATAAAAATATATCGTATATTTTTCTACATTTTTTTGAAATTCTCTTTACCAAAAATTATTTTTATATTTGTATATGTTTTTAAACTATTGGATTCGATTTGGTTGATTTATGCATACATGTGTTTTGTACCTTGATTTGTTTTCATATTTTGAATATGGGTCCTAGGAAGAGGGCAAGAACAAAGAAAGCTGGTGAGAGTTCAAACATCAATGAAGAAGAAGCTCGTCCTAACCTCACCCTCCTTTTTCAAAAGAGTCTTAGAACCAATGACGTCCACAACAACTTCAAACTTTACCAAAATCATCAAATCCGACATGAGCGTGTCACTTCTATGCCCTTTTTAGATTTTGAACGTTTTAGATTTCGTTATCTTCATTTATCAAGGCGTTAGAATTTCATGACCTTTTGAGCATACCCGGGATTTTGTACCACAACATGGTCCTTCTTTTTATGTCGATCGCTCTCAAGTGATTGCTATAGAATCCTACATAATGGGGAAGAAGATTCAGATTGATCCTCAAATTTTGGTCAATGTTTTTGGGTTTGAAGATGATGGTATTTCGGATGAAATCTCATTAGGACATACTCTTGGTGGCTCCGTTACGGTCCTTGATGTACATGATCGTATTCTTCACCTCATGATCTCTTAGTGGTTTCATCCATCTAGAGGAAAGTTCTCCCACATCTGCCAAGTCGACAACTTCTGGCTTCGGTGCTTTCGTGAAGAAATTCAACCAAATCTTTGCCAAATTATGTTTGCTGAGATGGTGTATCTTGTCCAAAATTATAGCTCGGATCTTGTCTCTTCATTCACATATGGAACCGCGTTGAGCTATATGTTCTCAAAATTGGCGATCGATTACTCTCTTGATTTTCCGAAACCGTGTTGAGTGTACAAAAGTTCTATATTTTATCCTTTTATTTAACTCATGTTTCTGCTGCATTCAAGCATAATTCATTGCATTTAGGTAGAGTTTTGCATACACATCACAATTAGATAAAATGGCACAGATGCTACTGATTTTGGTCACTTTTGCAGGTATCTGCTGTGACAGACTCAGGGCAGCAGAGGAGCAGAGCTGGAACACAGGATTGGAGTCGAGAAGCAAGATGATGTCGTGGTAGCCATGACGACAGCATTAGTGAGGTGGAAGAGTGAAGTGGAGCTCGAAAGATAGAGGAATTCAAGCCGGTCTGTCGTGGACCACTCCTATATTTTTCTGAGCCCTAGGGCAGAATGAAGGCCTAGCCCAAAGTCCAAGGAAGAAACCCAAAGCAAGAAAAGAGGACGAATTAAAGGCAAATACTCAGAAGATTTAATCTCCAATAGAGTTTTACTTTAGTTTAAACTTCTATTCTTGCCATATTAGAAAACTTGGACCCAAGGCCTATATAAAGGCGTGTAATTCAACCTAGTGAAGAATATCTCTTACCTAACCGTCTTCCCCAAAACCCTTGTCGTTTCCCCCCCTTCTCATCATGTTTTAAACTTCCTCTAGGGCTAAGGGTTGATTCTGTAAAGTAGTTGCAATGATTGTACTGTTTTAGGAATATTTCTGTTCAAGGCAATAAAACTTCAAGTTTATTTATTCTGGTTTTTCACATCTTGCAAGAGTATCATGAGAGCATTGTGAGGTTATTTATTTGTTTGATATCGGGAGAGTCAAGCATACAAACGGAATAAATACGAGTTTTCCAGTTTATGGTTAAACTATCTCGGCTTAGGGATAACTACGAGGTTAAGTGGCTAAGGAAGAATTCAACAACATTGGTGTTCACCCTTCGATTCACGCCGGGAGGTATCATCCAAGAAGTGTTCATCAACAGTACCTGGGCCTAGGGATAGGACAAGTCATAGCAGGGATTCTTGCCAAGCTTGAAGTACAGAGTTGTGTGATCGTTGTCGCGACAACAACAGACTTCTGCCACGACAGGTGCATTCGCGACAGGGACGACGATAGAACAGAAGTTTCTATTCAGTGCAACACTTGCACTACTGAGCAAATCAATACCGGCCTATTTCTTAAACCTGATCTTTTACTCTTTTAATTTAGTTATTATTCACGATTACTCTACAAACAATTTAAACTTTTTCTCTCTCTCGTGCAACAATTATAGGATAAAGCTATTTCCAGTCCCTGTGGAGACGATATCTGATACTCCAAGTATCACTTTACTACTTGCGTCGTGTATACTTGCACTACATTGCGATAGGACTTTTGACACGCAACAAACCTCTCAAGGATCCCATTGATGAGAGAACTCTTGGCCGTTACAAATTTCACTACATTAATGGAGAATGGGTTCGTCTTGAGAATCCTCCTCCAATCGTGGCCCCCGAACCTCAAGCGGCACCTCAAGCTCAAGTTGCTTAGTCTAACAATGAAGCTCTCATGGCTTTTCTCACCGAGCAATTCACTAGCTTGCAAGCCAACATTGTTTCGTTGGATAATTCTGTGACCTCCGATTTTTCCGCCATTAACACACATTTCACATCCTTGGAGGAGCGATTTCTTGGTGTTGAGAATCGCCTCACTTCGGTTGAAACTCAACAAACATCGATGGACATCTCCTTTATCGGCTTTTATGGAGAGTGGAGGTGGAGGCAATTTAGAATGAGCACCGATGAAGATGAAGATGGCGACGAGCCGTAGCCCTTTGCATCTCATTGCATATCATCTCATTTAGGATTTCCTTTTATGCACCTCTCTATGTTATTTCCTTTTGGACCTATGCTTTGATTTCTTGTTTTTGAATTATGTTTTTAGGATTTAAGTTTGGATTCATATTTGCTTTGAACTATTATGATTTTATGCTTGATGAAATTTAAAGTGTTTGCTTTATATTGCCTATTTCCTCATTGAATTATTATGATTTTGATCTAACAAAAAGGGGAGAAGGGTTAAGCTAAATATTTCCAAACTTTTTCAAAACCTAGCTTAAACTTAGGGGGAGTTTACTTAAAAAATTTCTTTGGTTTTGCTATATCAAAAAGGGGGAGATTGTAAAACCAATGTTTGATTTTGATATAACAAATAGTCTAAGGACCAAATTGCAAAGTAAATAATTTTTTAAGCACTCAAAAGACTCACAATTAACAAGTATATTTTAGACTTAAAATGTTTTAAAGTCAAAACTTAAACCCTATAAAATTTTCTAGGTGTTTTAAAGTCAAATTTCACAAAATCTCCCAAGCATTTCGATACGCCCCTAGGAATTTCGATACGGCTTGAACTTAAGAGCTTACTGGAAATTTCCATTTCGATACGGCCTTCATTTGGGCATTTAATTTTTTAACAACGTTTCGATACGGCCTTTATCGTATTGATACGAGGGTTAAGTTTTTTCAAAATTGAGCATTTAATAATATAGTCGTTACTTGACAGTTACTGGAATCTGAAATATTTGAAAATTTGTTACATGTTTTGAAACACACCTTAGGTGTTTCGATATGCATTTTGGCATATTCAAATTTGAGCAACACCGTTTTGATACGGCCTATAGATGTTTCGATACGGCCCTTAACCGTTTCGATACGCCTTCCTATATTTCGATACAGCCTCTTTATTACACAAAACAAATCTTTCTATTTTGAGACAAGTATCGATACGATCCCGAGTGTACCAATACAGGGTGTTACAGAACTGCATTTATAGTGGGAAAGAGAGAGCCCAACATCTCTATTGATGATGCCAACCACCCAAACAGCTAAAATTCAATGAAGGGGTATAAAAGCAAGCCATTAAAGCTACAGTAACAACTATTGAACAAGTGCACAACAACAAAGAAAATTGAGCTATTAGAGTCAAACCCCTGTACCCAATAGAGTGTTTTTTATTGTATTCATCTTTTATCAATTTGGGTTGAGAGAACTTGTAATTTAGGGAAAATATCCTACCTTTGTGAGGTTTATTTTCATTTTCCAACAATCATTCTTGTAAGTGTGATCTTTTGTGAAACCGATAAATTGATTTTGATATAACTAAAGAATTTAAGGACTAAATTGAAAATGAGAAAACGAATTTTTAAGTCCTCAAACCTGTCTATATGTTTAAAGAAAAATGGTTAAGTTAAAAACTTAATTTGTCAAAACTTTTCTAAGTGTTCTTGAAGCCAAAACAATGATTTTCGAGTCACCGTTTCGGAACGGCCTTAGGCGTTCCGGAACACTTTTGAAACTGTGAACCTGTGTTTTGGAACGTGTATCGAAACGGTTTTGAAACTGTGAACATTTGTTTTGAAACGGGTTTCAAAAGGGGTTTCGATACGTCTTAAGAACATCGAAATAGTTTGACCTGTTTCAATATGGTAGTATTGAAACGACCTCAAACGTTTCGAAATGGCATTCAAAACTGATTTCAAAAATATGGTCGTTGAAGTTTTTAACTGATTTCATACTTGTCATTAAGGTGTATCGAAACGCTTTCAAGTCGTTTCGATACAGGCCTTGACAGTGGCAAAGTGATTCGAAACGAGTTTCGAAACTGGCTCTTAGCGTATCGAAATGTTCGTGCCCGTTTCGGTACGATCTCTTTAATGCACCCCAACGGCTCTTTCTTTTTTGGTTTGTTTCGAAACAGGATCGGGCGTTTCGAAACGGGTAGTTGCAGACTGTATTTATAGAAGGAAGATAACATCTCAACGGCTCTATTGATGAATGCAACAACCCCAACGGCTAGAATTCAATGAGAAGGTATAAAAGGGACCTCTAAAAGCTTCAGCAACAACTATTGATCTCAAAGAAAACATCCAAACATCAAATTCAAGCAATTGAGCCTAAATCCCATTATTTCTTGTAAACCCCAATTGTGAAATTGTATTTTCCATTCTTATCCTTTCAATTTGGGTTGAGTGCTTGTAATTGGGCTACTTTGTGTATTGAGAGATAATTGTTTAGCCATCAACTTCTTTGTAATTCTTGTGTGAGGATTGGGTCAAATTTTGGGTAGAAAATTTGACCGATATTGTAACGGTTACCTCTTTAGCCTAGAAAAGGGGAAGAGCAATTAGTGGAATTGTTGAAAATCCTTAGTGAAGCTAAGGTAGTGGATGTAGAGTTCGATTGGAACTTGAACCACTCTAAATTCCCTTGTCTATCCTTTTATTTGTCAATTCCACCACCAAAAAGTCTAAAAATCCAATTCACCCCCCCCTCTTGGTTTATATCTATTATTTGATTCACTCAACAATTGGTATCAGAGCCTACCTCTTTGAAAGATTAACAACCACAAGAGAAGTTCCTAGGAAGAGTGTGATCATCCGAAATCAAGCCATGGCATCTACCTCCGGATCGAGCATGTACGAGTCTCAATCCACCACAAAATCATCATTCTTCAATGGTGACAACTATCCATTTTGGAAGAACCAGATGCGCCTCTTCATCAAATCCAACGATTACCTTGTTTGGGATGTCATTGAAGATGGTCCCCATATTCCTTTGAAGAGGGATGATGAAGGAAATTTGGTTCTAAAGAAGAAGAATGAGATGAGTGAAGATGAGAGGAAGAAGATCCAAATAAATGACAAAGTTCTTCACATGCTCTTTTGTTCTTTCGGTCCCGACATCTACTTCAAAGTCTCCTCCATTGAAAGTGCCAATGAAGTGTGGGATACTCTAGAGACCACCTATGAAGGAACAAATGATGTGAAGGAGACCAAGATTGGAATTCTCAATCTTAGTTATGAGAATTTCAAGATGGAGCCCGACAAAATGGTGTCCAAGATGTCTGATCGCTTCTCAACCATCATTAACGGGCTTAAGGGGTTTGGGGAGACAATCCTGGAAGACAAACTTGTCCGGAAGCTACTCTACTCACTTCCCGAATCTTGGGATGGGAAGAGAACCGCCAGCATCGAGGCCAAAACTTGAAGAGTCTAAAACTTGATGAGCTAGTGGGTTCTCTCCTTACTCATGTAATAATGAAGCAAGGAATGGAAGATGAAAAGAAGAAGGAAGAGAAAAGAGTGGAGAAGCTAGAGGTAGAAAAGAAGAAGAAAATGGGAGTGGCTCTCAAAGCTTCATTACATGAGGAGAGCTCTTCTAGTGAGGAGGATGATTTAGAAGAATTGGCTATGATAGCCAAAAGATTCTCACGATTCATGAGGTCCAACCGAGGAAGGATGATTCAAAGAAAGATGGACTTCAAGGGTAAAAACAAAGAAGAAGAGAGAGATCAAATCATTTGCTACGAGTGCAAAAGGCCCGGTCACATTCGTTCAGAGTGCCCTCAACTCAAGAAGATGGGCTTTGAGAAGAAGAAGAAGCTCAAAGTCAAGCTTGCTATTTGGAGTGATGAGGAGTCATCCAAGGATGACGAACAAGAAGTGGCCAACCTTTGCCTCATGGCACTTGAGGAGGATTCCTCCATGGTAACCTCTAACTCATCATCTTTTGACTTTACATTTGATGAATTACATGATGCATATGATGAGTTGCAAGAGGTTTATGATGAGTTAGTTGAGAAGTACAAAGAGTCGATCATTAGAAATAAGAAAATTATTTCGGAATTAAATGATAAAAATGACTCACTTTCTCAAGCTAACTTAAAATTTGAGAAAAAGATTTTAGGTTTAAAAGATGAACTTAAATTCTTCCAAGATGAAAATGTCGACCTAAATAATCTTCCTTCTCAATGTAATAGTGAACACCAAAAGGTGTTACGTGAGCTTAACAAGCTCAAAGAGTCTTTTAAAAAAGTTGGTAATGTGAAGCATGAAAAAGGTGAATCATCTAAAACAAACCAACCTAGGAGAAATACTAATAACTACAAACAAAGTAGCTTCCCTAGACATAATAGAACTAAAAAGATTAGGAGTGTATGGGTTCCTAAGGAACTTGTCAAATCTAATAATATTGTTGTTATGTCGCCTTGGATTCCTAAGGGAACCAAGCTATTGGGAGCTAAGACTCGTGGACCCAAAATGATTTGGGTACCAAAAACAAAAGTTTAATATCTTTGTTTGTAGGGGGAGCACTGCTACAAGGCCAAAGCACAAAGTCAATATTCTTGGTACCTTGATAGTGGATGTTCGAGGCATATGACCGAAGACAGGAGTAGATTCATGGACTTAAAGCCAAAAAGTGGAGGAGTAGTGACATTTGGTGACAACTCCAAAGGTCATATTAAAGGTATTGGCTCCATAGGTAATCACTCTACTATTCTTATTGAAAATGTTTTGTATGTCGATGGTCTTAAACATAATTTGTTGAGCATAAGCCAATTATGTGATAAGGGATTTAATGTCTTATTTGATAAAAATGGGTGCAAAATTGTTGACATTAAATCAAATAATATTATGCTCATAGGTTATCGCATAGGTAATATTTACATGGTGCATCTAGATGACATACATACATCACATGCATGTTTAGTAGCTCAAAATGAAAATGATGCATGGCTATGACTAGGGGTGTTCAAAATTACCCGACCCGAACTACCCGACCCGACTACCCGAACACAAATAACCGGGTAATTACCCAGAAATTTTTTTTTACCCGGGTCGGGTACCCGTCGGGCCCGGGTCACAAAAGTAGAAAATTTCGGGTACCCGGTTCCTAATTTTTTTATTTTAAATATAATTATTTTTTAAATAAAATATCCTTATATTCACTATATTTCCAAATTAAACAACCTAATTTTTAAATCTCGATCCCTCAAATGCTCTCCTTTTACAATTCGCACTAATCTTCTCTCAATTTCACCGCACTATATATATATATATATATTACAATTTAGAGTATTACTATATATGTATATACAATATATTACAATTTACAGTATTCGCACTTCATATATATTACAATTTATAGTATTAGTTGTATGTATATGTATTTCATTGCACTCTATATATATATATATATATATATATATATATATATTACAATTTACAATATTTGCACTCCACACACACACACACACACACACACACACACACACACACACACACACACACACACACACACACACACACACACACACACACACACACACACACACACACACACACACACACACATATATATATATATATATATATATATATATTACAGTAATAAGGATTTCACATCGAAAAAAAATAAAACTTGAAGTCTTGAATTTATGGTAATCTACCGTAATAAATAAAAATATAAAATACAATGTAATTTGTAACTACGATTTTAAAATTATATGTTTCGATGTTGGATTATGTAATTCGAACTTTTAAATTTGTGTATATATATTTTTTAATTTAATGATTTGAAAAATGGTGAAAATCCGGGTACCCGATACCTAATTTTTCGGGTACCCGTAATTTTCGGGTCGGGACATGGGCCGATTTTATAGATACCCGAAGATCTGGGTACCTGGTACTTCGGGTACCCGAACACCCGGGTACCCGGATTTGAACACCCCTAGCTATGACATAGGAAACTAGGACATGCTAGCATTAGTGTTTTAGAAAAAATAGTTTCCCTTGATCTAGTTACAGGTTTACCCAAGATTAAGTTCTCAAATGACAAAATTTGTGATGCATGCTCTAAGGGTAAACAACATAAGTCATCCTTTAAATCCATTAATGATGTTTCTACAAGTAGGTGTTTACAACTTATTCACATGGATTTATTTGGGTCTATTAGGACTATGAGCTTGGGTGGTAAATCTTATGCATTTGTACTTGTTGATGATTTTTCTAGATTTACTTGGGTTTTATTTTTATGTACTAAAGATGAGGCTTTAGAAAAATTCATCACATTTTCAAAATTAACCCAAAATGATCTTGAACTTAGAATTTCTCATATTAGAAGTGATCATGGAACCGAATTCCAAAATCTAGGGTTTGAAGAGTTTTTAAATGAAAATGGTATTAGCCACAATTTTTCGGCTCCTCGAACTCCTCAACAAAATGGGGTAGTTGAGAGGAAAAATAGAACTTTACAAGAAATGGCTAGAATCATGCTTTGTGAAAACAATTTACCTAAATATTGTAAACCAAGTAATGATTAGGCCAATTTTAAAGAAAACATCATATGAGATTTTAAAATCTAAAAAAGCCTAACATTAGCTATTTTCATCCATTTGGTTGCAAGTGTATTGTTTTAAATAATGGAAAAGATAACTTAGGTAAATTTGATGCAAAAAGTGATGAAGCTATTTTCATAGGATATTCCTTACACTCTAAAGACTATCGTGTATTTAACAAGAGAACTTTAGTAGTAGAAGAATCTATACATGTTGTATTTGATGATAACCTCCTTCCAAGGAAGGATTCTTGTGATGATGATGATGTAGGAATCATTAATGCCTTTGATGGAGGACAAACTTCAAAGAAGGATGAGATTTCAACAAAAGAAAAGGATACACAAGATTCACCTCTTGAAGCCTTGAAGAACTTGGCTCTTGAGGAAAAGGAAGTGAGCTACCCAAGGGAGTTCAACTATGTCAAAGATGGTGAAATCTTGGGTGATCCATCCAATGGGGTAACCACTAGATCTTCTCTTAAACTTATGAGTCATGTTGCATTTATCTCATACATGGAGCCTAAAAATATCAAAGAAGCATTAAAAGATGATTTTTGGATTTTGGCCATGCAAGAGGAATTAAATCAATTTGAGAGAAGTAATGTTTGGACATTAGTTGATAGGCCTAGTAATCAATCTATTATAGGAACTAAATGGGTCTTTAGGAACAAACTAGATGAGAGTGGTAACATTGTGAGAAATAAAGCTAGATTAGTAGCACAAGGTTACACTCAAGAAGAGGGAATTGATTTTAATGAAACTTATGCTCCCGTAGCTAGAATGGAAGCCATTAGGATGTTATCATGATTTCAAGCTTTTTCAAAGGGATGTTAAAAGCGCATTTTTAAATGGTTTTATAAATGAGGAAGTGTATGTGGAACAACCACCCGGTTTTGAAGACTCAAAATTTCCAAATCATGTTTTCAAACTTACTAAAGCACTTTATGGTTTAAAACAAGCTCCTAGAGCTTGGTATGAAAGACTTTCAAACTTTTTGATTGAAAAGGGTAAGGTGGACACTACACTTTTCATAAAAAGGTATAAAAATGACATATTAGTAGTACAAATTTATGTTGATGATATCATTTTTGGATCTACTAATGAGTGTAATTGCAAGGAGTTTATTAAGTTAATGCAAGGTGAATTCGAGATGAGCATGATGGGGGAGCTCTCATTCTTTTTGTGACTCCAAATCAAGCAAAGGAAGGATGGCACCTTCATCAATCAAGCAAAGTACATCAAGGATATGCTCAAGAAGTTTGGCTTGGAGAATGCAAAGCCTCAAGCCACACCTATGAGCTCATCTACAAAGCTTGACAAAGATGAAGGAGGTAAGTGCGTTGACTCTAAGCTTTATCGTTCTATGATTGGATCTTTGCTTTACCTTACCGTAAGTAGACCGGATATTTTGTTTAGTGTTTTCTTGTGTGCTAGGTTTCAAGCTAGTCCTAGAGAGTCTCACCTTATAGTCGTTAAGAGAATCTTTAGGTACCTTAGAGATACCCCTTGTTTAGGTCTTTGGTACCCAAGAGACTCAACCTTCAACCTTCATGCTTATTTGGATGCGGATTATGGGGGGTGTAAAATCGATAGGACGAGTACTTCGGGGACATGTCAATTCTTAGGTAGTATGCTCATATCTTGGTTCTCGAAGAAACAAAATAGTGCAGCCTTATCTATCACCGAAGCCGAGTACATATCCATAGGGAGTTGTTGTGCTCAAGTCCTTTGGATGAAGCAACAACTCTTAGATTATGGTATTAAAGTTGAAACCATACCCTTTAAGTGTGATAACACTAGTGCCTTAGGTTTGACAAAAAATCCCATCCAACACTCTAGAACCAAACATATAGAAATAAGGCATCATTTCATTAGAGATCATGTCCTTAAGGAAGGTGTTGTTATAGAGTATGTTGACACCTTAAAACAACTAGCGGACATCTTTACAAAGCCTTTAGATAAAGAGCGCTTTTGGTCCCTTAGGAGAGAGTTAGGTCTAACTAGCCTATCTTGACCTTTTAGGACCCTTTTTGTGCTTAAATTGCTTGATCTCTTGAAAATGTCATGTTTATGTGTTTTTACTCCTAATTCCATCCAAGCTAATAGTTAGGGGGAGTATGTTTTTGTTTATACATGTCTTTCCTGCTTATTCATGTCATTCATGCAAATTAGGACTTCATAAAATCCATTTTTTTGCAAAATTAGAGCCTCATCTGCACTTCCAGACGTAGGTGTATCGAAACGGGTCCAACTGTTTTGATATGGATGCCTTAAAAGATCTATCTGTGAGAAGGTTGTTTCGAAACGCCTAACAAGGGTTTCGAAACGTTTTTGCTACTGCCAAAGGGTGTATCGAAATGAGTTTTGATACAGGTCAACGAGGATTCGATACGGTCAAGAACGTATTGAAACGGTCAGCTGGACTTGAAACGTCAGTCAACGTTTCGATACCCTCGTTCCGGAACGATCGAGCTTGTTCTGAAACGGGTACGCAGACAGCTTTAAACATGGCTTTTAATGTTAAATTTTCACTTTAATTAAAACTCCTTCAGAACCTTAAAAACCCTAGATCGATTTTTCCTATAAAAACCCTCTAAACCGCATTGTTTTTCACCAAATCTTGAGGGCTTTTTCACTCAAACACAAGCCTAAGCAAGCCTCATCAATATTGTGCAAGAGTTTCCACTCATTCATCCAAAATCCCCTTTTTAAGGTATATTTTTTTCTTTTTCCTTTGATTTAATTCGATTCTTAGGTTAGAAAATTTTAATTTTCTATAGATTATATGTTTTTGAACTTGGGTTTTTCAAAACTTGTAAAAAAAATTCAAAATCTTAAATTCTTTGGTTCGAATATATTATTTTTCACTCGTATTTTTTTGGTTTTTCAAAAGTTGTTTTTTCTCTTAAAATCTTTTTCTAAAATCTTTTTAAACCTAAATGGGATTTGTTATTGGATTGAATTGAGGATATTCATGCATACACTTTAATTTCGAAATTGCTTGCTTTATGTTTTTAGGAGTTTTTCAATGGAGAACGTTAACAAGAAGCGTAAGACGGGTCAAGCAAGTGATTCCGGTATCCGTCCTAATCTCACCCAGTTGTTTCTAAAAGGTCTTCGGACTACAGAGATGAGGAACCGTTTCACTTATGTCAAGGAGATTGTCGTTCGTCGCGAACTTGTGGTTGATGTTCTGTTCCTTGACTCCGAGCGCTTTCACTTTCGTTATCTCGACCGTTTACAATAATAGAGCTTCATGCCTCTCTTGAACATTCAGGATGTGGTCTACAAGCATATGGTTCTCATCTTCTACTCAAATTTTCAGTATGGTCATCGACATCCCTTTTTTAGAAACCTCTCTTGGCCTTAAGAACGAAGGCATCGAGAATGAAACTCACTTTGGTTCTCACACCGGTTCCGTGCTTTCCTTGGATGCTCATGATAGGTTCCTCCACTTGATAATTTCTTGGTTTCTTCGTCCCTCCAGAGGTAAATTCTCTCATATTCGACAAGTTGATTATTTTTGTTAGAATGCTTTCGTCGAGGTGAAAAACCAAACCTTGTCAAGATTATTTTCGTCGAGATGGTGGACAATGTGAGGCTTCGTGAGATCGATGCTCTCAAATCCTTCACTTATGGGACTGTTTTGAGCCATATCTTTGGCGTGCTCAACCTTGATTGCACTTATGACTCTCCGGAACCTCGTAAGCAAAAGATTGGTGAAGCTTCTCTCCACAAGTCCGGGTTTCATTACAACAATAATGGCCAATGGGAACGAGTTAATAGGGATGCCCCTCCGCCTCAAGTTGAACCACAACCACAAGCTCCGGTTGCCAACAATGAAGCTCTCATGGCTTTTCTCACCGAGCGATTCAACACAATGGAGGAGAGTCTTGGTACTATCAATAATCTCTTGCAATCTGTGGAAAATCGTCTCACCTCCGATGTTGATGGAGATGATGATGAGGCTTAGGATCTTTTTTATTGCATCGCATATTAGACTATCATATTAGGATTAAGTTCGCACCTTTACTTCTTTGTGTTTCATGAACCTATACTTTGATTACTTTGTTTGGAATTAAGCTTTGAACCTTATTGTTTAAGTTTTATGTTTGGATATTTGAATTCTATGAATCTATATTATGTTGCTTATTTCTTTTAACCTTGTTTCTTCTCTTTGAGCCTTGTTTATTATTTTTTTTTGATCTAACAAAAAGGGGGAGAAGTAACCTAAGAGCCAAAATTCGTTTTAAGTGTTTTTGAGTTTTAAAACTTGGATTTTAAATCTTCTCAAAACTTTAAAGTCCATCTTAAATTGAGGGGGAGTTAGAATGTATTCAAGATTTTCAAAACTCTAAAAAATTCTAACTTTTGTTTTGTTATATCAAAAAGGGGGAGATTGTGAAATCGATAAATTGATTTTGATATAACTAAAGAATTTAAGGACTAAATTGAAAATGAGAAAACGAATTTTTAAGTCTTCAAACCTCTCTATATGTTTAAAGGAAAATGGTTAAGTTAAAAACTTAATTTGTCAAAACTTTTCTAAGTGTTCTTGAAGCCAAAACAGTGATTTTCGAGTCACCGTTTCGGAACGGCCTTAGGCGTTCCGGACCACTTTTGAAACTGTGAACCTGTGTTTCGGAACGTGTATCAAAACGGTTTTGAAATTGTGAACCTTTGTTTCGAAACGGGTTTCGAAACGGCTTAAGAACATAAAAAACGGTTTGACCCGTTTCGATACGGTAGTATTGAAACGACCTCAAACGTTTCAAAACGGCATTCAAACCTGATTTCAAAAATATGACCGTTGAAGTTTTTAACTAATTTTAACTGATTTCATACTTGTCGTTAAGGTGTATCAAAACGCTTTCAAGCCGTTTCGATACAGGCCTTGACAGTGGCAAAGTGATTCAAAACGAGTTTTGAAACTGGCTCTTAGCGTATCGAAACATTCGTGCCCGTTTCGGTACGGTCTCTTTAATGCACCCCAACGGCTCTTTCTTTTTTGGTCTATTTCAAAACAGGATTGGGCGTTTCGAAACGGGTAGTTGCAGACTGCATTTTTGGAGGGAAGATAACATCCCAACGGCTCTATTGATGAATGCAACAACCCCAACGGCTAGAATTCAATGAGAAGGTATAAAAGGGACCTCTAAAGGCTTCAGCAACAACTATTGATCTCAAAGAAAACATACAAACATCAAATTCAAGCAATTGAGCCTAAATCCCATTATTTCTTGTAAACCCCAATTGTGAAATTGTATTTTCCATTCTTATCCTTTCAATTTGGGTTGAGTGCTTGTAATTGGGCTACTTTTTGTATTGAGAGATACTTGTTTAGCCATCAACTTCTTTGTAATTCTTGTGTGAGGATTGGGTCAAATTTTGGGTAGAAAATTTGACCGATATTTTAACGGTTACCTCCTTAGCCTAGAAAAGGGGAAGAGGAATTAGTGGAATTGTTGAAAATCCTTAGTGAAACTAAGGTAGTGGATGTAGAGTTCGATTGGAACTTGAACCACTCTAAATTCTCTTGTTTATCCTTTTATTTGTCAATTCCACCACCAACAAGTCTAAAAATCCAATTCACCCCCTATTGGTTTACATCTTTGATCAAGCTTTGGGTAGAAATCTTTGATCGTTGTAACGGTTTCCTCTTAAGCCTAGAAAAGGGGAAGAATTCAGTAGTGAATTGGTTGAAAATCCTTAGCGGGAGCTAGGGTACTGGATGTAGAGCTTGTTCTAAGCTTGAACCACTCTAAATTGTCTTGTCTTCATTTTTATTTTACCAATTTGCTTCCTCTCTTTTTAAATATCCAATTCACCCCCTCTTGGTCAATTTCCCATTGTTTGATCATCTCAACAAACATGATTTAATAATTTTTACACAACTTATCTATCAAAAATTACTTTTAATATATAATTTCAGAGATTGAAGATTAAAATTAATCACATATGAGATCCATTAGTTGATATATTGATTAAGGATGCTTATTTTATCTCATTTTGTATGGATTCAAATCCCAACATGAGAATATGGGTGAGAAAAACTCGGCTCGACTCGAAAAAATCGAAATTTTTGTCTCGGCTCGAGGCAAAAAAACTCGACTCAAAAAAATTTCAAATAAAGTTTAATTGTAAAAAGGAAATTTGAATAACTGAAATTTTTAGTAATTAGTGAATTGGTTTTTAAGTTTGAGTCGAGTCCCTCAATTTTTCCTAATATATATACATCGATATAAAAAATATGAATAAATATGTGTCACATATGAAAAAATATAAAGAAATACATATATATGTGTGCATATCTTTTACGATTAGAGAAAATCATTTAAATTAGAATCAAAATGTACTATAACATGATAAATAGTTACAATTAAATGTGTATAGGAACTCGAAAACTTGACTTGACTCAAATTTCATAAACTTGACTCGAATCGAAAAAATCTCAAATAGAGTTTGAGTTATAAAATATGACGCGTCAACTCGAATAACTCAAAAATTTTTTACTCGACTCGATCGAACGTCGCTCACCCCTACATGAAAATGTAACACATCTCTATTTAAAAAAATAATCACATATAATAAATGCTTAAAGCTAATTTTTGGGTTTTAAAAGTGTTTTTATATATTTTCATCGATTCAATCAAATTAAAATTCAGATTAAAACTCATCAAGTAGTTTCAGTAGAGAAGGGATTGTTGTGAAAAACTATCCACGAGCGCAAAGTGCGTATTCAAATTTAATTTGAGAGTCCAGAGCATGGAAGATTAACATGATTACAAATAAGCATCAACCTATCATTCGTGACGTCATTAAATCCAACCCTGAGAAAAAAAAAATTAAATAAAATGAGCAGTCAAACGACCGATAAAGAAGATGAAAACGAGCCAAGAGAGAGAGAGAGATAAACGTGCCACAAAGACATAGTTATTCTTATTAAAAACTAAAATAGAGAATTGGCGATCTACAACCAGCAACAAAGTTAGTGTCGTCGATTAAATTGAATGTATACTATTTTATAATCACATAATATCAGTTAAAAAATTTAAGGAGATTAATGATATTGTGGAAGTTGTTGGCCGGTTCAGCTGGCGTTAGGTACGAAGGGAGTGCTGCTTATTGCTAATTTAATAGGATCCCTTAAATCTACACAAATCTAGGGAGATAAGTGAAAGGCTTGAGGAATTCACCCTGGAAAGGGGACAACTGTAAAGTGTCTAGAAGTTCTATTTTATCTGCACATTTCTGCTCATATTATTGCTGTTCTTGAGCTCATTTTAGGCATAATTAGGATCATGCATTGCATTTTACAGTTATTCTTTACTTTACCTTGTTTTTAGAGATTATCTTGGAATTGGTGAAGAAAGATATTGTTTTAGTGTATTTTTGGTTTTAGGTACTAAAGGCTGACAGTGGAAAGAGGAGCTAAGGATATGATGCTGAAGCAGCAGACCAGGGAGCTGTACTGATGCAGTTTTAGACAGAAACAGCAGCTGCCGAGTAGCTTCTGTCGCCTAGTGCAGCAAAGTGAGAAGTTGGTAAATTGGAGTGCGATTAGTAGAGCAGAAAATCCTAATTCTAACGATGTCATCCACTCAATTTTATGACGCATGGAGCAACAGACAAAGCCGCCAGAGGAGAAGAACAAGCTTACTTGTGGAACAAGGCAAAGGGAAAAGAAGTCCATATTCAACTCAAAGAAGTCAAATTTAAAGTTGCATTTTATACAAAATCCTTTTGAGGACTTCTACTCCAAGAAGGATTTCTACTCCAAGAAGGACTTCTACTCCAAGAAGAACTTAGACTAGATCTTTATGGTATGATTAGAAATCTCAAAAAAAATTATCATAACAATTTTGCTGCAGAAACCAACAAGCTAGGGCAAGGTGGTCAACTTCAAGAGCAATCAAGAAAAACCACTCGAGAACAGATGTTGGAAAATTCTTGCAATTTATGTGGGGGAAATCATATGTTCAAAACTGCCCTTTTCTTTTCAAAGAAGACATGGAAGAACCAAGATAGGACAACAGCAGATGCCACCACAACAGCAAAAACTACAGCTAATGCCCCTGCCGCAGTATCTGCCGCCGCAACATAATTTTTCATGGTACAATCAACAACCTCAGAATTTTTTCTACCATGACAATAATGCCGCCACATCAGCAAACATGCCCTGGCAATGCAGACCTCCTCAAAAGCAATCAAATCCATTAGAAGACACGCTTCAAACTTTCAGTGCACTCACTCAAGAATTTTCAGTACATTCTCTATTTACTTAGCATACTCAGCATAATCAGCATGTACACAAACCTGCACACAATGCACTAGCACTAAAATTTAAATTCTAAGTTATTTCATGTTATTCCCTCTCACAAACTTCTTATAGGTGCCACGGCCTTGAGGTATGGAATCAAGTTATAAACTAGGTTTTCTTTTTGACTTACGTACAAAGCCAGGTTTACTAGTTATGTTGCATTGCTTGAGGAAAAGCAATAGTTCGAGTTTGGGGTGTGTAAAGTGTCTAGAAGTTCTATTTTATCTGCACATTCCTGCTCATATTATTGTTGTTCTTGAGCTCATTTTAGGCATAATTAGGATCATGCATTGCATTTTACAGTATTTCTTTACTTTACCTTGTTTTATAGATTGTCTTGGAATTGGTGAAGAAAGGTATTGTTTTAGTGTATTTTTGGTTTTAGGTACTAAAGGCTGACAATGGAAAGAGGAGATGAGGACATGATGTTGAGGCAGCAGACCTAGGAGCTGTACTGATGCAGTTTCAAACAGAAACAACAGCTGTCGAGTAGCTTCCGCTGCCTAACCTACCGCCCAGGGCAGCAAAGTGAGGAGTTTGTAAATTGGAGTGCGATTGGTAGAGCAGAAAATCCTGATTCTAACGATGTCATCCACTCAATTTTCTAATGTCTGGAGCAGTAGACAAAGCCGCTAGAGGAGAAGAACGAGCTTACTTGTGGAACAAGGCAACGAGAAAAGAAGTCTATATTCAACTCAAAGAAGTCAAATTTAAAGTTGTATTTTATACAAAAGCCTTTTGAGGACTTCTACTCCAAGAAGGACTTCTACTCTAAGAAGACTTAGACTAGATCTTTGCCTATATAAACCTCATGTATTTAGCAAATTATGGGGGAGATCTTAGGTTTTCTATAGACATAGCTAAAGTGTTCTTTGTCGTCTCCATGTTCTAAACTTCTCTTGGGTTTAGGGTTATGTTGTAAATTAGCTGTGCGATGGTTGTATTAGGTTTTTGAGTTGTTTCAATAAAATATTCCAAGTTTACTTAATTCATGATCTTCACTTCTTCAATTAGTTCCAAAAGTCCAGTTGAAGAAATCCATTTGTCGGGCACGAAAGTGTAAGGCTCACGAAAGAATTAAGTACAGTCTCATCATGTCGAGGTGTTGACTAATTCGGCTTAGACATAAGTTCGAGTTTAAGCGGCTAAAAGAAGCAACCAAACACTGACTGCTTGTGTTAGGTTTACGCTGAGATTGCTAGGTATTGCCTACATCATGTGGTGATAGAATCCTTGCCTAGACATAGGAAGGATCACTTAAGAATTGCTCTATCAAACTTGGAGTAACTGCCAAACTTGCCGCTAGGACTTATTTCCATTCCACCTGCCGAGACAGCGAAAGTTGCAGGGGCAGAGACCCGTTGCGGCTGCGTGATAGGTTCGTAGCTACTGTCCATTACCCATCGAGGCAGCATATCGTGGCAACACAAAACAACTTAACCTTTACAACGCAGTTTCACACTAAGTGGCAGCATAACCATGCCCGTTTTATCAACCTGAATCACCTCTTTTGTCATTTGTGTTTTATATTATTTTACTCTTCATCTCAACAATCAACTTATTTGTGTTTTTACTTTTCCTTGTGCAGGAACTACAAATCGAACCAAGCTGACCAATCCTCGTGGGATTCGACATCTTTTATACTATAACTTGGCAGGAGTGTACACTTGCGCTCTCACAAAAAGGGAACACCTACACGCCCTACAAGTTTTTGGCGTCGTTGTCGGGGATTGGTAATAGCGACTTCATTTTTTTATGCACTCTGTATTTAATTTAAATTTTAGGTTTTTAATTTTCTTTTTTGTATATACAAAAGTTTAGAAGCACTACAAATTCAAGGGGGTCAATATGTCGAGGAAAACTACTCGAGAGTTGATGTGTGAATATGAACAACATATGTTGCAAAAGCAGCTGTCGCCGTGGCAGTAAATGAGACAGCATATATCGTTGCCGCAGCAGCAAAATTCTTTATGGTATGATCAGAAATCTCAAAAAAATTGCCATAACAATTTTGCTGCAGAAACCAACATGCTAGGGCAAGGTGGTCAACTTCAAGAGCAATCAAGAAAAACCACTCGAGAACTGATGTTGGACAATTCTTGCAATTTATGTGGGAGAAATCATGTGTTCGAAAACCGCCCTTTTCTTTTCAAAGAATACATAGACGAACCAAGATAGGACAACAGCAGATGCCACCACAACAACAAAAACTACAGCTGATGCCCCTGTCGTAGTATCTGTCGCCGCAACAGAATTTTTCATGGTACAATCAACAACCTCAGAATTTTTTCTACCATGACAATAATGCCGCCGCAGCAGCAGACATGCCCTAGTAATGCAGACCTCCTCAAAAGAAATCAAATCCATTAGAAGACACGCTTCAAACTTTCAGTGCACTCACTCAAGAAGCGACGACCTTTATGGAGGCAAAACCCGCCAAGATGGATGCACTTTTTAGCAACTCTAGCCCAATAAATGCCATGGATGAACATGATGACCCAGCAACCTCTACCTCAGAAACCATGGAGCACCAGCAATTGAGTCTTAGGGATACTGATGTCCCAAGGCAAGAGAAAGCACAAGACTGCCTAACACACGATGAACCCATACAAGAAGTTGCCTTAGCAAAGATCAAGGAAACTGAAAAGAGCAATGTTGCGACAACACCTAGTGAGGCCGACATAGAAATTGATGGTGTCACGACGATATCAGAAGCCTCAAAACTTACGCCCGCCTCGGCAAAAACCTCGGCAACCTTGGACTACATATATCTAGAGGAGCCTATGTTGGCAGATTTAAGGCCATTAAAATCTCTACTAGTGGAGATTTTCTATGGGGCAAAAGAAAACGGTGTGGGGAATCAAAAAGCTTTTCAAGATTTTGAGTTTTTCCTTGACCTCCACCACATCACGAAAGTTGATTTCCATAACAATTGGTTGCCGCCCAAGCAGCTGCCGCAACAGCAAAAGTTACCTTCCACCTTATCGAACCTCGATGAGAATGAGGTAAGTATTTGGTTGAATATCGATATAATTTTTTCTAACAACATGTTCATGCCCTCAGGAAAAGAAACAAGGTGGAAAGTTCACATAGACTATAAGGGAACGAGGAAGAATGACTCCCCCATGCGAATAGTCACTTGATGGAGGGTGCAGGTGGACTATAAGAAGTATCGGAAACAAACTCGCTGTAACATAATTTTTATTTTTCTACATCTTTGTTGTTTTCTTTAGGAGTAGATCTTAATAATCTTAGGATTAGATTTATTTTTCAGTTAAGTTATTTTTATTATTTCCCGTCTCACAACTGCACATCTAGAATCAGCCCTAACATACATAATACAGCAAGAAGCAGCACGAGCAAGCCTACCGCCGCCAAAGCAGCAAAAAGGTGGCCCTAAGAACAAATCCTCTCTACACTCTGCAGCTACTCAACATAAGTTTTTCTTTCCATTTTTTTTATTTTTTCTTTTTTTATGTCTTAGGCATTGAGGGCAATGCCCACCTTGAGTTTGGGGGGGGGGGGGGGGGGGGGTAATCCTCATTTATTTTGTTAGGCAATTAGTTCATATAGTTGCATATGTAAATATGCCTTAGTATATTAGTAAAATTGAAATTCCTAGTTAAGTAACTTGTGCCAATGATAGTTAGTCGATTCTTATTTTCGCACCATACTTAAATTGGAATTAACTATGGGAAAAAGCATGAAAAATACTTAGAAATTTTTTAGTTGCCAATATTTCTTTACACTCTGTTAAATGTTGGGATTGCTTGAGTTCTAAGTTTAACTATGCTTGTTGATACTTAATGAAATTTTAATATTGGATGCATGTATGCCACCATGACATCACAGGGAAGCGTGAAAAAAATGAGAGAAAGGCAATGCTGCCACGGCAGAGATAGAAAAAATAGAAAAAAATGATGAGAGAAAAGCAATGTTGAATACCCTAGAGGTGCCCGCAACCGACTCTAGGAAGGATCATGTGTGAGGACACGCTGCTGCTATCAAAGTCCATGTATTTGAAACTTTGAAGTGATGGACAAATTAGCATGAGTGAATGAAAGCCTTCACGGGATGACTCTACTCGATGGGTTCGGAGTTCTATAGTTTGGTTCTATCCTAACTTCAAGCCATAAGAGTAGTTGTGATAAGCTAAAGCCCTCACTGCCATGATCAAAAGAAAAAAAAGAGGCAGAAGTGCTAAACTGTGCCGCCTAGGCGGAAATCTTATATCTTTTTTTATTTTATTCAGCATTCTCGATTTACTCAGCATAATCAGCATGTACACAGACCTGGACACACTGCACTGCACTAAAATTTAAATTCTAAGTTATTTCATGTTATTCCCTCTCACAAACTTCTTATAGGTGCCACGGCCTTGAGGTATGGAATCAAGTTAAAAACTAGGTTTTCTTTTTGACTTACGTACAAAGCCAGGTTTACTAGTTATGTTGCATTGCTTGAGGAAAAGCAATAGTTCGAGTTTGGGGTGTGTAAAGTGTCTAGAAGTTCTATTTTATCTGCACATTCCTGCTCATATTATTGTTGTTCTTGAGCTCATTTTAGGCATAATTAGGATCATGCATTGCATTTTACAATATTTCTTTACTTTACCTTGTTTTTATAGATTGTCTTGGAATTGGTGAAGAAAGGTATCGTTTTAGTGTATTTTTGGTTTTAGGTACTAAAGGCTGACAATGGAAAGAGGAGATGAGGACATGATGTTGAGGCAGCAGACCTAGGAGCTGTACTGATGCAGTTTCAAACAGAAACAACAGCTGCCGAGTAGCTTCCGCCGCCCAACCTACCGCCAGGGCAGCAAAGTGAGGAGTTGGTAAATTGGAGTGAGATTGGTAGAGCAGAAAATCCTGATTCTAACGATGTCATCCACTCAATTTTCCAACGTCTGGAGCAGTAGACAAAGCCGCTGGAGGAGAAGAACGAGCTTACTTGTGGAACAAGGCAACGGGAAAAGAAGTTCATATTCAACTCAAAGAAGTCAAATTTAAAGTTGCATTTTATACAAAAGCCTTTTGAGGACTTCTACTCCAACAAGGACTTCTACTCTAAGAAGGACTTAGAGTAGATCTTTGCCTATATAAACCTCATGTATTTAGCAAATCATGGGGGAGATCTTAGGTTTTCTATAGACATAGCTAAAGTGTTCTTTGTCGTCTCCATGTTCTAAACTTCTCTTGGGTTTAGGGTTATGTTGTAAATTAGCTGTGAGATGGTTGTATTAGGTTTTTGAGTTGTTTCAATAAAATATTCCAAGTTTACTTAATTCATGATCTTCACTTCTTCAATTAGTTCCAAAAGTCCAGTTGAAGAAATCCATTTGTCGGGCACGAAAGTGTAAGGCTCACGAAAGAATTAAGTATGGTCTCATCATGTCGAGGTGTTGACTAATTCAGCTTAGACATAAGTTCAAATTTAAGCGGCTAAAAGAAGCAACCAAACGTCGACTGCATGTGTTAGGTTTACGCTGAGATTGCTAGGTATTGCCTACATCATGTAGTGACAGAATCCTTGCCTAGACATAGGAAGGATCACTTAAGAATTGCTCTGTCAAACTTGGAGTAACTTCCAGACTTGCCGCCAAGACTTATTTCCATTCCACCTGCCGAGACAGCAAAAGTTGCAGGGGCAGAGACCCGTTGGGGCCGCGTGATAGGTTCGTGGCTACTGTCCATTACCCACCGAGGCAGCATATCGTGGCAGCACAAAACAACTTAACCTTTACAACGCAATTTCACACTAAGTGGCAGCATAACCATGCCCGCTTTATCAACCTGAATCACCTCTTTTTTCATTTGTGTTTTATATTATTTTACTCTTCATCTCAACAATCAACTTATTTGTGTTTTTACTTTTCCTTGTGCAGGAACTACAAATCGAACCAAGCTGACCAATCCTCGTGGGATTCGACATCTTTTATACTATAACTTGGCAGGAGTGTGCACTTGCACTCTCACAAAAAGGGAACACCTACACGCCCTACAACTACGACAAGGGGATCCTCTCTCACCTTTCTTATTCATGTTTATTTCAAATATCTTTTCTTGGCTCATTGCTAGAGAAGATGAATCCTCTTGCTTTGATGGCTTTAAGATTAAGAGAAGGTGTCCGACTCTGACTCATTTGATGTTCGCTGATGACTTCCTTCTTTTCTCACGAGCAAATAATGGGAATTGTGCTTCGGTCCTGAGAATCTTAATCAAGTTCCAAACTATGACAAGGCAAATTGTGAACTTTTCCAAGTCTTTGGTGTTTTTCTCTCCTAACATAAGTGGAAACCTTAAATAACAACTCTCCTCTTTTCTTGGCTTTAGTCCTATAGAAGAGGACGGTAAGTATCTTGGCCTTTTCTCCTTCTGGGGAAGAAGCAAAAAGGAGGTTCTCCAGTTTATTAGAGAGCGAGCGTTCGTAATAAACTTAATGGATGGAAATCTCACTTTCTGAACCAAGCGGGTAAAGAGGTTTTGATTAAAGTTGTTGTATGTCATGCAATGTTTCCTTTCTTCCTGCCACATTCTATGATGAATTATGTTCATTGGTGGGACGCTTTTGGTGGAACAACTCTAATGCCAAAGAAAGAGGTATCCACTGGATTAAATGGAAGCAATTGTGTCTTCCAAAGAACAAGGGAGGCATAAGGTTTAGAGACCTCAGAACCTTCAACCGTGCCCTTATTTCCAAGACTATGTGTAGAATTCTAAAGGATCCAGAATTTGTTCTTGCACAAACTCTTAGAGGGATTTATTTCCCAAATGGAAACTTGTTCGATGCTCGGAAATGCTCAAATCCTTCTTGGGCTTGGATTGGTATTCGAGAAGGAATTAAAGTCATTCAAGAGGGCTCACTTTGGAGGGTCAGAAACGGTAGAAGTATCTCTATCTGGGATGACAAGTGGATCCCTAAGCTTCCAACCTATTGTATGCTTTCCCCTACCCCCTCCCCCCAGAATGCAATGTTCTCACGATTTTCAACCTTATGGGAGATGATCGCAAGTCCTGGGATCGAGGGAAACTTATGAGTATTTTTTTCGCTGAGGAAGTTGAAGCTATTATGACCATTCTCATTGAAGGCCCGACGACCAAAGATTCTCTGGTCTGGGCTGCTTCCAAAGATGGGATGTACTCTGTCCGTTATGGATATCATTTTCTCAAAGAAAAGCACGATCTGGTTTGCAAACCTTCCTCTAGTGAAGCCCTTGACCAAAAACAAGCAGTTTGGAAGTCCATCTGGAGTTTGAAAGCACCCACAAAGATTCGATCCTTCGTCTGGAAGCTCTGCCATAATATTTTTCCTACTAAGGGTATCTTAGGTTCTTGTTTCCATGGGTCCTTCCAAGGATCGGATTGTTGTCATCACTTTAGAAATGCTACTGAAAGTGCTGAGCACATCCTGCTTTTCTATCCTTTCGTGCAAGCCATGTGGAGAGCCTCTAGTTTCAGTTATTCTTCTTCCCATATGGAGCACCTCCATGGTTTTCTCGATTTTGCAAAATGGTGGGGAAAATCACTGGCCTTTGCAGGTTTGGTCATTATGAGGAAGGGTGTGCTCTTATTGCATTTCTTTTATAGGCTATGTGAAAAACTTAGAATGATTTTGTCTTTGAGGGGATGGTTGAAGCACCATAGGAGGTATGGACTCGAGCGGAAAGTGCCTTCGTAGAATTCTCACAGGCCCAAATGAGGAATCACCTGACTGCCCTTAAGCCGTCTTATGAGCCCTTGACTTGGACCCCCCACCATTTGGAACTATCAAAGTCATTTGCGATGCGGCTTTTGATAAGGTGACTGGGAAAGCCGTTGTGGCTGCTATTGCCTGTGATTTTTTCGGTTTTCTCCTCAATGGCGATTTGATGACCCTTTTAGCCTCATCTGCTTTATCAGCTGAGGCATCTGCGATCAGGCTTGGGGTCATCTTGGCTTTGTGATCAGGTTACGATCATGTCATTGTGGAATCTGATTGCAAAGGGGTCATTGACATGCTTTTTTCAAGCTCTCTTTCTACTTGAGAGTCTGTGTGTGTTGAAGAAGATATCCTTTATATGGCTATATCATTCTCTTCATGTGTTTTCTCTTTTATGTCGCGTGCTTGTAATCGAGTAGCTGATTGGGTTGCTAAAAAATCTTTGGCTTTTGTTTGCCCTCCTGATTGGACCTTGAATGTTCCTTCGAAACTTTCATCCATGTTGTAATGTTCTCTTTTTAATGGAAGTTTGAGAAGTATATTGGTCAAAAAAAATCTTGGGCGATAAGATTTTGATTGAGGAGTGGACTTCCTCAAATGATTTGGGAAAGGCTTCCGAATCTGATTGTGGTATGGACTTGGGTTCGGACATGACCCAAGGAGTCACAGGTTCCTAGGTGATGGGTAACTTATCACATAGTATATTTTTCACATTTTTAATATGTTCGTATAATAATATATCATGTCGTAAAATATTCATATTCAGGGAAGATGATAAAATAAAAAGGAAATGAATAAAAGAAAAAAAAGGAAAAACTATACTAGTGGTCACCAACTATCATCATTTTTCTGTTTTGGACACCGAACTAATTTTTTTCGTCGAAATCGTTTATCTCGTTAGATATCTTCCCTATTTTGGTCTCATCTATTAAAAATCTAACAGAATTGCTGACTTGGTAAAAAAAATTATTTTCCATGACAACGTAAAAAATGGTTTGGGCACTGTTCTTCGCCATATTCAATCTTGGGACCACTAAGCTAAGCTTAGAATTTTGTTAAGATTTATCCAAATTAATTTTTAACTTATACTTTCCTAACCTCAAAAATAAGCAAAATGCCTCAATGGAGATTTGAACCAAGAACACATTACATCAATGTGTAACCATTAAGCTAAGTTGAGAACTTATTTTATATCTACAAATTTTAATCTTTAATTTAAGATGTATTGTCACCTCAAAATTAAATCAAAATACTACTAAACTCAATTTAAAATTATTTTTCCAATTCGTTTGAGAATAAAAAAAAACTAATTACTTATTTTTATAAAATGTATTATATCATTATAAAAATTAATTAAATATAAAATAACTTGTTCATATTACATGTCAACGAATTAAATGTTATTAAATATAAATTATATTTTATCTTAAATAAATATTATCAATTTAAATCTTAGAATTTTTTAATATTAATTTTATAAAATAAATAATTATTTTTATTATTTTTATTTCAAAACGAAATGAAAAAATAATTTTAGTTTCATCTTTAATTTTAATTACATTTCAATCTAAAAAGATTTTTTTAATTAAAATAATTAATTTAAATCTAAATAGTTAATTTCAAATAATTCAAAATTTATATTCTACCATAAATAAATATTATATAATAAATATTTATAATGATCTAATACAATTTTATAAAAATAAATAATTACTAAAAGATTTGAAAAAAATAATTTTAAATTGATTATAGTAGTATTTTATTAAATTTTGAGGTGATAATACATCTTAAATTAAAGATAATATTTCGTGGATATATAATAACTTCTTAACTTAGCTTAATGGTTAAACATTGATGTAAGGTGTTCTTAGTTCAAATCTCCATAGATGTATTTTGTTTATTTTTGAGATTAGGAAAGTATAAGTTAAATATTAATTTGAATAAATCATATCCAAATTTTAGGCCTAACTTAGTGGTTAGGTGTTGCACCCCTTATGCAAAGGGTCCTAAGTTTGAATCATCGCCCATACTATTTTTTACTCTGATTTGTCCAAATCAGGAGGTGACAACAATTCTGTTAGATTTTTAGCGGGGGACCAAAACATGAAAGGTGTCTATTTTTATTTGAAATTAATTGGGTGACCAAAACAGGAAAATTGTGATAGTTTGGTGACCACTAGTGTAGTTTTCCCAAGAAAAAATGACGTGGATAAAGGACTATTATTTTAAATAAAAATTATCTATCTTTTTTGGTGCCCTATCTAGTTCTAACATTAAAAAGTAAGGTTTAGGGTTGGAGAATTGGAGTTTAGAGTTTGGGTTATGATTTAAGGTGTAAGGTTTAATTTTTAAGGTTTATAATTTATGGTTAGGATTTAAAAATTAAAGTTAAAGTGTAGGGTTTAATTTTTTTAATGTTTGAGACATAAATATAGGCACTAAGAAAGATTAGAAGATTTCCGTTCATTATATCATTTTTTATTACCGATTTAACATTCAAATGATCAAAATAAAAACAAGTCGAAAGTTGAATTACAGTCGAGGAGGGTTCTCTTGTAGTGCCATAGATTACAAGTGTGTTGGATGAATGAGATATTTTTAGCATATTGAAAAATCAAAAAAGAGGCAAGTTGGTTGAATGTGGTCTCATCCTTATACTTGACCTAACTTATAGTGCAATAAATGGGACTCCCACTTGTCTTTTCCATGCCTTCTCCGCTACCAAACACCACTGCCCTGCCAACCACAAAACTCCATTGTGCAAGCTCAAACCACAAAATCAGTGTCTTGTTCTAATTATTATTTCGGATGGGAAATAGGCAAATCGTTAGAGTTGTGATTCAAACTTATACCGAAAGATAAACAATTTTATTAATTGATGTTTTTCAGGTTGGTGTTGTGAGCCGATAATATCCTTCGTAAACTGAAAACAATCGAAAACAATTCGAACCGAACTAACTCTGAATTAAACTCGACCCGAATAGAACCTAAAACGAAAATAATTTGAATAAAAAACAACCTGGTTCAAGACATGAGGTTTAGATTTAAAAATTAAGGTTTAAACTTTGTAGTTTAAGAGTTAAGATTTAGGAAATGAAATAAGGGTTCATGACTTTCAAATAGATTCATTTGTGGAGTATTTTTTTCTACTATTGATATATGAAAAAAATGATAAAAATTCTATGTTTATTTTCGGTGCTTTTTATGCTCAAATACAAAAAAAAATTTAAGTCTCAACTCTAAATTATAAATCATAAACTATAAACTTTAAACCCTAAAATTACATTACCCCTGATTATCTAAACCCTAAACTTAACCTTAACCTTAAACCCTAAATCTATATTTTTAGTGAGAGGTATAAAAGAAGGCATGAAAATAGAACATATGATTTTTATTCATAAAATAAGGGTTAATATTTTGATGCACATACATATCTATTTTAACTCCACACTATAAAATCTAAATTCTTTAAATTCAAATTTTAGAACTGTAAATTAAATTTTGAGAAAATTACACCGATGGTCCCCTAACTACTACCGTTTTCTTATTTTGGTCCCAAAACTATTTTTTTCGGCCAAACCGTCCCTTCTGTTACATAACTTTCCTGTTTTGGTCCCCCGACGTTAAATAGCTGACGATTTTGCTGACGTGATATTTTTAAATATTTTTTAATCATTTCTCTCTCTTCTTTCCCTTCTTCTTCATCTTATTTATTTTACCCACCATTTTCAGTTTTCCCAGAGCTAGTTTAACCCGGTTCAACAATTCTCCAGATTCCAGCTCAGTTCTATTTCCAAACCAACCAACAAGATAATGATAAAGAAAAGCAAGAAGAAGAAGATAATCACGAAAGTAAGTAATAATATTGTTGTTAAACTGGGAATTGTAATATCATCTGGTCCTTTTTTCTTAGTCTTGTTTTGAAATTTATGTATTTTAAGCTCTTAGCTAACTTTAATAAATTTTATTTTATGGTTGAATTGGAACTCTTATTTTTTTTCAACAAACAAAAGATGGGAAATCAAAACCTAAATCTTTAAGCAAGAAAAAGAAAACAAAAACACAATAACCAAGGTTAAAATGTTCGTGCTTTAATCATTAATAGGGATATGAACATGAAAGCATAATCAAATGGAATAGATCTGTTTTCTGGACAATCATGTTGGTAACAGTTTGATTTATAATCGTCGCTGATCACTGCTGAAGAATGAGTAAATAATTTCTCTTAAAATAACCTAATAAAAGCAATTAGTAGGGGCGATACCACGGGTTATTATTGTTGTGCTTTCTCATGTTTGAACTGCCATCATTTTTATTATTTCTCTGATGTAGAGGTGGGCTTCGAGGTTGTTGCCTGAAAAGGTAGTTAGGTTGGTTGGTTTGAAAATGAAACTGAGCCGGAATCTGAGGAATTGTTGAATCGGGTTGAGCTGGCTCTGAGAGAACTAAAAATGGTAGGTAAAATAAAAAGATGAAGAAGGGAGAGAAATGATTAAAAATATTTAAAGATGTCACGTCAGCAAAACCGTTAGTTATTTAACGTCGGAGATCAAAACAGAAAAACTATGTAACAGAATAGACGATTTTATCGAAAATAAAAAAAAACGATAATAGTTAGGGGACAATCGGTATAGTTTTCCCTTAAATTTTTTACCTTGGTGGAATTAGAGTCAACAATTTCAACTAAAATTTTTGTTTTGACCATTAGCTACCCAGTGATATATGTAGGAGAATGTTGACAAAGATTATACGATCCTTCCTCTTGCAAATTGCAATAATGGCAGCCTCTGCCACACATTTTCAACTCCTTAAAATTCTTGTTCTATCCTTAACTAGTCCTATTATATCTACACCAGTTGTAACGGCGTCGCCGCCGCCTGTCAAAGCAGCTTATTGGCCATCATGGTTGACAAATTTCCCGCCATCAGCCATAGACACCACCTTGTTTACTCATGTCCTCTACGCTTTTCTCATGCCAACTACCACTTACAAATTCCAAATCCCAGCCTCAACAGCCCAACACCTGTCCAATTTCACCACCACCCTCCGCCGGAAAAACCCGCCGCTGAAAACCCTTTACTCCATCGGCGGCGGAGGCACCGATTCTCACCTCTTCGCTCGCATGGCTTCGAACTGGAAATCACGTCAAACTTTCATAACTTCCTCTATACAAACCGCCCGGCGGTTCGGCTTCGACGGGATGGATTTGGATTGGGAGTTCCCGGAAAACCCGACGGACATGCAGAATTTGGGCGTTTTGTTCACGGAATGGCGACGGGCTATCGTCCACGAGGCGAGAACAACCCGCCGCGCTCCGCTACTCCTCACGGCGGCGGTTTACTTCTCGGTCGACTTCTTCCTGGACGAAACCTACAGAAAATTCCCGGTTTGGTCGATCAATCAAAACTTGGACTGGATCAACGCAATGTGTTACGATTACCATGGAAGTTGGGACACTTCACGGACCGGAGCTCACGCCGCACTTTATGATCGGAACAGTAATATAAGCACAAGTTACGGCCTTCGGTCATGGATCACAGCCGGTCTGCTTAAGAGCAAGCTGGTAATGGGACTGCCGCTCTATGGGAAGACATGGGTGCTGAAGGATCCGAATTCTCATGAGATCGGGTCGGGTGCGATTGCTGTCGGGCCGGGAGACGACGGGGTGCTGACGTATGTGCAGATTGAGGAGTTCAATAAGAAGAATGGTGCTAAAATAGAACACGACATGGATACTGTTTCCACGTATTCGTATGTCGGGTCGGTTTGGATCGGGTACGATGATGCTATATCGGCGACGTTGAAAATCCGGTTCGCTCAGGGGCTCGGAATCCGTGGGTATTTCTTTTGGGCTCTCGGTTCCGATAGCGAGTGGAGAATCTCTAGACAAGGTATTACCGACATTTTACCTTTTTTTAGTGATTGAATTGAAATATTAAAGTTGATAGGGACTAGAAGTGAAATTCGCCCATTTAACCCCCTTCATGCCGTCCCGCTTAAAATCGAATTTCTCAACTAGATTCGACTCGAATCAAAATTTAAAAAACTCTACTTAAACCAACAACCAATTGGTTTAGTGAGATGAAGCACTAGATCTTTTAAGCAATGTCATATGTTTGGATCATGACGTTGTGAGTGGAGAAAACTAGGTTGGGAGGGTATCCTTATATTAGGCCTTTACAAAATTCAATATGAATTGACCGGTTAATGAGTCGGATACCGGTAGTTAAAAAAACTCTATTTGAAAAAAAAAAGCGAATAAACTTTGAGTTACAAAAATTGGACTCATATAACTCGAAATTTTTAGTAATTAGTGGATCGGTTGTCATGTTCAAGGTGTGTCCTTTAACTCTATCTAATAGTATATTGCATATAAAAATAATATATATATATATATCATATATGATTATAGAAAATCATTTAAATTGAAACCAATTAGTAACATAATATTGAAAATATTTACAATTAAACTTGAACAGAAACTTGAACAACTAGACTCGAAAAAGTCTCAAAAAATTAAGTTATAAAATAAGATGTGTCAACTCGACTACTAAATTTTTTTTTAACTCAACTCGATCGAGTGCTCACTCCTAATATGGTTAATTAATATTTCAGTCCTGTGTTTTTTTTTTAATGGTGTTTGCAGCTTCAAGGGCGTGGATTCTTGGTGAATGAGTAATGAAGCAATCTTGATTGAGAAACTCTTCATTATATTTCGGCTCTGAATAATACAAACAATCCCTTATTGATCAATAAGTGATGAACTTTGAAAGAATAACATAATCGACCAATCAATAAGAGACAGCTATTAAGAATACAGGAAGGTCATCTTTTTTTTTTCTAATAGTAATTTTAGTCTTCATTAGTTTGAATATTGTCAAATTAAATTGTCCCTCCCTCATATTTTTATTAAATTTTAAAATTATACAATTTTATTTTTTTTATTGTTTAATCCTGACTCTATCATTGTCATCAACTAACTAATCTCGGCTATCGGGAACTTATTATTGCTTAGTAACATTTGTTTTTTTCAAGGTATTTAAGCCTAATAACTAATATCATTCACATTTTGTTGGTTCATATAAAAGTAAATGTTGGTTATAAATTTTAAAATTATTTTATACTCATAATGAGGATCGAACTTTCAATCACTACTTAAAGTAAAAAATTACTCTTATCATTTTACTTAAACAATGTGAATAGTCACTTTTAAACTGCTCCACATAATCTCAATCGGAAAATGCTAACGGTAAAATTAGCAAGACTAAAAAACCCCATTAGTATATAAGTTTTGAAAAACCGTTTTACATTCCAATAATATTTCGTGCATACCAAGTTGTGAAGGATACTTATATTGTAATTTTTTATTGGGTTCAAATCTCAACATTTGACTGTAAATGTAATTAACTTTCTATTTTATAGAAAAAAATGATTGCTCTATCGAATAACATTTCATTTAAATAACTATTTGTGTTCTAATTTTGGTTCTTACTAGCAAATTAGTCTGATTTTTTTGTAACATTAATTTAATACTATGAGTCATCTCCATGGTTACTAGTTAAGAGTTTTGATGAGGACCAGGTTGAATGAATTTGATCCTTTCTTTTAATACTTTCATGAAGAAAGCGAGATATTGAGGGAGAAATGATTGATCTTAAATCATTTCATACTAAAATAATTAAAAGTTAATATTTGCGGAATTATATTTGAATTTTAAAATTGTATAAATTAAGTAATAAAATATTATATATGTAACACTGATAATCATTTTTTGAACATTTGAATTTGTTAGCCAACTATATAATAACGATTTTGAAATTTCTAGTTTATTTTTGTATTTCACAAATCCAAATAGTCATTTACGAATGTGTAGGCTCGAACTAATTTTAGGCTCAAATTTCGGGTGAGATTTTGAGAGATATGAAGTGTGTTAATTCCATACACAGGTGAGATTTTTATGTATTAAAGAAAAAAAATTAAACAATAAAATTAAGAGTAAATATTCTATAACCTAGGGTAAAAACTAAAAGTTTCTATAAGCATCATAGTTTTAGAGTTTAGGGATCTAATTTAGGGTTTAGAATTTAAAGATGGTGGTTGAAATTTAGGGTTTATAGGTTAAAACCTAAATTCTTACCATATTATCTTAAAAACAAAACCCTAACTTCTAAACCCTAAATTTTAATCATCACTTCTAAACCCTAAACCCTAAATTGAATCCATAAACCCTAAAACTAAAGCATTTGAAAAAAATTAAAAGCCTATGTATTGAATATAAATCCTAAAATTAAATGTAAAGAAATAACCATGCCTGCCTCTCAACAAATGCTTGTTGTTGCAACACAAAACTAATAAGAATTAAAGGAGATGGGGAGAGTAGAAAGAACAGAGGGAGATGACAGAATAGAGAATTTGGGGAAATACGAGAACAATTTTTCATTCCAATTCATTCGAAAATTTGCAACAAGCCAAAAGCAAGGATTTAACCCCCAAATACATAAAACGATGTAGTTTTAAGTAGAGTCTAACACAATAAAACGCCAAATTTTATTTACGTATAATTGAGCTTGCATCACTTGTAAACACACTATCCTTCAAAAGATGCCCCAAGTGGCAGACATAATACACCATTTCTTTCTTCAACCAACGTTGTCCCAAATTTTGTGGGAACTTTAATGTACAAAAACAGACCATTTGTTTCTTCAACCAATATGATCATGTCCAAGTATGTAAAAATGCAATTTCATCACATGCTGAAATTACCCAATATGACAGATCAACTATGAACCCAACTCTAGTATTTCTCAAATCAAGTGAACTGCAAACGGCACTAATGTTTGGAAACGTTTATGGTCGGAGCCTACTCATCGCAACGACCACGCGGGATGCTTAAAGAGATCAGCTTATGACAAAGTGGTTAACTTCAACCGTTAAGTAGTACAGCAGATTCAGGCTTAACACGATTTAGTCGAACGGTGCCCAAAATGTACTCAGGCAATTCTGACTCTTCCTTTGCCTGCAGAAGGAGCAAGTGTCAATACAATGTATAACTTTAAACGTATGAAGTAGGAACAATTCAACTTTGCACAGCACCTATGGTTATCTGGTGTGCATTTCTATACTTCTTTCACCACGATTCCGAATTTTAAAATGTCAACAGAGGATATTGCTCAAAGAACACAGTGAAATTTCCGAGCAAAAATAAGGATTTCCAAGACCTAATCATATTTCTAATGAGCAGCCAAAACTTGGGAGTTCTCTTCTTAACTGGTTTTATATGAAGCTACTACAGGTATAAAACTATATATGCTAAAATTGTTCATTTCATGCACATGTTGCAGCTGCAACAAGGGCCCAACTGAAAAAACACAAACTGTAGCATGGAAAAAGAACCAGATTGATCAAATAGTAGGCTATAAATAAAATAAAATTAAAAAAAAAAAAAACGCCCAGAGATAAAATGCTTGAAGAACTCCTACAATCTCGAGATAGACAAGCAAAAAGTGCAAAAGTAAAGTACTAGAGTTGCTTTTCCTTTTCTGATTTTGTTCTCAGACACAAATTGCAAAAAGTTCCCGTTGTCTGGGAACAGAATTTTTCAGTATTCTGAAGCATGCCACAAAGTTTCACAGATGATTCAAACGGAAAAAGCAACGAAAAAAAAATCACTCAACGTTGTATGATAATTAACCATAAGACATCCCATCCATCAACAAAGCTCTGGTCTAGGCCAAAAACGAAAGGCCACATTAGAACAGGGTAGTTTTAAAATCAACAGTAGAAGAAAGGCACAAACCTCAATTAATATTGCAAGATCTACTACTAAGCTTGTGACATATCCAAGGACTAGGCCAATGACACTTCTAGCTACAGATGAGGACCCAATATCCACGTCAATCTGCATAAGAGAAGATTCAGCAACAGTATCATCAAGTTCAAGCTAGTTCGATGCCAGGTAGGCATTAAATTCTCAATATATTGAAAGAGATAATTGCAGTGTATATCTCTGCAGCGGAACTTCTAAGATTTGTAGAGATATCTAAAAAAACTTCTGGTCCTGAAATAACCTAGACTGTAGGATTATAACATCTACAGACTTGGTCTCCGGGGTAAGTCAGAAAATATGAGTCCCAAAGTTCCCGCTTGACTTCATGCAGTTAACGCATGCTTTAAACATGATATATGTTTTTTCATATTATTTGTAGTTTCAGGATAAAGTACATCAACTTCATACCTAAAACAAAATGCAGATTCTTAAGTTCCCACTTGATCCATGCAGTTAATTCATGTTTTGCATATTATTTGTAGTATACATTTTTAGATGAAATGCATTAATTTAACAACTAAAATAAATGGTCAAATTATGGTTTTGGTTCCACTATTGTGCTCAAATTTGGGATTTAGTCTCATACTTTCAACTCATCATGCTAACATGGATTTTTTTTCTTGTGTTGGAAGGGATTTTTTTAAAGAAAAACCCAACATCAGCATTTTACCCAAAATAGTTAATGGTGTTAGCTATTAGGACTAACTAATTACATCGTAAAAGTAGAGGCACCAAATTATACCAACTTAAAGAACAAGGACTAAATCCGAAAGTTCAGCATAGTAGAGAAATCATAATTTGACCAAAATAAAATGTAGATGCATAAATCACTAGCAGCCTATTGAGGCAAGAAAATTAGCAAAACCGAGGTTGCATTACCTCTAGAAAGTTGTCCTGTCTGAAATACTTGCAGGTAACAGCTTTCCCAAGTAGGCAAGCTTTTGTTCCAACTGCACGCTTGACCATCCAATAGCCCTGTGCATTTGAGAGCAAATATGCATTTCAATTGCATTGCAATAAATAGATAAATGACACTTGAAATGTCTACAATATAGCATTCCATACCTCAGCAATACTTGGTATTAGTTTAAATCTTGCATCACGAAACATATCTGTTCCATCCACAAATCTTCCCAATAAAGAATTTTTATTCACAGGCCTATCGGCAGCATAGTAAAGGACCAAACTATAGTTTGGCTTCGCAGGGACCTGAAAGAATGAGGGCAAAACATACATATCCTCTTTGAAAGACCAAAATGGAACTAGTTGCAAACAGAAAAAAAATACATTACATTAAAATTCTCCCCAAGCTACCATTCTTGCCATTTCATCCTCAAAAGTCGGTATTCTTTGGAGAAAAGTGGATGCTAGAAGGGAATGTAGGAAGGCCAGAGAGTGATCTTAGTCGACCACTAACAGTAGTAATAATTTCCACTGTCATATCATCCACTAGTACATGCATGCCTATTTATTGATTATATTTCTTCAAATGAACTCGTCATATATTCATTTTTGAAATTGTGGCCTAAGCATCAGAATTGCAAACTTATATGTCCCAAGCAAAAACTTCCATCTTTTAATCGTTAGTTTTCTGCTGTCATCTTTAACATGGAACAGTCTTCATACTAATGAAAGGGTTTAAAGAAAATTCACAGTATATGATAGATATTTTGTTCAAGAGCATGCACCAAGAAAAGAGGTTAAGATGCATCTACATACATACCTCTAGATTAATCACAAGGATAAATGGAAGCTTTTTCCCAGCATCTGACTGAAAATGAAAAATAGCAATTAGGTCATAACTCATAAGCTGTTTTTCAATTATACAATTTCATACACAAGAGCTAAAATATTTGCAAAATTAGCTTGTTCCAGCAGGAAAGGAACTCTTGGTGTCCGGTGCGATAGAGAATATCACAAAGGTGTTGTTTATCTGTAGAACAGAAATGCTCCCATACACTAGGAATATGAAGGTGGAAGAATAGATTGTTTGACAGTTCCAAAAACAAATTTATACAGTCTCTAACAATCTGTAGGAATAGAAAACTATTTGCCACTGGATATAATCCAAGTATAAACGGTCAGTGCAATGATCTTCAAATTAGAAAATCTCCAACCTGAAACAAAAATCTTAACAATTGCAAATCTACCTGGCATTTTGATAGTTAGCTGTTTAGCCAAGTCTCTCATAATACAGAGAAAATTAGTGTAGTTGGGATGACGATGCTGCAAAAGGCCGAATGAGTGTCCAAGAAATGATAAGACAAGAAACATATTATTTCAAAAAGCTTGGGGTTAAGTGAAACCATTGAAGCGGGAAGGGCTTTTTTATTATTATTGTTAACCAGAGATATAAATAGAAGAAACAAATACTACAGAACACCATTAAAACTGAAAGCTTTGAAGCTTGTCATTGTCAGTCAAAATGATTTCATCCAGTCTGAAAGGTAAATCAAATTTAGAAAAACCTCATCTGAAGGCAACCATCTTGTTCCAGCTCAGCAATGTCAAAGTAAATATAAAAAATAGTAACAAGCATACCAAATTTGATTTTCTGCTAGATTAGTCCTGGTTCATTCATTTATTTATCTACAGAAGAAAGCTAAATATATACCCTACAAGCAAAACCTCAAAATTTATAAAACTCTGCTCAGAATGAAAAGTATTCCTTTAGCATAGGAACAAATGCCCCATAGCAAGAACAATTGTGGAATACTACTGTTCCCTTTTACAGATTTTAGCATTAAATTTTGAGAATGTGAGATGAACAGATCTAGAAGGATAATATCGAACTACACTAGTAAGACTTTCCTACACAATTATCGTCAAAGTAAATGAAAAGAAGAAGATAAAAACCACAAATGTAGCAAATTTGCTTAGAATGAATCATTTCTACACAATGTTAAAACACAACTGCAAAGAAAGGGGAGCACAGTATGAACCCTAGTATAATACCTGAACTAAACACCTAGGATGCAATGCAATTTTGTCTGTGGCCGTATCAACTTTGAACCAGTCAACAGCTATTAGCTTGAGAAGGGGATCTGAACCCATGATCTGCAAAAAGGTTAACAATGTTAATTGATTCTCTGAAGAACAAATAGTATCTCAGCAAGACCAAGGAATGTGAGGCACACAACACAGATATACTAAACCCAAAGGAGGAGGGCTGCCCCTCAGTCAGATATGAAACAAAAAGAATCATTTTCCATCATACTAAACCCAAAGGAGGAGGGGGGTGCCCCTCTGTCAGATATGAAACAAAAAGAATCATTTTCCATCATACTAAACCCAAAGGAGGAGGACCGTCCCTCTGTCAGATACGAAACAAAAAGAGTTTTTTTCATCATACAAAAAGCCATAGTTTCTCATTGGCATAAAAAGATGCACATTATGCCACAGAAAACCCATTAAGCCAAGAGAGCAAGAACTCGAAAAATATGAAAACTAAAAATAATAAATGAACCAAAATGTAGTAACAGTTCAAACAAAGCACGTAAAACGGCTGAATTAAACCAGAGGGCCACAACTTTTAACTCAAATGAAGAGTACAGCAGTGAGACAGCAAATACCACTAGCTTATACACGTGTAAAGCTAATTCCAGTTAGTCATCTTAGAAACCAAACATTTAAAGGAAACTAAACCAATCCATGACCCATCATAAACAGAATTAAGGGCTGGCAAAGAGAAGCAAACTTTTCAACTTGGAAAAAGACCAGAATGAATGAGTGTAGCACTACAACCAAACTTAAATCGGTTGTCATTCCAATTTCCATCACATTTGCCATAATAATATAACAGAAAGTCAAGCTTCAATCTTTTGCCAACAAGCATGTGGTTTGTTGGTAGATTGTTGGACTCTTAGTTCCAATGACCAAAGATCAAACTCTGGAAATCAATATCCATGCTTTGATGATATAAAATAAATAGATGAAGGAACTCAAAACAATAAAACAAGGCAAATGATTTAGAAGAAAACAAACACACCTTGGCACTGTCTTTTAAGTAAGTCTTTCCTCTTATCATAAATCCCCTACCACTAGGAGCAGTCCAACAATTTGAGTCAGTCTCATCTTTTCCTCTATGGAGGGAACCATTGAATTGGCTTGGATCAAAATGGATAGGAGGTACACTAGGATCCAATTCCTTATTTACATCAGGAGCTGCATATGAAGTTACCTTAGTATACTTAATAGCTCAAAATGGAATTAAGGACAAGATATTGTTTAAGCTAATAAGTTATAATTATTTGTTACTGACAAGCCAAAAATTAAAACAGAGTGCATAACTCAGTAGCAAAAGATTTCATCAATACATTGTCCCTTTAAAATAAGAGTAAAAAGTAAAACCAGACTGATCTTTTCCAATACAAAATTTAAGACAAGAAAGAACCTGAAGCTCGCTTCAAAGCTAAGCTTGAAATAGCCCAAGATACATTCTTCAGTTTAATTTTCCTTTCCTGATAAAGTTGAGAGCAAGCTATCAATGATACAGGTTTTTTAAGAAAACAATTACTAATATTTCGGTTAGATCAAATACTACAACAAATTTTAACTCTTCGTTGGAATGAGGCGAGGCACTTGTGTTTTTCAATGAGGCACAATGGAATTACCTTCTTGTCTGGATCATCCTCGATCTCTTCATCTTCTGAAGATGAAGAAGAACCACCAGCAATCGCATCATAGAATTCATCCTGCACATCTGAGTCCTCAAAGTCGCTGTTGGAAGTCGAAACATCAGAAAGTTTTGACTGGACAACCATGATGGAAGATTCAAAACTCAGTGCTGGATTTGCTCCAATATATTCCTTTAACCCTGAAACATATTTACTAACATAACCACACTACAGAAGCAGAGGCATAAATGATATCAGCCACAAGATCCTGCAGGTTTTGACTCGGCTTTTGGATGTTGTGTTTTTACAATAACTCTTTAAATTTTGTCATTCATGCTCTTGTTGTTGCCAGCAACCCATCTCTGTGTAATGTTAGGAAAGAAATGTATTCCTTTCATGTCACATTGTCAAAAAATTCAAATAATGTACACACATGATAAAGCTATAAAAGAACATTTCATATTTGAAAAATAGTTCGTATTTGAAGATCAGTGTAGTTAGGTTTTCTTAGCTGATCATGTCTCTAAAATGCAAAAGAATTCTAAAGCCTGGCTGTCAAATAGAGATATCAGACATGATTTCCTAAGACATTACTTACTAGTATGAGATCATAAGCCAGATAGTAAGAACTTGATTAGATAACTCAACCTGCCACTTGGGATAATAAAGCATATGGGATGGTATTTTCAAACTTCGAACTGCTATTTTTCTTCCATCGAAGCCATCCAACAGTATGAAACTCCAACATATGCGTTATGAGACATTTTGCAGTGTTTGAACCCATGGGTAGATTTATGCTTCTAATCTCCCATGTAGATGCTGCCATCAACAAATAAATAGATATATATTATTGTCGGAGATTGTTTCCTAAAGTTCAGAAGATCTGTAAATATTTTGTTATCTATTAGAATCCCTATTTATAAGCGATTGTATTTCTTTACTAGAATTAGTTTCTTTCCTAGTTAGGAGTTTCCTTAGCTAAGGCATAAGTCTATATATTTAGTTTGTAAATCAGTAGCAATTTAAGAGTCGAAATATAATAAAAAGATCAGTTTTTGATCAGCTTTTCGACATGGTATCGGAGCCTCTTTTTCTTTAGGCTTTAACTGTTTTGTTAGACAGTATTTGTTCGATTTCTCGTTCCCTTAGAGAAGTAATGATGATTGGAAATAATCAAGTAGAAAGCTCGGCTCTAGTGACTCAAATAGTTTCTGAAAAGCCAACACGTTTGGAAAGTTTTGAAAGAAAATCAGAAACAACAAGGGCAGTGAACCGAGATTCCATGTGGTGTACGTATTGCAAAAAACCTCGACACACTAGAGAGAGGTGTTGGAAGTTACATGGGAAGCCACAGTCCACAAACAAAAACTTCATAGAAAGGGAAGGATCAACGAGGGGGCAGAGCAGAGCCCATGCAACTAGAGAAGTAACCAAGGAATCCACTGAACAATCTGGAGAGTTCAATCAAGAGGAAGTAGAGAAGTTGAAGACTCTACTGGAGTCCTTAGGAAAATCATCAATTGCTGGTACAGGTAATCTGGTTTTCTCAGGTATATCCTCTTCCTCTTCTCAAAACTCTAATGCCTTGGAATCCTCCATACCTAATCAAACCTCCTGGGTAATAGACTCAGGAGCAACTGATCACATGACCAATTCCCCTCTCAACTTTCTCAATTATACACCATGCCCTAGCAATAGGAAAATTACAGTTGCTGATGGTACCATGATAACAGTTGCTGGTGAAGGAGATGTTGCCATTAGTAAAAAAATTCTGCTTAGAAAAGTTCTACATGTTCCAAAATTATTTACCAGCCTTATCTCAATACCAAAACTTGTCAGGGATATTAATTGCAGTGTTTTGTTTCATTCTACACACTGTTTTTTCCAGGAGCAGGAAACGAAGAAGATGATTGGGCGTGCTAAGGAGATCAATGGACTCTATTATCTTGAGAATCTTGGAGGACAAGTTAGAATCTTGAACACTCCACCCTCATCTTTTTTATCTAATTCTACAAATAATAAAGACCAAATCTGGCTCCAGCATCTTCGCCTTGGTCATCCACCTTTTAAACTTCTAAAGACTATGTTTCCTTCTTTATGTAAAACCTTAGATGTTGAGGAATTACATTGTGATGTGTGTGAACTTGCTAAACACAAACGCTCCTCTTTTCCAGCAAGTAATAATAGAACCAATATTCCTTTTAGTCTTATTCATAGTGATGTATGGGGACCTTCTTCTGTTCCTAACATAACTGGGGCAAGGTGGTTTGTATCTTTTATAGATGATCACACTAGGGTTACTTGGATTTATTTGTTAAAACAGAAATCTGATGTTGCATCGACCTTTCAAAACTTTTACACCATGATAAAAACCCAGTTTGGAGCCGAGATTAAAAGAATTAGATCAGATAATGCCAAGGATTATTTTAATCAAATCTTGTCTCCTTTTCTCTTAGAAAAAGGTATTTTACATGAATCATCATGTGTAAACACTCCCCAGCAGAATGGAATTTCAGAAAGGAAGAATGGACATATTCTTGCTATAACCAGAGCCCTTTTATTTCAGAATAATGTCCCAAAAAAATACTGGGGGGAAGCTGTCTTAACAGCTACATTTATGATGAACAGACTACCCACTAAAGTCCTTGGATCCCAAAGTCCTATTCAAACCCTTACAAAATTTTTCCCACATTTGAACCTATCTCTTAACCTTCAGCCAAGAGTGTTTGGGTGTGTTGCCTTTGTTCATCTTCATTCTCCAAACCGAGGTAAGCTTGATCCTAGGGCAGTAAAGTGCATTTTTCTTGGGTATTCCTCTACTCAAAAAGGCTACAAATGCTATCATCCACCTACTAGAAAGGTCTATGTCACTGCTGATGTTACTTTTGTTGAAAGAGAGAGTTACTTCACTGCTCCTTATCTTCAGGGGGAGATGTCTTTTAGGGAAGATAAGGACGCAGATCTGTTTTTACTTCAGCAACCTTTGTCCCTCATTGATCTACCTCCTTCTCATTTTGCAGAAATCCAGCCTTCTCATTTTGCAGAAATCCAGCCTCCTCATTCTTCAGAAATCCAGCCTTCTCCTTCTCATTCTGCAGAAATCCAGCCTTCTCATTCTACAAAAATCCAGCCGCCTTCACAGTCCTTACAAACAGAACCCAATAGTCCTCAAACTCCTCAACCAAACAGAAATATTTCTCAGCCCAATGTTCAAGAAACTGCTGGTCCTCTAAAGACATATTCGAGAAGGAAGATACCTATGCAGACTCAATCATCTCCTGCTCCTGCTCTTGCTCCCATTCCCATAAATTTTGAGGTACATTCTGAAACTGATCCTGATCATAATGATATGAATTCTAATTCTGAGTTTGAATTTCCTATTGCTATTAGAAAGGGAAAAAGAACCTGCACCACTAAACACCCTTCATATTTGTTTATGACCTATAATAATTTGTCCCCAAATCACAAAACCTTTCTTACTAGCTTAAACAATATTGTCATCCCTAAAACAGTAGCCGAGGCATTAGATAATGAGAATTGGAAAAAGGCTATGCAGGAGGAAATGGATGCACTGGAAAAGAATAAGACCTGGGATTTAGTAAAGCTGCCAGGAGACAAAAAAACAGTGGGATGTAGATGGGTGTACACTGTAAAATACAAATCAGATGGCTCCTTGGAAAGATACAAAGCAAGGTTGGTGGCAAAGGGGTACTCGCAAACCTATGGGATAGATTATCTGGAGACGTTTGCACCTGTTGCAAAGATGAACACAGTGAGGGTTCTACTCTCCTTAGCAGCTAACCAGGGATGGAATTTACTGCAGTTTGATATTAAAAATGCATTTTTACATGGAGATCTCGAAGAAGAGGTATACATGGATGTTCCACCAGGGTTTAATTCGACTGTTGGACAGGTAGTTTGCAAGTTAAAAAAGGCTCTATATGGATTAAAACAGTCCCCAAGAGCTTGGTTTGGAAGATTTGCTAAGGTAATGTTAGGGCAGGGTTTCAAACAGAGTCAAGGTGACCATACCTTATTTGTGAAGCATTCATCTTCAGGGGGAGTAACCATACTACTGGTTTATGTGGACGACATCATAGTTACAGGTAATGATTCAGAAGGAATCATCAATCTGAAAAAGTGTCTTGTAAAAGAGTTTGAGGTGAAGGAACTTGGGAGATTAAAATATTTTCTGGGTATTGAGGTGGCACACTCACAACAGGGAATTTTTATATCACAGCAAAAATATACTCTGGATCTTTTAAAGGAAACTGGAAAGCTTGGATGTAAACCAGCAGAAACGCCCATAGAAGTTAACCACAAACTTGGAGATTCAGATGAAGATGATATGGCAGTTGATAGGGGTTCATTTCAGAGACTTGTGGGAAGACTTATTTATTTATCACATACCAGACCAGACATAGCATATGCTGTTGGAGTGGTAAGCCAATTCATGCACAATCCTAAGGAGTCACACCTAAGAGCTGTAATGCGAATCTTGCAATACTTGAAAGGTACACCAGGTAAAGGAATCATGTTTAGAAGAGGAGGAAACCTGACTCTGGAAGCCTACACAGATGCAGACTATGCAGGTTCTAGAATGGACAGAAGATCAACTTCAGGCTACTGCACCTTTTTTGGAGGAAATTTGGTTACTTGGAGAAGCAAAAAACAGAACGTGGTAGCTAGATCCAGTGCAGAAGCTGAATTTCGAGCTATGGCTTTAGGAATCTGTGAGTTACTATGGCTGAAGATCATTCTAGAAGATTTGAAAGTAGAATGGAATGGACCAATGATGTTGTACTGTGATAACAAATCAGCAATCAATATTGCTCATAATCCAGTTCAACATGACAGAACAAAGCATGTTGAAGTGGACAGACATTTTATAAAAGAGAAACTCGACAGTGGTTTGATTTGTACTCCTTATGTGACTACTGGTAATCAAATTGCAGATATTCTCACCAAGGGTTTACTTGGCAAGGATTTTCAGAAGTTAACAAGCAAGCTGAGGATGGAGGACATCCATGCCCCAGCTTGAGGGGGAGTGTCGGAGATTGTTTCCTAAAGTTCAGAAGATCTGTAAATATTTTGTTATCTATTAGAATCCCTATTTATAAGCGATTGTATTTCTTTACTAGAATTAGTTTCTTTCCTAGTTAGGAGTTTCCTTAGCTAAGGCATAAGTCTATATATTTAGTTTGTAAATCAGTAGCAATTTAAGAGTCGAAATATAATAAAAAGATCAGTTTTTGATCAGCTTTTCGACAATTATGAAGAGGGATATAAGCAAGATTTATAGCACGAGGTTTCTTTACTAATGAAAACCATAAAAAAAACATCTCACAGTGCTCCACAGCCCTAGCACTACCATATGAACAATTGAATTGCCACAAACTGGAAACCAGACGTCTACAAGCAGCATTTTCTAAGCATACAAAATAATCACATTTATCTGGTCAATCAATTCCTCCTAAATTTTAAGTATCTAGAGAAAGAAGAGAGATGCAAAGAAGAAATACAGCACTTCCTCTTGTATTAAATGCACAATGTACTCATGCAATAGAGATCAATATACGCTTCAGATAGAAAATAATTTTCCAACTACAAATACAGATTCTTACGATTAATTGTTGTACGCCGATATCCAGACCTAGGAGGCTTCTTCTTATGTACAGCTGGACGTTGCAAAATTGCTGCCAAAACAAACATATAGCATACATAAACAAAAAAAGAGGCAAGTTAGTAAACTAAAAATATTATCAGCATATTCTCTCTTACTGTATGTTCCATCTTGCCCTCGAAACCATTGCCTAGAGAAGACAAAATCTTTCTTGGATTTCCATCTGGATAACATGTAACATGACAAATAAATGCAAGCCTATGACAGAAGATACAAGATAGATTCATGCCAATTTGATTAGCTCAATATTAACCAAGGGAATTAATATTGTTCAACCTCTAATTACAACTATCTGTTTCAAAGAGAAAAATAAAATTTGTTTCACTATTTGTTTTAAAGAGAAACAAAAAATTGAGGATACATCAACCAATCATAAGTGCAAACTCTGGATTGGCTTGATGAAAACCACTTGATATGTTTACATGTGCACTACACTTTGGAGGAATGGTTCTTCAAAAAAGTAGTGTCCTGGAAAAACTTACCGAGTAAGATATTTTGGATCATATGTACCATAAACAACATCATAGTGTCCATCATAAGAATCTATCAGCTCCAAGTCAGCAGTCACCGTATCCCACCTGTGAAGATAGCAGAGAAGCTAAACTTGGGTACCGGGAATATGAAATCAAGGAACATAGATGAAAGTGGAACAACTTACTCATATCTCTTACGGCGGTCCAGATTTAAGATTACATCAAAAACTGTATCTGCACTTGCATCTACAAGAGCAACAGCCTTTACAAGGGCACCTTTTCCATTCTATAAATACATAAAGATCATTTAAAGAAGAGATTTGAGTCATTCATCTGACAAAGAGAAATTTAAAATTTCGATATTGTTTAGGAACATAAGGCTAATTGATCAATTATCATTTTAACACAAAATATAACTGCTGAAACAAAACACAGGCACTGAGAAATTTGGATCCAGAAGTTCAATTAGCAGTATCCATAATCTGCAAGATTGGCACTAAGTATTAACTGCGAAGCCAATAATTAAAGTTGATTTATCATAGATGTTCATGTACAATTTTTCTCAATATGGAGTGAGGTTAAAGTTCCAAACTTCCAAAAAGCATGTGGGAAAATTTGTCACGATGCTAGACCTAAATAAATTAAAGGAGGGGGGGGGGGGGGGGGGGGGGGGGGGGGGGGAATATAAGTATGATGCTATAAATACCTTAGAATCAGCCACATCCTCAAGGATTCTAATACCTGAAACCAATCAGAAAGCAAATTTTTAGATGGTTATACAAAAGTAGTTTCTCTATTAGGACCATTCCATTTTCTTAGCATGTTGAGAGACTCAAAGTAAAATACAAATAGTCAAATCTTTCATTCTCCAATCTTAATGAGAATAAATTTTTAATTCTTCTGTCAACATGTCGGGAATCAGGCAGATCACATGATAAAGCTAGAGAAGCTCTGACAAAATAGAATTGTTTAAAGGACATGGTTGATTGCAGTAAACCATTTTTCCAGTTCTGCATGGGTTATTGTCTACAGTGCTTTTATATATCATTGCTCCAACCCAACAAGTTTAAACCTATCAGTATTTGTTGTTACACTTTAATATCTTGCTTTTTTTTTCTTTTGGATTAATGCATTTTGTACCATTGATCGTACGAACACATTTCCATTCATGTGCTTCGATTGCATCTCCGAACTGCCCTTCAAAGTATCCATCTGATGCACCATAACCACTCAAGTTTGAGGTTTGCCGCAAAAGCATCTCTGGACCTATGAGCAGCAAAAATAAAAGAAAACTACAATTTTTACTCGGCACTATAAAATAATTATAAAAAGTTGAAAAACATTAAGACATACATATTAGAAACATAAAGAGTTGTTTTCTTTAAATTTAAAATAAATAAAAACAGGACCTTCATACAGATTAATTCCTAAATTTAACTTCTCACTTCCTCGAACAGATTCCTGCTTGAATATGACACAGTAATGCCTTTCCAATCTCTCCAAATCATAAATTTTTCCACAAAATATTTATTCAAGTATTTTCTCTATGCTTTACATGACAAGAAGTGCACGCCTGAAATACTTAAATTTCTAACTCCAACTTATGTTCAAATTTAAGAAGCCGTTATCTTGACTTCAATATCCAGCAAGTCAACTTTGATGGAATTGTCCAACTGAAGTTGCCAAACTAACTTGGGATGCACACTTAACTTTTATCACCTTCATTTAAGATTTGGTAATTTTAGCCAGACAGCCGATACAAAACCAAATAGGCTTTGTAGAATGTAGACCCTGGGATGAAGCATTTTCTTTATCTGAAGACTGATGCATGAAGCATTTGCTTACCATGTCAGCTATAATTTTATCAGTAATATCTAATAGCTGCACATAATAAACAGCATTTGAAACAGGTTTCCATAATATTTTACATGAGGAAGCATGCTAACTATGATACACTAAGAGGTTATTTTATACCACAAAACATAGTAGAATCTTTTGTGAATATTAAAAGGTACAATGACGTAAAAACCTAATCATGACAAATATCAACTCACCTTTTCCAATTCTTATAAGTTTCTTTAGTCCGTGTGCATACCGCTTTACTCGTGGTCGATGTTCCAAATCAATACTTCAGAAGAAAACAGGCAGAGAAATTGATATTTCTTCCAGAAAAGAATGTAGGTAAAACAAAGTATAATATATAGAAGCATGCAGAAATTTTGATTTTGTTACAGGTGGCTACTGGCTAGTATACCTTATATTTCAGCAACATAGTCAAAATAAACACATATGTTGAAATGAATACCAAAACCAAAATTTTAGCCTCAAGTAAACATCAAAGATCTATCTAGTTATACTGCATTTCATTACTTTCACAGATAAGTACCTTCTGTTCTTAGCATCTACTCAACCTGTAAATTGAAATCTACTAATGGAATGCCCCCTCAATCTTAAGAAATACAGTATCCATAAAAGTTTTCTAAAATCAGTCTTTAATTATTAGCAAACTCAAGTAGGCTACTATAGCAAGATAGTCAAGGAAAAATGGCTTACTCAGCCTCTATGTTTAACTTGTTTCTGGTACTTCCTCCTCTTGAAAGCTCATATTCAGCCTATTTAATAGATAGCAAGTTATGTGAATACATAAGCAAAATCATGTGGAAAACAAATTCATCTCTTCTAAGAAAGAAACCACAGATATGAATGAAATCATTTTAACTGACTTCCAAGTACCTGTTGCTTGGCATGGTCAAATGCCTCCATCCATTTCCGCGCTTCTCCGGCAGTTGGACAAGCAATCTTGAAGCCAAAAAACACTAAGTTAGTCATGAGCCACTTCAGCACACAAGAGAATCTAACCATTAATAAGAAACAAAAGTGATTTAAAGAGCTAATTATCAGTGGAGAAAAGTAAAAGATGACATTTCCCTGGTCCTATGATATGCATTAGCAATTTAGCATCACCAGAGGAACCAACAAAATGCACTATGGGCTATGGCTTCACTATAAGACATGAAGGACTCAGCCATAATTTAAAGGAAAAATAAAAATATGGTTTTGATTACTGAACCAATCACATTTATGAGAGCAAGGTAATCAAAATTTAAGAACAAACTATATTCTCATAGACAGGTACAAGAGGTTTCTCCAAGGTTGTTGATCTCTTTCTGAGTAGCTTAGTTCAAAGATGGATTATTGTGGCACCCAATAGGCATTGAAGTTGAACAAGAACAAAGTGGTTCTGCTAGTCAGCTTTAACTCGTAACAAAAAACTATCCTAGTGATTGAGTTGCACTTGAAATAAAAATAAATAAAGCCAACCAATAAGGTATTATATTACTGGGGTGCCAACTGTCAATAGAAATAGTAGGCCTGATGAGTCAATCAGATATTATCTTGTCAATAATTGCATCTTCCCTTTTATATTACATACTAGACAAGAGGAAATACTTATAAACCTTCTCAATCAGTTATTATAGAATTGTATGAAATTCTCTCTCTATTATTCACAAGAAAACTTAGAATATATACACATAGTTGACTCTCTGATAAAGGAAACTAAATATTCTCTAATAACTATAGAGATGTTATTCTAAGGAATATCTATAAAGGTTTACATGCCATAACTAACAGATACAGATTTTAGTACATAGAATATTTCCATTCTAACTAGTATTAACCTACACTCCCCCTCAAACTGGTGTGTATATGTTGTATACACCTAGTTTGGATGAAAAACCGTCAAAAATTACTCTTGGAAGTGCTTTGGTGAAGATATCAGCAATCTGATTAGTAGTAGGAATGTAGTTAAGCTTCACAGTCCCATTATTAGCCTTCTCAAAGATGAAATGTCTATCTATTTCGATATGTTTGGTTCTATCATGCTGCACCGGATTTTTAGCAATACTTATTGCTGATTGACTGTCACTGTAAATATCCAGTTCTGATTTTTCACCCAGTTCTAACTCAGTGATGAGTTTTTTAATCCACATCCCTTCACAAATTCCAAGGGCCATTGCTCTAAACTCTGCCTCTGCGCTGCTTCTAGATATCACAGACTGCTTCTTGCTTCTCCACGTGACCAAATTGCCCCATACAAAAGTACAATAGCCACTTACTGACCTTCTATCTGTTAATTCACCTGCCCAACTTGAATCTGTGTAAACCTTTACTGTTCTGTCCTCGTTTTTTCTGAAAATGAGTCCAGAGCCTGGTGTGAATTTTAAATACCTCAAGATCCTATTTACCGCTTCCATGTGTTCTTCTCGAGGATCACTCATGTATTGACTTACTATGCTCACTGAATAGGCAAGATCAGGTCTTGTGAGTGATAGATAAATTAATTTCCCTACCAAACGTTGGTAAGATTCTTTGTTCACTGGATTCCCAAGTCTATCTTTTCTGAATTTCAGACCTGGTTCCATTGGAGTGTCAGCTGGTCTACACTCAAGCATCTTGGTCTCTGCAAGTAGATCTAAAATATATTTTCTTTGGTTAATGACTAACCCTTCTTTAGATCTAGCTACCTCCATTCCCAAGAAGTATCTAAGATTCCCCAAATCCTTTGTCTCAAACTCCTTTGCTAGAGCAATCTTTAGTCTTTCTATCTCCTCTTTATCATTTCCTGTGATAACCATATCATCGACATACACAATTAGGAGAGTCATATTACCATTTGGCGTAATCTTTCTGAACAAGGTATGATCTGCTTGGCTTTGTTTGAAATCATTTTGAACCATGGCTCTAGTAAATCTGTCAAACCATGCTCTTGGAGATTGTTTCAATCCGTACAAGGATTTATTCAGTTTGCATACGATCCCTCTTGTTGTGCTTTCCTTTAAACCTGGTGGAATTTCCATGTATACTTCCTCCTCGAGGTTCCTATTGAGAAAAGCATTTTTGATGTCCAACTGATGCAACTCCCAGTCTTTGTTAACAGCCACTGAGAGTAACACTCTGATGGTGTTTAACTTAGCAACTGGTGCAAACGTTTCTTGATAATCCACTCCATATGACTGAGTGAATCCCTTCGCTACAAGCCTCGCCTTATATCTTTCAATATCTCCATTGGAATGATACTTGACTGTGAAAACCCACTTACACCCAACCACCTTTTTTCCTTCTGGTAGACTAGTTAGACTCCAGGTATTATTCTTCTGCAGTGCTGTGACTTCACCCTCAACTGCTTTCCTCCACTCAGGACTTTTGAAAGCTTCTTCCACTGTCCTTGGAATTTGCACATTGTCAATGCTGGCTGTAAAAGCTTTCAAACCAGATAACAATTTTCCATAGGCCACAAATCTATTAATTGGATGAGCAGTACATTTCCTTACCCCCTTTCGAATAGCAATAGGAAAATCATCCAAATCAGCAATAATAGATTCTTGAGGGATACTATTACCTCCTGTTTCCACGGCAGTAGGGCTCAAAGCTAGCTCTTGGCAAGTGTTAGGCTGACTAACAACTTCAGGAAGTGTTCTTTTCTTTCTTGTATAAACGCTGAATTGTTTATCTGTAAGTTGAGGAGTTATAAGGTCTGGAGAGGTGTGTGGGACAGATTTAAGAGTTGGAGGAGGTGTAGTATAAGGGCTAGACATTTTTGACAAAGGAGAAGGTATGTCCGCTGGATTACTAGTGTTAGTAATCTCAGCTTCATTTGAAGGAACAAGTTGTTGGGAAGAATCAGAACTAGTGATTTCAGCATCGAGAGTTGGCAACGCTGGATTACTAGTGTCAGTAATCTCAGCTTCATTTGAAGGAACAAGTTGTTGGGAAGAATCAGAACTAGTGATTTCAGCATCGAGAGTTGGCAACATAAGCAAGGGTTGTGAAACTGATGGGGACTGAAATTCTCTGTATTTCTCCCCCTGAATAGCAGTCCTTGAAAAATAAGGCTGATGCTCAAAGAAAGTAACGTCAAACGAGATATAGGTTTTTCTGGTTGTGGGAGAGTAACATTTGTAACCCTTCTGACTCGAGGAGTACCCAATAAAAACACATTTTAAGGACCTAGCATCAAGTTTACCTCTATTAGGGGCTTGCACATGAACAAAGGCTGTACAACCAAAGACACGAAAAGGAAGAGCAGAAGAGAGGGGTTTAAAGTGAGGAAAAAGTTGGAAAAGAGTTTCAGTAGGAACCTTAAAACCAAGAGTTTTGCTAGGCATCCGGTTAATGAGGTAGGTGGCAGTTAGAAGGGCATCCCCCCAAAGATACTTAGGAGCATTGGCTGAAAACAAAAGAGAGCGGGTGACTTCAAGGAGATGACGATTTTTTCTCTCAGCCACACCGTTCTGCTGAGGTGTGTTAACACAAGAAGTGAGATGAAAAATTCCCTTTTCCCGGAAAAAACTCCCAAGAGATTTGCTAAGATACTCACTTCCATTGTCACTCTTCAAAATTTTAATAGGGGTAGCAAATTGAGTGTGGACCATTTGATAAAAATCTTTAAAGATGCGCTCAATGTCAGATTTATCTTTCATCAAGAATGTCCAAGTTGTCCTAGAAAAATCATCTATGAAGGACACAAACCACCTAGAACCAGCAATACTCTGAACCTTAGAAGGGCCCCAAATGTCACTGTGTATAATCGAAAAAGGAGAAGTAGGCTTAAAGTGGGAAGGCACATATGATTGCCGAGTGTGTTTAGCCATTTGACAGATTTCACATGTAAAAGAAGAAGGATCTTTATTGATAAATAATGTAGGTAACAATCTCTTAAGATAAGAAAAATTGGGATGTCCCAATCGAAAATGCCACATCATTATCTCATTGGAAAGTAAATTTGAAGGGAAAACAGAGGTATGGAGGCCACTGGAACAAGAAGAAGGTGAGGAGGACAAAGCATCAAGGACATATAAGCCATTAGACAACCTAGCATTGCCAATCACCATTTTTGAACCCTGCTCCTGAAAAACACAACCAGTAAGACCAAAGTGAACATCACAGATTCCATCATTAATCAATTGTCCAACCGATAACAAATTGCATTTGAGATTAGGGACATAAAGAACTGAAGTAAGTAGAATTTTATCACTCAATCGAATGGAACCCTTGCCAAGCACTGTTGAGAAAGAACCATCAGCAATCTTAATGGAGGAATTAGAGTTGGAGCTCGAAAAAGAATGAAACAGGCTGAAATTTCCTGTCATATGGTCAGAAGCACCAGAATCGACTATCCAACTAGAAGAGGATACTGAAGACAGGGATGGAAGACTACCTTCAGTTGTTGTCAAAGCAGTAGTGGTAGGTGGAGCAGAGAGGCGACTAAAGAGGTGCTGAAGTTCAGCAATCTGTTCAGGACTAAAATTGCTGGGCAGTGTGTCAGAAGTTGCAACATAAGCTTCTTTCAAAGGTCGAGATTTAGGATTTTTCCATTGGGACCAAGGAAGGTAATTATTTCCATTTAGTTTGGAGGATGTTATCGCAGAATAAGAATGTTCTGACATTGGAATATCAAAAGAACCATGGTTGGGTAGAAAACTGACTTCAGAATCAAATTCCATGGAGATTTAGAGATTTGATCGGGAAAAAAAAATGGAGAGGATCGACCTAATCTGATACCATGTAGAATTGTATGAAATTCTCTCTCTATTATTCACAAGAAAACTTAGAATATATACACATAGTTGACTCTCTGATAAAGGAAACTAAATATTCTCTAATAACTATAGAGATGTTATTCTAAGGAATATCTATAAAGGTTTACATGCCATAACTAACAGATACAGATTTTAGTACATAGAATATTTCCATTCTAACTAGTATTAACCTACAGTTATTGAACCCAACCACAAGATTTAATATCTTTTGACATGATTCTAAAATAACTTCATGGAGAGGTTGAAATATGAACCAAGGTAAGCATGCTATCGCCCAAAACATTTGTATAATAACTTGTAAACTTCCAAATCCAATAACTTGATAAACTCAAAGATTAAACATACCAACAGAATACCATATGACTAATGCACAATAAAAGCCAATATCTAGCAACCATTATTAATTCAATTTGTGAAACAAACTTACTTCTCCTTTCTTGGACTCATCCAATCGATTGTAAAATTGTATAACATAGAGATCCTACAAATGGTTAACAAAAAAAAACTGTCAAGTCCAACATGATTGATTGACCATAAAATCATCAAAATGGCCATTCAAAAATCAAATCATGAAGTGATTCAAGTGCAAACAAAAAAAGCTTAAACAATCAACCACCAGAAAGAGCAAGTGAGAAAAAGGAAACTGGAAAAGAAGAATAAGAACAATCTAAGAGCATGTTGTTGAAAGAAAAATGACAGTGAATGATAACAATGAACAAAGCAAACAATGATTACTACAGACTTACCCCATCATTGACTTTCCGCCGTCCTAACTCCTCCACCATCATTGTAGGTCCAATAACACCCTTCCTAATAGGTATCTGGAAAAGATAACATATTAGAAACCAAGAATTCATAAACGATTATATTGGAAGAATGGTCTGAGCCGCATAGATTAAGTAATTATTTCTTCAAGAACATTGGCAAGAGATAACAATGAAAAACAAGCAAGAGAATTGAAAACAATTTCCGAATATAATATTGTATTTGAAGATATCTCATATACCACCATCATAATAAGTGAATAACAAAGAGTCTCCTGCTAAATATGAGCTCAAGAATTTGGAAACACCCCCCCCCCCCAAACACAGTCTCAACTCTCAATCTCGATCCATTAACTAGAACACCCTAATTGTACATAACTAATATCCTTCAACAGCTCAAGAATCCATAAAATGAAAAAATCAAAATTTCAGCATAACTTAAAAATTACATGACAGACATATACGTAGTCAAAAAAGCACCATTAAGTCCAAAAGAGAAAACGAAAGGAAAGGTGACGTTACGTACAATCCCGGGGTTCTCATGAGGATCTCTTTTGTACATCATAACGTATTTCCCCTTTATAAAGAGGAAGCGAAGATGACAATACTCGTGGCCGATCGAGTTGACTCCAATATGATACACCCAACCGAAAAACTCAAAAATCCCCTTCTCGTCCCCACCAAAGCTGGCTGAAGGTCTATGCCTATGTTTATGATCGCCGTCACCGTTTCCGTTGACGTTGCCGTTGCTTCCATTGCTTCCGCCTTCCAACAATACTTCTCTCTCCTGTCCTCCGTCGCCTTCCTCCTTTTTACACGCCGTCGTCTTTTCCATATTCAAAAAAAAACTCCGCTCCAATGGGGAACCAAAAATCAAATTGATCTTGATTCAATCGGAAACAATTTTTAGAAAAAACTAATTTCAAAAAATGAAGTTGGTTTTTGATGGATCGATGGCGGATCTGAGGGACGGAATTATTAAGCTGAAGAGGAGAGAAGAGAAGAGATGAAGAAGAAAGGGAGTGTTTTTATTATTATTATTATTGGGGTTTTTAAATTATTTATTTTTAAATCTTTTGATTTATAGATGTTTTTGGCAGTGGGGTCAACTTGTTTTGATTTGGGGGTAAATTCGAGAAAAAGCCGCAATATATATATATATATTCTCAAAGACTCAAAAGTGCTAAAATAAAACACAAGTCAATTATATGTTTGATAACAAGTCATTTAATTCTGAAACTAATAAATTAGTCATTTAATTAAATTTTTTATGATAAACATGTTACTAATTGTTAAAATTAAAATATAATATGATATAATAACAATTTGATCATAAAATTTATATATTCTATCAATTTGATTCTAATTAAAAAAAATCAATAAATTTAACGCTTCATTTTTAAAAAATTTAATATTGCTCCTCCTGACATGTCACCGAACTTGTTGTATTTTATGCTAATGTCTCTCATCTTGATAATAGATACATGTGATAGTTCGACAAACGCAGTCATTTTACTACTCGATAATTGATAGACTAATAAAACATACTTATTCTAGACTTAACGTTGTTTGTTAGTAGACACAAACACATCACTAATGAAAATTTAAAAACATGAAGAGTTAAATTTAATAAATTATTTAAAATTAAAACCAAAATAATATAATGTATACATTGTTGGGACTAAAATTATTATTATATCAAATTATTTATTTTAATAAAAAAATAACTTATTTGTCACCAAAATTTAATTGAATAACTAAATTTTAATTTTAGAAGAAAAAAATTCACATATTTACTGCCAAATCTATGAATAAGTGATTTGTGATTTATTTATTATTTCAAAAATGGTCTTTAGTGAACAATACGATTGTTTTACACGTGACGTGGCGAAATGTGATTAGATGCTTTGTTCTATCGGCATCGGGGTAGGACCCACACGCCCATGACACGGAGAGTATTTTTGCCAGCTTTTCAACTATCGTTTCGTTTTCTTCTCTATATCCCATTTAATTTTTAATTATTAATGAAATCAACAATGAGTCAATTACGATATCACTTTTTTCCAATTTTTAACAATATAATTTTTTATGAATCCGGTTATAACAACTATGTTAAAAATATATAATATACTTTATGTTTTTTTATAGTCATTTACTGATTTACAAATTTAAATAAAATATTCTAAAATTTTATTATGGGATAATTTAGTTTATTTTGTTCTCGTTGTCAGAATTTCAACGGTTGACTTTACTTAAGGAACTAGCACCTCTCCCTAATAGATCAACCTAGGGGTGTTTATCGAGCGAGTCGATCGCGAGTTGAGTAGTGCTCGACTCGTGCTCGTTAAAAAATTTGTTGCTCGCTAAATTTTTGTTCGACTCTTGCACGTTAAAAAATTCTCGTTGCTCGACTCGACTCATTGCTCGTTAAGCTCGCCAAGATTTTTACCTTATTTTTTTAAATATAGATAAAATCTAGTGATATTATTATAGCTTAATATAAACATACAAATTCAGGGGAAGGTGACTGAGCAGATAAACAAAAGAACATGTCATAGCTAAGTTAGAGATGAAGTCGATATTCAAGTTTGAGACTCTTTTTAATTTCTCAACAATCTTCGATGAACAAAAAATGAGAGAAAGCCTTAGGGATTTCGGTGTTTTGAATTCTGATCGGATTTTGTATGAGAACTAAAGACTTTTTCTCTTTTCTACTTTTATAAAAAAATAATCATAAAAAATACTAGCCCTGTTTGGCAATTAGCTGATAGCGGATTACATTAGCGGATGGCGGATTACATTAGCGGATAACTGATAGATGATTGCATTAGCTGATTTGATTAGCGGATTGTATTAACTGATTGTATAAAATTGTTTGGTGAAATTAATTGGTAGCTGATAGTTGTTTGATTATTTAAACAAGCAAAATGACATATAAGGGCATGATTATATTCGATACTTATGAATAGTTTATTAGTTATCAATCTTTTGTATCTATTAATATTAATTAGATTATGAAAAATAATTTTTAATATAACATTATTAAGCATATTTGAATGATCTATATATTAATTTATTATTTATATAATTATTTTTAATATAATTTAATTAATTATTAAACTTAAACACAAATCTAAATGTGAGAATAAAATGAAAAAAAAACAAAAAAAATATTAGTTTACAAATGTCACAATGTAAATACATGAACTTGAAGAATTAAAATAAAAATAAAAATGGTTAAATTTAGGTTATTTTGAGATTTTTGATAATTGTTAAGGGTAAAAGGGTCTTTATAACTATTAAGTCAAAACCTCTAATTTCAAAAAGCTCCTATTAGCAGTGTTTTCAAAATTAGAGGTTTCACCCACATCCGCTATTTCAATTCGCTCTTAACCAAACATCCTAATTAGCGGATTTAACTAGTCAAACCTCTCATTTTAACTCAAACCTCTAATTTTGACTCAAACTTCTAATTACCAAACAGGACCACTTTAAAAAAAAGGGAAGACTAATTATTATAATTTAATTTCTTATTAATACTAATTAACTTTTGAAATTCTTGGTAAATACAAAATGTTTTGAAAATTAAAACTAAATATTTTATTGTTAAATTACCTAGCAAGTCACTGAACAGTTTTAACTAGCATTTAAACTTCTTAAAACATAATTTTTAGGGTAGCACCAAAAATCATTAAAAATTTATAAAAAAAATAACGAGTTGCTCACAGACTTATCGAGTCGAGCATTAATGAAGTTTTGACCGAGCTATTTGCGAGCTGTTTAACTCATTGTGCATATTTTTTATAATTTGTTAAGTATATTTTTATAAATTAATACAATTAATGGATTATAAAAAAATAAATTTTAAAATTCAAATTTCTATTATCAATAATTTTTATAAAAAATATAAGAATGTATTTAAAAAAGTGTAAACTATTCTTAAATTATATCTTGAAAATAAAAAACAATTAAAGAAGACAATTAACCCATCTTAAACTCACTCGTTGATATGAAGAAGGGTAAAGTACATAAATGATCACTAAACTATCTCCTAAAATATAAAATGGTCATCAAACTTTCAAAAGTTACATAATGGGCATTAAACTTTATCTTTTGTTACAAAATGGTCACTGAGTTGTTAATCGTCGTTCAGTGGGTGACGTGACAGTTGTAGAAATTTGAATAATAGAACATTTAATCATATATATTGACACATTCAATCAATTTATTCTTAATTTAACCTTCATCATTGATGTCTAAATTGATTGAATGTGTAAATATTAATGATTAAATATGTTATTAAACAAATTTTTGTTACTGTGTCGTCTCCCAGCTAATGATGGTTAACGGCTCAATGACCATTTTGTAACAAAAACTAAAGTTTAATGCCTATTATGTAACTTTTGAAAGTTAGGTGACCATGTTGTATTTTTAGGAATAGTTTAGTGACTATTTGCGTACTTTACCCTATAAAAAATTTGAATCCGATGAATATTCCAAGTAGAAAAGGGGATATTATTCTTTCTAACGAGACTCGAGTTCGAATAATTTTATTCGTGAAGCCTGTATGAGTTTTTATAAGGTTACAAACTGAATAAATATTAACGAGGCCATATTTAAAATTATAAAAAATGAAACAAAATAAGTTGAATTGCTGCACTCGACCTAGATTAATCAATTTATAAATTTAATATTGGTGAGTTTGTATAAATACAAAAAATAGTCGTTATAACAAAAATAAAAAGGGAAATAGTTTGAATTAAGAAACTATTCAAACTTTTACGCTGATAAAAAGTGTCAGCAGATTGTACATTTATTTATTTATGACTGACCATAAACTTTTCTAGTCAGTCAACCTTCTACGAAGAATTTAAGTAGTTTGTCAAAAAAAATTAAGTAGATATAAGATAATTTATTTGTTTTTTTTAGTAATTTTAATTTTGTTTGAATGGCCACTAAATTTTCATTAAACCATAGAAATATTTAAGGGTAAAGTACACAGATAGTCACTGAACTTTGATAAAAAGAACAAAATAATAACCAAACTTTCAAAACTCACAAAATGATAACTAAATTTTATGTTTTATAACAAAATGGTAACTAGACGTTAAATGCCGTTAAGTGACTGTTATAAAATTTGGTATAATAACACATTTAGTCCTTCATATTTATACATTCAGTTAATTTAGTCCTAATTCGAAACAATTCATTAAATTTAGCCTTCGTTATTTACGCATTCTTTCAATTTGGTCCTTAAAGAAAAATTCTAAAGTATGGTAACATGATAAATAATTAAAATTAATTTTTTTATAGGAGCTCGACTCGAATCGAATCGAAAAAAATTCAAATAAAGTTTAAGTTGTAAAATATGACGCGTCAACTCGAATAACTCGAAATTTTTTGACTCGACTCAATCGAACGCTCATCTCTATCTTAAGATATGACGCGTCAACTCGAATAACTCGAAATATTCGAATATTTTAAATCATTTTTTCTTTTAAATCGAATATTTTTAAAATGGAATATTTAATATTTTCATATTTAAATCACATCGATTATTAAATAACAACTTTAAATATTTGATTTAAAAGAAAAAAGATGATTTAAAATATTCGAATATTTAATTAAAATTTTATAGGAACTCGAAAACTCGACTCGAATCGAAAAAAATTCAAATAAAGTTTGAGTTGTAAAATATGATGCGTAAACTCGAATAACTCGAAATTTTTTGACTCGACTCGATCAAACGCTCACCTGTATCTTAAGATATGACGCGTCAACTCGAATAACTCGAAATATTCGAATATTTTAAATCATTTTTCTTTTAAATCAAATATTTTTAAAATAGAATATTTAATATTTTCATATTTAATCACATCGAATATTTAATAACTACTTTAAATATTCGAATTAATTTAAAAATATTCGATTCAAAAGAAAAAAAATGATTTAAAATATTCAAATATTTAATTAAATTTTTATAGGAACTCGAAAACTCGACTCGAATCGAAAAAAAATTAAATAAAGTTTGAGTTGTAAAATATGACACGTCAACTCGAATAACTCGAAATTTTTTGACTCGACTCGATCGAACGCTCACCTCTATCTTAAGATATAACGCGTCAACTCGAATAACTCGAAATTTTCGAATATTTTAAATCATTTTTCTTTTAAATCACATCGAATATTTAATAACTACTTTAAATATTCGATTTAATTTAAAAATATTCGATTTACAAGAAAAAATGATTTAAAATATTCGAATATTTAAAGTAGTTATTAAATATTCGAATTTTAAAAGATAAATATTTCAAATAGTTATTAAATATTCGAATATTTTTAAATCCTTTTTCTTTTAAATCGAATATTTTTAAATTAAATTGAATATTTAAAGTAGTTATTAAATATTCGATGTGATTTAAATATAAAAATATTAAATATTCTATTTTAAAAAAATATTCGATTTAAAAGGAAAAAAATGATTTAAAATATTCGAATATTTCGAGTTATTCGAGTTGACGCGTTATATCTTAAGATAGAGGTGAGAGTTCGATCGAGTCGAGTTAAAAAATTTTGAGTTATTCGAGTTGACGCGTCATATTTTACAACTCAAACTTTATTTGAATTTTTTTCGAATCGAGTTCCTATAAAAATTTAATTAAATATTCGAATATTTTAAATCATTTTTTCTTTTAAATCTAATATTTAAAGTTGTTATTAAATAATTGATGTGATTTAAATATAAAAATATTAAATATTCTATTTTAAAAAATATTCGATTTAAAAGAAAAATGATTTAAATATTCGAGTTATTCGAGTTGACGCGGCATATCTTAAGATAGAGATGAGCGTTCGATCGAGTCGAGTCCAAAAATTTCGAGTTATTCGAGTTGACTCGTCATATTTTACAACTCAAACTTTATTTGATTTTTTTTTCAATTCGAGTCAAGTCGAGTTTTCGAGTTCCTATAAAAAATTAATTGTAATTATTTATCATGTTACCATACTTTGGAATTTTGCTTTGAGGACCAAATTGAAATAATGCGTAAATAATGAGGGCTAAATTTAATGAATTGTTTCGAATTAGGACTAAATTAGTTGAATGTATAAATATGAAGGACTAAATGTGTTATTATACCAAATTTTATAACAGTCACTTAACGGCCTTTAACGTCTAGTTACCATTTTGTTATAAAACATAAAGTTTAATTGCCATTTTTGTGATTTTTGAAAGTTTGGTTACCATTTTGTTTTTTTACCAAAGTTCAGTGACCGTCTGTGTACTTTACCCAATATTTAATTACAACGCAATCAAGAAGAAGAAAATTTGGGTTAAAATAACTCAAAAACAATGAAAACGAAAATTTCTATAGAAATACGCATACCAACGAAAATTCAAAAGCTTCTTGAATCTCCTTGTCTCTGTCCAAACGAGACGCATAAAGAAGAAAGGAGTGGTGCGCGATCCATTCTGTCTGGCAAAAGGTACCGCTACCTAGGACTGATTTTATCGGCAAACAACCATCAACGAGTGGGAATAAAACATTCCAAGTGACCACCGACAATACCATGAATCAGAAACCAGCGTCGAGTGAATTTCTGTGTGAACAACAATCGAACGCTAAGGTATGATGAAACCTGCCACGAAGACAGATGAACTAAACTAAAAAACAAAACAAAAACATGTCACAAAGACAGAAGAAGAAACGTGTCACTAGGACAGAGAAAGAACGTGCTACATAAGCAAATATTTTTATTGAAATAAAAATAAAAAAACTGATAAAATCGGTGGTCAACAACCAATACGAAAATCGATTGTCGACCACCAATTAAAGAAATTGAACAAAAGAGAAAGCAGCTAGAATTGAAACAATTTTAAGAGATGAGCCGCTAGGGTCTTTTAAGAAAGGAGCAGGTAATGCAATATTTAAGCTACTTGAGAGAATAATTTTTTTTTTCAAATCAAACCTGGTAATTTAAATTCTAATAACGTTATTTGTATAGGATAAAAATAAATATGAATAACCTATGATGTTAAATTTTGTTGGCTTAAGGTTAAGAAGTTTCTTAACTTTTGGGAAAACAATTAATTAAGTTCATGAATTGTTTTTGCACTCAATTAAGTCATTGAATCGCACGAACTAACTTGCCTCAGTGGTTAAGGGAACAGTTGTTGTTCCTAGAGATCACAGGTTTGAGCACCAGCAGCTGCAGCAGGGTGATTGAGCGTTCATTGTCAATTGATTGAGAGTATATTTAGAACAAATACTACTTTCATAAAAAAAATTATTAAATCATTGAATCAAGGAATTGAATTAATTAAGCCATTTAATCACTTTGACCATTAAATATTAACAATTTTTAGGGATATGTTGGTACATTGTGTCGTGTCATAGTAATTCACTTAACATTTTCATAATTTGTTTATTTTATTTAAAAGATTCTTTAAAAGTTCTTTAAAAATCTAAAAGACTTATAAAATTGAATAAAAAATGAAATGCAACATGATAGAATTGTAGTAAATCATGTGCTAGTAATATTTAAAGAAAAAATTGTTAATATTTAATGGTCAAAATTGATTTAAGGGATTAATTTATTCAGTTGCTTGATTCAATGGCTTAATTGGGTGCAAAAAATTCCAGGAACATAATTATTTTTTTTCAAAATTTCAAGGGCTTCTTACACCCTTAAGCTATTTTTTACAATAATACATTGATTAGTTCCAATGGTCCATGATGTTGTTGTTTTTCCTAGGTGACCCGAATTCAAGCATCGTAGTTTGCAAGATATCGATAGCGATGAGTCAATTTTAATTACGTGATAATAGGGATAGAGTCAGGGTTAGGGGTTAGGGGAAAACATAAATATCTTGAAGTGACAGTCAAATTCATAATTAATTCATTTTCACCAAGATATATAGGGTAAAAAAATTTGTGTTAAGCGGTAAGAGCCCCTCCCACTGTCTATAGGGCTTCGTCCCTGCGTGGTAGTAACAATAGAAGGTTTAAAAATTAAAAATTGTAAAAATATATGTTTTGATATAATAACTGAAAAATATTTTGGACTAAATTGAAAAGAATTTAAAACATGTTTTTAGTCAAAACAATTTGAAAATAAGTTTGAGGTGTTTTTATAAAGGATTTGGCAATGTTTGAAACGTTTTTAAGTAGCCAAACCAGTGCTTTTAATGTACCCATTTCGATACAGGCACAATCTGTATCGATACGTTTTGAAACTGCCAGAACTCGTTTTGATACAGAGCTTACCTGTTTCGATACGGATAGGGGTTGTTTCAAAACACCCTTTGGTGTTTCGATACGCCTACGTGACATACATCCCAACGATCAAAACCCACAACGGCTATTTCCCAACGACTATTTGAATTGCAGGACGTTTCGATATAGCCTCAGGTGTTTTGATACGGCATGTTGCATTAGATTTCAACGGCTAGTTCTGAAGAATGTCATTCCGATACGGCCTCACGTGTTCCGATACGAACAGCTCGAAAATTGTAATTAATGAGGGAAATAACGTCTCCAACGGCTCCAATTCAATCCCAACGGTCCTCAACGGCTACAAACTCAATTGAGAGTATAAAAAGGACCTCCAAGCATCAAGGGAAGACTAATGCTTCAATTGTCAACAACCATATGATGAGAAATCTGCCTTAGGGCTTTAATTATCCATTCTTTGTATAGACAACACTTGTGAGCCTAAATTTTCAAATTTTCTCAAGTGTTTAGAGTTTGGTGAGTGCTTTAGTGTGCAAACATCAACCTTGTAAGAGGAATTTTAGTTTTCTTACCTTTATCTCTTGTATAGAGGGTTTGATCAAGCTTTGGGCTAGAAAGCTTTGATCATTGTAAGGGTTTCCTCTTAAGCCTAGAAAAAAAGGGACGAATCAATTAGTGAATTGGTTGTGAAATCCTTAGTGGGAAGCTAAGGTGGTGGATGTAGGTACTTGTTAGAAGGCCGAACCACACTAAATTATCGTGTCTTTTATCTTTTAGCTTCCACACCTCAATCACCCAAAAATCCAACTTCTCCACCACTTGGCTAACTAAACCGGTTGAAGAAAATTGTGTCTATCAAGCCTAACATTTGGTATCAGAGCGAGGCTCAATCGAAGAGAATTAACATCCTATTGAGGCGATCCAGGAAGCTCGATACATCAATTCAATCAACCAGTCAAATAGCGTAATCCATCGACAAGCCACCATTCTTCGTCGGGACCAACTATACATATTGGAAGACAAGAATGATGTTTTTCATCAAAGATTACAAGCTTTGGGACATAGTTGAGGATGGTTCGTTCGTGCCACAACGAAGAAAGGCGAATTGAAGTGCGGATGATCGTAAGAAGATGGAGCTAAATTGCAAGGCTTTGCACATTCTCTTTTGTGCATTTAGCCCAAACATCTATGAGAAGATGTCTTCTTGTGAAGATGCCAATGAGGTATGGGACAAGCTTGAAGTCACATACGAAGGAACCAACAAAGTAAAAAAGACCAAGACCGGTCTTCTCAACCTCAAGTATGAGAACTTCAAGATGGAACCGGATGAAGACATTACGAAGATGTTCGATAGATTCTCCACCATCGCAAATGAGATCAAAGGCTATGGATAAATCATTCCGAAAGATAAGCTTGTCCGAAAGCTTCTCTATTATCTTCCTGAGTCATAGGACTCAAAGAAGACAGTCATCATTGAAGCCAAAAATCTCAAGACTTTAAAGCTTGATGAACTCATGAGGTCTCTTCCCACTCATGAAATTATGAAGAAAAGAAAAGAAGAGGAGAAAAGAAGGAAGAGATAAAGAAGACGGGGAAGAAGAAAATCTTGGAGCTTGGCATCAACACTAATGTCATTGCTATCAAATCCTCCAAGTGCAACCATGTTGAATCAAGTGAGGAGAAAAGTGAAGATGAAGAGATGGCATATCTCTTTGAAAAGTTTGCCCGATTCATGAAGAGCAAAATGAATAAATCCAAGCATGAATCGGGGAAGAAAGAGAAGGCAAGCTCTTCAAGCCATAACAAGAAGGCATATGTGGCTACTTAGAGTGATGAAGACTCCAGCGACAATGAACAAGCCAACTTTTGCCTTATGGCCATCGAAGAAGATTCAAGGGTAACTTCTAATTCATCTACCTCATATTCATATTCTTTTGATGAATACAAGATGCCTATGATGATTTGGTTTTAGAGTTTAAAAATCACATTTTGAAAAATAAGAAAGTGGTTTCAAATTTGAAAATTCAAAAATGATATGATTTCTAAAACCAAAATTGAACTTGAAGCAAAACTCAATGAGTTTGAGCAAACATGTGTTGATTTACAAAATTTGCTTCATAAAGTTCAAGAAAAAAAGATTTGATTTCCAAAGAACTTGAAAATAAAACAAAATTTGGAAAATCAAAATTTTATCAAAGACAATATAGTGCCCCTAGAATTTTAAATGGAAAATATTTTAGAAGTGTTTGGGTTCCAAAAGAATTAATCACTTCTAACAAAAAGGATGAAATTGAAAAATGGATTCCTAAGGGAACTAGATTTTGTGCAACTAACGTTTATAGATCCAAAGCAATTTGGATACAAAAAATTACTTGATTGTCTTATGTTAGGTGTGATGGAGAATGATCAACAAGTCCAAATTTGAGGGGGGGGGCTTCATACACACAAGAAAAAACACTTGAAGAAGGAAGACTTCACATCCTCATTTGAAGTTCAAGTGTTGGTAAAATTTCTAGTTGTTTTTATATTTAATTAGATTATTTTTTTACAACTAGATTATCATATTGTTGGACTAACAATATTTAATGCTTAGAGTAAGGGGGAGCCAATTTTAAAACCAAAGTTTTTAATTGTATCAAATTTTTAACCCCCTGTGATATTTTAAGCTGAATGTCATTTAAATTCTTTTTGATATAACAAAAAAGGAGAGAAATTGTTTGAAAATTTGATTTTCAAGTGAATAAGGGGGAGCTTTAACTTCATTTAATTATTAAAACCTATTATTCAAATTTTTAAGTACTAAGGGGGAGAATTCCAAACAATTTTTCAAGTTGGTTTTATTATATCAAAAAGAGGGAGATTGTAGAAATATATGTTTTGATATAATAATTGAAAAATATTTTGGACTAAATTAAAAAGAATTTAAAACACGCTTTTAGTCAAAACAACTTGAAAATAAGTTTAAGGTGTTTTTCTAAAGGATTTGGCAATGTTTGAAATGTTTTTAAGTAGCGAAACTAGTGCTTTTAATGTACCCGTTTCGATACATGCACAATCTGTATTGATACGTTTTGAAACTGCCATAACCCATTTCGATACAGGGCTTACTTGTTTCGATACAGATAGGGGTTGTTTCAAAAGACCCTTTGGTGTTTCGATATGCCTACGTGGCATATATCCCAACGGTCAAAACCCTCAACGGCTATTTCCCAACAACTATTTGAATTGCAGGACGTTTTGATACGGCCCCAAGTGTTCCGATACGGCATGCTGCATCAGGCTTCAACGGCTAGTTCTGAATAAGGCTGTTCTGATACAGCCTCGCGTGCTCTGATACGAACAACTCCAGAACTTTAATTAATGAGGGAAATAAAGTCTCCAACGGCTCCAATTCAATCCCAATGTTCCTCAATGGCTACAAACTCAATTGAGAGTATAAAAGGGACCTCCAAGCATCAAGGAAAGACTAATGCTTCAATTGTCAACAACCATATGATGAGAAATTTGTCTTAGGGCTTTATTTATACATTCTTTGTATAGACAACACTTGTGAGCCTAAATTGTCAAATTTGCTCAAGTGTTTTATGTTTGGGTGAGTGCTTTAGTGTGCGAACATCAACCTTGTAAGAGAGATTTTAGTTTGCTTACCTTTATCTCTTGTAGAGAGGGTTTGATCAAGCTTTGGGCTAGAAAGCTTTGATCGTTGTAAGGGTTTCCTCCTAAGCCTAGAAAATGGGACGAATCAATTAGTGAATTGGTTGTGAAATCCTTAGTGGAAAGCTAAGGTAGTGGATGTAGTTGCTTGTTAAAAGGTCGAACCACTCTAAATTATTGTGTCTTTGTAACACCCCAATTTTGGGTTTAGAAGTTTTGGGTTTGGACCGGACCGGTCAGAGTGCGGTTCGAATATAAAAGGTGATTTTTAGGAAAGCCTAGTTCGGGATGCATTAAAAATATGGAAAAATGTCTTAAAATCCTCTTTTATTATATATAAGAGAATGGTGAAATCAATTTTAGAAAATGAGGTTTGGAAGTGTGACATTTTGGTTTAGTGACTAAAATGTAATTTTCGAAAACTTGGTGACTGTTTTAAAAAGGATTGAAACTTTGAATATTTAAGGAGCTATTTACCCAAGAAGAGTTTCTCCAGATTTTTCTTAATATTAATCAATTAATTAATGGTTTTAAATTAAAGGTAAAAGGGAGGGAAAAAGATATTTTGTCATAACTAACTTTTCTCCAAAATTTCCATTTCTTTTCTCTCAACTTTTCTCTCAACCCAAACACTTTTCTCCAGCAAATTTCTCTCTGATTTTGACCTCCAAATATGAGATTTCAATCTTCATTTGATCTCTAATCTTTTCTACATCAAAACCTTAGCATTTGCTTATTGGATTTTCAAGAATCTTGGTTCTAAAAAGGGAGAAACTCACATTTAGAGGTATGAACGTCCTTATCCTCTAAATACTCAGTTCTTTACTGAAATTCCCAAGTTCTCAATCCTTGATTTGTGTTTTATTAAAGGTTTTGTAGTTGTGTTCTTAATCTTGGCTTTAAAATGCAAGATTTGGTTAATTTTTGATGAAATTCGTATGAAATGGTTGGGTACTGTTTGAGATGTGTTTTTAATGTAAATTGGATGTATAATTGATGAGAAATTGAGGGTTAATCAATGCAATCCCGAATAGGTTGATTTTCCTAAGTTTTGCTTGAGTTTTTGGTGGTTTTTGGGGTGATCTTGGTGATCTGCTATAGCTGGAGGTATAAGGATGTGGTTAGATCCATTTTGGATGTTAATTGAGGTTTAAGAATGATTGGATTTGATGGATCTTGGCTGGGTAGTGTTGTAGTGATGTTTGGATGTGATTTCGGTTGTGTTTGGTAGCCGAAATGTGAGTGTTGTTGAGAGCAGCGAGTTTAGGTGTTTTGGTTGAAGATATTAATGCATGATGATGCATTAATCCTCTGCTTTGATGTGTTTAAAACAGGGGAGATATCTTCGGATCCTTGTGGTGTTGATCCGGAAGCTTGATTGGTGTTTCGGCAAGGTTGCGAAACGGAATCGGTGAGTGAAGTTTGGTTTTCAGCTTTGAAACCAATGTTTTGAAGGTTTGGGAGGTTAGATTAAGTCTAAACAACTTAGCTAAGCTCAAGAGTAAGTTTTCGGAAAAACTCTCTTGTTGATGAGCCATGAGTTGGTTGAATGCAAAGTGATTTGTTGCATGTTTAAATTTTGTTTTTGAAAGCATATTTTAGCATGTTTATTGCTGATTTTACAAGCCATGTATTGAAGGATGCTCAAGGTAAGAGATCCTTGTTTTTGTACATTGATAAATGTGGTTTTGGTGCATAATGATGCATGATGATAATGGCTTTGTCAAATGCTTTAAAAAAGTGGATTAATGTTGTTAAATGATGTATTTTGGCAAGTGATGTGGTTTGTCTTAAAGTACTTGAATCGGATATAGTTAGCCGGCTATAGGATTGGGTGCACCGTGAATAAAGTCGCCTTGGATGTCGAGGGGTTGTGATTGTACCATGCTCCATCCAAGTACACTAACGAGATGGTTAAGAACAACATGGTGGTTAAAAGTCCATGGGTGGTTCTTGTTTTAAGGTCACAATGGTGGTTAAAAGTCCATGTGTGGACCTTGTGTTTTGTAAGATCACAATGGTGGTTAAAAGTCCATGTGTGGATCTTGTGTTGTAAGTCCCGTGATCTCGTTAGTGATGTTATACAACTACCAATGAGTGATGTGGAGGGGTTGTGATTGTACCATAGTCTCCATCATGGGTGTTGAGGGGTTGTGATTGTACCATGCTCCATATTGATATTGGTAGTGTGTATGAAGCGTATGGGACAACGCTTGTAATCCACGTATCCGATTGATGATTGTTGTTTGTCGATTGTTGTTGTTGATTGTCGATTGTGTTTTGGAAATGGTTGTGATTATCACTTGAAAGCCAATATGACATGTTAATGATTTGAAGCATGAAATGCTTGGTTTATATACATATGTGCATGATCAAATGTGGTTTGAACTAAAGGTTTTGAAAAGGAGTTTTATAAATACATTATTGAGATGTTTTAAATGAGCATTCCTCACTAAGCTATGTGCTTACGCTCTCTCTTTTCTTAAACCAATAATGCAGAGTATTGAAGTGCTTAAAGGGCAGCAAGGAGGTCAAGAATCCAAGTGAAGAACTAAGCTCATGTATGGTGAATGTTTTCCTATCTCTATTAGCTTTTGGGGCATTTGGCAATGGGGAACCTATGTTGTTGTTTTGGGAGATGTTTTGGACTCCCTAAGTTGGTTTTATGCTTTTGATAATGATGGAACATGTAAATGGCCTTTTTGAGGTTGGTTTGGTATTTTGATGCTTGAAAGGTTTTCAATATAGGATGCATGCCTATAGAGTTTGGATTATCCTTGATTGATGCCATGATTGAGTTTGGATGATGCTATTATGTTCTTTAAGCATATAATGACTTGCTGGTATGTTTTGAGGGTCTTGGATTATGTTTGATTGGTCGAAAGCATGATAAACCAGCAAAATTTCTGCAATCTGGGCAGCCTGTTTCGGAACAGGTGCTACCGTATCGGAACGGAGGGCCTGAAATGGCCTTGGCGTTCCGAAACGGGTGGAACCGTTCCGGAACGGTTTTGCCACTGCCGAGCCCTGTTCCGGAACTTGTTTCGGAACGGTCCCGCATTTCGGAACGGATCATCCCTGTTCCGAAACACTCGACCGTTGGGCACTGAAATTGTTGGTTAAATGTTCTACATTCTTTGCGTTTTGGTCCTGAACTTTGTTTATGCAATTGAATGAGTTTGAGATGTCCGTTTGTGTTGAAATTCGGCAGAGAAGCATGAAACATGACTAATTTCGTAATGGCAACACGAAAGTTGGTTAAGTCCTTGTAATTTTCAGAATTTGCATTTTGGTCCCTAAAATCATAATTTGTGCAATCGAGTCCCTAAATGGTTTCTGTTTGAGGTGATCTTTGAGTATGCTGATCTTGTGAACATATCTAGGGTTAACATGCATTTAGAAAAGTTTAAAAAAAAGGGTCGTTAATCAAGGTTGACTTTCGGGTTGACTTTGGTTTTCCCCGTGTAAACTTCTTAATTTGGGTCAACCGTCTAGGCCGGGTTAAGGGGGTTACATTTGTTGGTATCAGAGCTGAGTTCTCGAGTAATTGGGAATGGTTATGTGGGTGATGAGTGCATGAATGCTTTGTATGCTTGTTGAATGAAAGTATGTTGTGTGAATTGTTAGTATGTTACAATTGTGATGAATGCTGTGGTGAAGCATGTTAGAGGGACCCATTGCCAAATCAAAGCTAATGAAATGATTTGTTTTAATTGGAAATGATCTTGAGTACTTGGATTTCTTACCTTGCTGAGCCTGACTTTGTTTATTGTATTGTGATTGCATTGTTAGTGAATGGCACCTCGTAGAGAAACGAGGATTAATACGCGAGCTATGGCTCAAAATGAGAATGAGGAAAATGCTGAAAATGTGGTGGATTTACCTCCTCCGCCTGGTGGTGGTGGTGCTGGGGGTGAAGGAGCTGCTGCTGGTGCTGGTGCTGGGGTCGCTGGACCTGAGGCTGGTCAGGGGCAAGCTGTTCCTGACATGACAATGCTGGTTCAAGCCATTGCTGGAGCTTTTCGAGCAGCAGTAGCTGGAGCTCAAGGAGCTGGGCATCAGGGAGATGCTAATGCTATACTACCTTTGGAACGTTTGCGCAGCCTGGGAGGGACTGAGTTCAGGGGTTTGTCTGCTGAAGGTTCTGAGTCTTGGCTGGAAAGTACCAAGAGAATCTTGGGGCAAATGAATTGCACTGATGTGCAGAAGCTGGGATGTGTGGTATCGTTGTTGCAGGACGATGCATACACTTGGTGGACAACCACTATCTCTGGGATGGAGGATGCTGATGTGACATGGACGTTCTTTCAGAACATTTTCAAGAGAAGGTACCTGGGTGTGAGGTATTTGGATGAAAAAAAGAGGGAATTTATGTCTCTTACTCAAGGGAACATGTCTGTAGCTGAGTACGAGGTCCAGTTTGTTCGACTTAGTCAGTGCGCACCTGAGCTTATTCCTGATGAGCGGGAGAGGTGTGAACGGTTCCGTTATGGTTTTGTAACACCCGAGTTTAGGGGTCGGAAGAAAATAATATTTAAATAATATTTTTGGGTCTCGGTTTTTTATTTAAACAATATCATTTGGACCTTGTGTCTTTCTTCATTTTCAAATAAACATTTTGTGTTGGGCTAATTTGAAATGAAACTAAAATTTTATGGATTTTAAAGTAAGGGGAGAGTTGCCATCTCATTAATGGCAAAAGGGTAAATAAAATGAACTTTTAAAATTAAAACCCCTTTTTGTTGAATTAAAACATGTGCTCATCTTCTTCACCCCATTTTCACCAATTCAATGACATGGAAGCTCTCTCCCTCCCCCTTTCACCATTTCATCTCTTCCAACTTCATTTTTGGAGCATTTTGAAAGGTAATTACATTTCCGACTTGCTCTCATCTTCCTCTACTTGGAAGTACAAATATATTTCATTTTCATCAATGTTTTAGAAATTAGGTTTTTGAAAGTTTAGGTTAAAGGATGGAGCTTTATGGGTTTTTACTTAAGCTTTTGATTTATAATGGTTAGATATGATGTTTGTGAATCAAATAGTCCAACATATATGATTTTTAGAGTATTTTAAATGAATTCCCGAATTTGGGTATAAATGGGGGGTTTTGGGTGAGTTTTGGGGTTGTTTTAGGTGGGAATTGATAGCCCAATGGTAGTACTATGGTTAGGGGTTGATTTGAGATTGTTTGTGGGTGCTATGGATGTTGGAAACATGGTTTTTGGACATGGTTTAGGGGCTGCCCGAATTTGATAAAAATGAGATTTGTTCATGGTTTGCAACATGGTAAATTTCATTTGAATTGTACTCCGGGTTGGTATTTTGATGTTGGGCTGATTTGGAATTGTTTGAAATATGTTTGAGGTTGTTAAGAAGCGGGAATTTGTGTTGGGGAAGCTTCGGGAAGAAATCCGGAAATTTGAGGGAGGTTGCTTGCTTGACTTGGAGCTTGGAAGCTTAGGTGAGTGGTTAAATATTTTCAAAATGGTTTTGAGTATTTGGTTCAAGCATGTGAACCTAGGATGGGCTTGGTAAACCCACCTAGAGTTGGGATTAGAGTGGTAGCCTAATCCCAAGCTTTGATTAGAGACTTTGGTTGCACTTTTTAATGGTTGTATATGCCTCGTATTAAATTGTGATGGTGTTGATTATGTATATGTGGTATACATGTATGTTGGGGCTTGTTTGATGTATTGTTATATGCATGTTGATGAGAGATATGATATGGTTATACACATGTGTAAAATATAATGTGATGTGGTTGTTAATGATGTACATGTGGTGTTGACATGTGAAATAATATTATGAGGTGGTTTCATGATCCGAGGATCATGGTGAGTACATGCTAGGCATGGAAATGTGGGTTGTGCATGACGGTAAGCCATGGTGAGTACGTGCTAAGCACGGAAGTGTTATGAATTGATATTATGAATGATTAATGAAATGTGTAGTATTGGCACTAGTATGCTTGGGTACAAATGATCGATCATTAGGATGTTAGTGTGTACACATGAGTCAAAAGTCGCGCGTGGCCTTGGTGGCGTTGAGTCACCAAGGAGGAGTACGGGTTCGCCCGGAAATTTTATTTATATTAGTCGGTGATGAGTGGAATCCCATCGACGGGGCGTGAGGATGAGTGGAATCCCCTCCGTGTGAACGGTGATGAGTGTAATCCCACCGTCAGGTAATGGTTGAGTTGTTGGATGTGAGTTCCAACGGTTATCCGCGTATTCGAGTCATAGCTAGGTGCCAATACAGATTGTAGTTTATGTTGCCCATATGTGGTTAATTGTGAGACAATGTGATTTGGGATGTGTTGCTAACATGGTTTAATATATGTGATTTCATACGTTGTGGATTTAAACATGTTGAGCATGACATGATATTGAATATATGCTCATGCATCATCTAATTATGGCTCGTGTGGATCGGAGGTAAGATCATGCATTTTATCTTGGTTGTGGTTTGTGCTTGGACCCTGCATTGTCGAAGGTTTGTTTTATGAGCTTACCCTCACTAAGCTTTTATGCTTACGCTCTCTTTTGTTCGACAATGCAGATCAATGGTTTGTGGGTGGCAAGGGCAAGGAGAGGCCTCCAAGTGTTGCTTACGGTTAGCTCAAGTATGATGTTTAAATTTAAAGATTGTGATAGTAAAGTAATGGGATAGGTGTTGTTGATTTGAGTTTGATGTATGTCTATGGTTGACTTGATTTGTAAGCATGATGTATCTTGCCAAATGCTTGTGTGATGAATGTTAACTCATGCCTAAGTTGCTCTTTGAATGTTAGTCTTATGCCTTAAGAGTTTATACATGTGTTTGAATGATGTTTGTATGAAAGCATGTTTGTGGGGTGTCGCCTTAGTGTTAGACATGTTTAAATCATGTTGAAGCATGCTAGTTTAGTTGGTAAACCTTAAGTCGAATTGTTTTGCTATTGTATGGTGTTTTGGTGGTGTTTTGGGACACCCTTGTGCCTCAAAACAGCCCAGACGGGTCTGCAGACAGGGGGTGTTTCGGAACGGGTCCCCCTGTTCCGGAACGGTCCCTTTGTAAATGGCCTGCCGTTTCGAAACAGATGAGGGTCGTTTCGGAACATTTTGGCTACTGGAATTTTGAGAAATTGGCGAGATGAAGTCGTTCCGAAATGGGCCTTTGATGTTTCGAAACGGTCAAATCTCGTTGACCATGAGATATTGACCGTCAAGGTCGTTCCGATACGGGTCTCCCCTGTTTCGGAACGGTCACCTTATGGTTGACCCTGGCCTGTTGACTAAGTCAAGGCGTTTCGGAACACCCTATGGGCGTTTCGAAACGGCCTGCTGTAATGGAGTAAAATGGGCTGTTTTATGTCTTATTTGGTCGGAGAATGTTTCATTGTTGTATCTTCCGCTGTTGTGCTTCACATAGGAATTAAATATGCATCTAGATAAGACTAAAGTTAAAAGAAATTTTCTGGGTCGTTAACCGAGGGGAAGCCTTAACGGGTTTCACTTCGGTTTTCCCCGTGTGGCCCACTCGGATCGGTCATCCGACCAGACCGGGACGAGGGGGTTACAGGTTTGGTGACGGAAGTGAAGACTTATATGCTGCCTGCTGAGTATAATGATTTTGATGTGCTGGTTGGTAGAGCAAAGGATATTGAGATGAATTTGGGTTATCTTCTAGAAGTGTTGGTTCTAGTGCTGGTAAACGAGTTGCTGAGTATAGTTCCGGTGGTGGACGGAACAAGAGGGGACGTGATCAGAAGTATCAGTCTTCAGCTAGGCGAGGTGCTATAGGGCAAGGTGCGCTTGCTCAGAGAGACAAGGCAAGAGCGGATCCGAACACATGTTGGACATGTGGGTCGCGTGGTCATTTGAGGCGTGATTGTCCTCGAGCGGCGGGGGAGGTTCAGGCTCCTGTTATGGCGGCTGGTAACTCGTGCTGGAACTGTGGATCAGCGGATCACATGAGGAGGGAGTGTCCTCTGTTGGCCGGTGGTCGCCAAGGACGTGCTCTTGGAGTTGTTGCACCACATAGAGGTTGTGGGCGCGGCTGTGGTAACTTCCAGCGTAGAGAGGAAGGTGGATGGAATGTGGCTCATGTTGTAGCTGTTCAGCCTGAGGGTGGAGGCCAGGCCAGAGTGTATGCTCAGAGGGAGGGGATAAATGACACGAAAGTGATCGCAGGTACTTTTACTTTGCAATCCTTGTCATTACTTTCCTTGATTGATTCTGGATCTACACACTCATACATATTGCGTGAGCATGCTGAATTGCTTGGTTTTCTTGTTGAGTCTTTGGATGTTGGTATGCGTGTCACTAGTTCTTTTGGCGAGACTGTTGTGACTCGAAAGCTTTATAGAAGATGTCCTTTGGTTGTGCAAGATCATGTTTTTCATGTTGATCTTATGGAATTGCCTTTCTATGGTTTTGATGTGATCCTTGGTATGGATTGGCTTGCTGAGCATCGAGCTGTGGTAGATTGTGAGAATAAGCGAGTTTCGTTGAAACTTGCGGATGATTATGAGGTAGTTGTGGTTGGTGAGAATGTGAAGTTTCTTGCCAATGTGGTGTCTACATTGGAGGCGAGTCGTATGCTGAGGCAAGGTTGTGAAGCTTATCTCGCTTTTGTGATGAATCCTAGCTCTAAGGAGTTGCGTGTGCAAGATATCAGGACTGTGCGAGAGTTTCCTGGTGTGTTTCCTGAGGAGTTGCCTGGATTGCCTCCTAATCGCGAGGTGGAGTTTGGGATTGAGTTGTATGAAAACACGACTCCAGTGTCCATTACCCCTTATCGAATGGCGCCTAAGGAGTTGAAAGAGATGAAGACGCAACTGCAAGAGTTGGTTGATCGTGGTTTCATTCGGCCGAGTGTTTCACCTTGGGGTGCACCGGTCTTGTTTGTGAAGAAGAAGGATGGTACTATGAGAATGTGCATTGATTATCGTCAGCTTAACAAGTTGACTATCAAGAATCGGTATCCATTGCCGAGGATTGATGATCTTTTTGATCAATTTCGGGGAGCAGCTGTGTTCTCTAAGATTGACTTAAGGCCCGGGTATTACCAGTTGAAGGTGAAGGATGTGGATGTGCCAAAGACAGCTTTCAGGACGAGGTATGGGCATTATGAGTTCCTTGTGATGCCGTTTGGTTTGACGAATGCTCTTGTAGCTTCCATGGACATGATGAATCGAGTATTTCATGAATACCTGGATAAATTCGTTGTGGTGTTCATTGATGATATCCTCGTGTACTCGCGTACTGAGGAGGAGCATGAAGAGCATTTGAGAATTGTGTTGCAAGCTTTGTTGGAAAATCAGCTTTATGCCAAGCTGAGCAAGTGTGAGTTCTGGCTTAGAGAAGTGGTGTTTCTTGGTCATGTGGTTTCTACTGAAGGGATTCGTGTCGATCCTCAGAAGATTGAGGCGGTGATGAATTGGAAGGTTCCTAAGTCTGTTCATGAAGTCCGTAGTTTCCTTGGTTTGGCAGGATACTATCGGAGGTTCGTGGATGGGTTTTCAAAGATTGTTGCACCTTTGACGAAGTTGTTGCAGAAGGATGTTAAGTATGAGTGGACGGAAGCGAGACAGCAGGCTTTTGAGAAGCTTAAGACAGCTTTAACGCAAGCTCCTATCTTGGTTCAACCTGAATCAGGGAAAGAGTTTGTGGTGTATAGTGATGCGTCCTACGTTGGTTTGGGATGTGTGTTGATGCAAGAGGGTAAGGTGGTAGCTTATGCATCACGGCAGTTGAAAGTGCATGAGCGCAATTATCCTACGCATGACATTGAGCTGGCTGCAGTGGTTTTTGCTTTGAAAATCTGGAGACATTACCTGTATGGTGAGAAGTGTACTGTGTACACGGATCACAAGAGTTTGAAGTATCTGATGTCTCAGAAGGAGTTGAATCTTAGGCAGCGACGTTGGGTGGAGTTGCTCAAGGATTATGATTTGACGATTGAGTATCACCCGGGTAAAGCTAATGTTGTAGCGGATGCCTTGAGTAGGAAAGTAGCTGTTGAGTTGAGGGCTATGTTTGCCAGTTTGAGTATTTCGCGTGATGGTGGTCTTGTGGCTGAATTGCAAGTGAAACCATCTTTGGTTTAGTTGATTAAGGAAAAGCATTTGTTGGATGATTCCTTGGTACCGCATGTTCAGGATATTGCGGAGGATAGACCTTCGGATTTCCGTTTTAATGATGATGGAGTGTTATGTTTTGGGAGTCAGATAGTAGTGCCCAATGATGCTGAGTTGAGGCGTACTATTCTGGCTGAAGGTCATAGTAGTCCTTTCGTTATGCACCCTTGTAGTACTAAGATGTATCGTGATCTTCGTGATGAGTACTATTGGGTGGGTTTAAAGAAAGATGTTGCTGAGTTTGTAAGCAAGTGCATGGTGTGTCAGCGAGTTAAGGCTGAGCATCAGTTTCCTTCAGGGTTGTTGCAACCATTCCGGATTCCTGAGTGGAAGTGGGAAAGGATTACCATGGATTTTGTAACTGGTTTGCCTTTTTCGCCATCGAAGAAGAATTCGGTGTGGGTGATTGTGGATCGCCTGACGAAGTGTGCGCATTTCTTGCCTGTGCATACTACGTACTCTTTGGATAAGCTTGCGGAGTTGTACATTGCTGAGATTGTGCGGCTGCATGGTGTGCCAAAGTCGATTGTGTCGGATAGGGATCCGAGGTTTACATCGCGTTTCTGGCAGTGTTTGCATCAGGCTTTGGGTACACGGTTGAACTTCAGTACATCTTATCATCCGCAGTCGGATGGACAGTCCGAGCGTGTTATCCAGGTTTTGGAGGATATGTTGAGGTGCTGCGTGATTGAGTTTCAGAACTCTTGGGAGAAACATTTGCCTTTGGTGGAGTTTGCTTATAATAATAGTTATCAGGCAAGTATTCAAATGGCACCTTATGAAGCTTTGTACGGGAGGAAGTGTAGGACTCCTCTGTGTTGGGCTGAAACGGGTCAGAAGTTGGTTTCGATGCCAGCTTTGTTGAAGAGGACCACCGAGAAGGTGAAGCTCATTTGTGAGCGCTTGAAGGCAGCTTCTGATCGGCAAAAGTCTTACGCGGATTTGAAGCGTAAGGAGATTGAGTATGCGGTGGGTGATCGTGTGTTTTTGAAGGTTTCGCCTTGGAAAAAGGTGATGAGGTTTGGCCGAAAGGGTAAGTTAAGCCTTAGGTACATTGGACCATACGAGGTGATTGAGCGTGTGGGTCCTGTTGCGTACAAGTTGAGGTTACCGCAAGAGTTGGAGAAGATTCATGATGTGTTTCATGTTTCTATGCTTCGGAAGTATAGATCGGATCCTTCGCATGTGATGCCTGTGGAAGAAGTGGAATTGAATCCGGATTTGTCTTATGATGAGGAACCGGTGAAGATTCTGGATTCGGATAGTAAGGTTCTTCGAGGTAAGACCATTGAGTTGGTAAAGGTGTTGTGGAAACATCGTGGTGTTGAAGAAGCCACGTGGGAGCGGAAGGATGACATGTTGAAGCAGTTTCCGTACCTCTTTCCTTCAGGTAAATTTTGAGGAAGAAATTTCTTAAGGGGGGAGAGTTGTAACACCCCAATTTTGGGTTTAGAAGTTTTGGGTTTGGATCGGACCGGTCAGAGTGCGGTTCGAATATAAAAGGTGATTTTTAGGAAAGCCTAGTTCGGGAAGCATTAAAAATATGGAAAATGTCTTAAAATCCTCTTTTATTATATATAAGAGAATGGTGAAATCAATTTTACAAAATGAGGTTTGGAAGTGTGACATTTTGGTTTAGTGACTAAAATGTAATTTTCGAAAACTTGGTGACTGTTTTAAAAAGGATTGAAACTTTGAATCTTTAAGGAGCTATTTACCCAAGAAGAGTTTCTCCAGATTTTTCTTAATATTAATCAATTAATTAATGATTTTAAATTAAAGGTAAAAGGGAGGGAAAAAGATATTTTGTCATAACTAACTTTTCTCCAAAATTTCCATTTCTTTTCTCTCAACTTTTCTCTCAACCCAAACACTTTTCTCCAGCAAATTTCTCTCTGATTTTGACCTCCAAATATGAGATTTCAATCTTCATTTGATCTCTAATCTTTTCTACATCAAAACCTTAGCATTTGCTTATTGGATTTTCAAGAATCTTGGTTCTAAAAAGGGAGAAACTCACATTTAGAGGTATGAACGTCCTTATCTTCTAAATACTCACTTCTTTACTGAAATTCCCAAGTTCTCAATCCTTGATTTGTGTTTTATTAAAGGTTTTGTAGTTGTGTTCTTAATCTTGGCTTTAAAATGCAAGATTTGGTTAATTTTTGATGAAATTCGTATGAAATGGTTGGGTACTGTTTGAGATGTGTTTTTAATGTAAATTGGATGTATAATTGATGAGAAATTGAGGGTTAATCAATGCAATCCCGAATAGGTTAATTTTTCTAAGTTTTGCTTGAGTTTTTGGTGGTTTTTGGGGTGATCTTGGTGATCTGCTATAGCTGGAGGTATAAGGATGTGGTTAGATCCATTTTGGATGTTAATTGAGGTTTAAGAATGATTGGATTTGATGGATCTTGGCTGGGTAGTGTTGTAGTGATGTTTGGATGTGATTTCGGTTGTGTTTGGTAGTCGAAATGTGAGTGTTGTTGAGAGCAGCGAGTTTAGGTGTTTTGGTTGAAGATATTAATGCATGATGATGCATTAATCCTCTGCTTTGATGTGTTTAAAACAGGGGAGACATCTTCGGATCCTTGCAGTGTTGATCCGGAAGCTTGATTGGTGTTTCGGCAAGGTTGCGAAACGGAATCGGTGAGTGAAGTTTGGTTTTCAGCTTTGAAACCAATGTTTTGAAGGTTTGGGGGCTTAGATTAAGTCTAAACAACTTAGCTAAGCTCAAGAGTAATTTTTCGGAAAAACTCTCTTGTTGATGAGCCATGAGTTGGTTGAATGCAAAGTGATTTGTTGCATGTTTAAATTTTGTTTTTGAAAGCATATTTTAGCATGTTTATTGCTGATTTTACAAGCCATGTATTGAAGGATGCTCAAGGTAAGAGATCCTTGTTTTTGTACATTGATAAATGTGGTTTTGGTGCATAATGATGCATGATGATAATGGCTTTGTCAAATGCTTTAAAAAAGTGGATTAATGTTGTTAAATGATGTATTTTGGCAAGTGATGTGGTTTGTCTTAAAGTACTTGAATCGGATATAGTTAGCCGGCTATAGGATTGGGTGCACCGTGAATAAAGTCGCCTTGGATGTCGAGGGGTTGTGATTGTACCATGCTCCATCCAAGTACACTAACGAGATGGTTAAGAACAACATGGTGGTTAAAAGTCCATGGGTGGTTCTTGTTTTAAGGTCACAATGGTGGTTAAAAGTCCATGTGTGGACCTTGTGTTTTGTAAGATCACAATGGTGGTTAAAAGTCCATGTGTGGATCTTGTGTTGTAAGTCCCGTGATCTCGTTAGTGATGTTATACAACTACCAATGAGTGATGTGGAGGGGTTGTGATTGTACCATAGTCTCCATCATGGGTGTTGAGGGGTTGTGATTGTACCATGCTCCATATTGATATTGGTAGTGTGTATGAAGCGTATGGGACAACGCTTGTAATCCGCGTATCCGATTGATGATTGTTGTTTGTCGATTGTTGTTGTTGATTGTCGATTGTGTTTTGGAAATGGTTGTGATTATCCTTGAAAGCCAATATGACATGTTAATGATTTGAAGCATGAAATGCTTGGTTTATATACATATGTGCATGATCAAATGTGGTTTGAACTAAAGGTTTTGAAAAGGAGTTTTATAAATGCATTATTGAGATGTTTTAAATGAGCATTCCTCACTAAGCTATGTGCTTACGCTCTCTCTTTTCTTAAACCAATAATGCAGAGTATTGAAGTGCTTAAAGGCTCACTAAGCTATGTGCTTACGCTCTCTCTTTTCTTAAACCAATAATGCAGAGTATTGAAGTGCTTAAAGGGCAGCAAGGAGGTCAAGAATCCAAGTGAAGAACTAAGCTCATTTATGGTGAATGTTTTCCTATCACTATTAGCTTTTGGGGCATTTGGCAATGGGGAACCTATGTTGTTGTTTTGGGAGATGTTTTGGACTCCCTAAGTTGGTTTTATGCTTTTGATAATGATGGAACATGTAAATGGCCTTTTTGAGGTTGGTTTGGTATTTTGATGCTTGAAAGGTTTTCAATATAGGATGCATGCCTATAGAGTTTGGATTATCCTTGATTGATGCCATGATTGAGTTTGGATGATGCTATTATGTTCTTTAAGCATATAATGACTTGCTGGTATGTTTTGAGGGTCTTAGATTATGTTTGATTGGTCGAAAGCATGATAAACCAGCAAAATTTCTGCAATCTGGGCAGCCTGTTTCGGAACAGGTGCTACCGTATCGGAACGGAGGGCCTGAAATGGCCTTGGCGTTCCGGAACGGGTGGAACCGTTCCGGAACGGTTTTGCCACTGCCGAGCCCTGTTCCGGAACTTGTTTCGGAACGGTCCCGCGTTTCGGAACGGATCATCCCTGTTCCGAAACACTCGACCGTTGGGCACTGAAATTGTTGGTTAAATGTTCTACATTCTTTGTGTTTTGGTCCTGAACTTTGTTTATGCAATTGAATGAGTTTGAGATGTCCGTTTGTGTTGAAATTTGGCAGAGAAGCATGAAACATGACTAATTTCGTAATGGTAACACGAAAGTTGGTTAAGTCCTTGTAATTTTCAGAATTTGCATTTTGGTCCCTAAAATCATAATTTGTGCAATCGAGTCCCTAAATGGTTTCTGTTTGAGGTGATCTTTGAGTATGCTGATCTTGTGAACATATCTAGGGTTAACATGCATTTAGAAAAGTTAAAAAAAGGGTCGTTAATCAAGGTTGACTTTCGGGTTGACTTTGGTTTTCCCCGTGTAAACTTCTTAATTCGGGTCAACCGTCTAGGCCGGGTTAAGGGGGTTACAGTCTTTTATCTTTTAGCTTCCACACCTCAATCACCTAAAAATCCAACTTCTCCACCACTTGTCTAACTAAATCGGTTGAAGGAAATTGAGCCTATCAAGCCTAACAAAAATTCATTTCAAAATTACATATTTAAACAAATCACATTAATTGTATTATCACACTATACACTATTAGTTATTTTAACGATTGAAATTGATGCAATTCAAGGAGTTATTACAATGACAAAATTACCATCAAATATTTTTTTTTACCCACAAGGTAGATATCCTACAAAATTACTAGTATTAAATTATTGTCAACTTTTTTTAAAAAATATTTCTAACATGATGGAAAATTGTGAGATATCATGGGGATGGAAATGAAAATTCATGTATAAAAATGAAAAATAAAATTATTGAGTTTTCGAATTGAAAATCTATGTATAATATAAGGGTCGAAATAAATATTAAATAATAATATCCAAGCATCATTGACAAATTGAGAAAAAATTAAATTAAAATATCATATTTATGGAAAAACTCCAAAAAGGGGTTATCATATTGAAAACTTCCAAAATTCCAATAAAATAATAATTTTGTTATGAACAGCCATTCATTTTTATCTTACGTGTTCAAGCTACTGACCTCTCATTGGTCCGATTGTTAGGTACTGAAAATATAATATAAAAGGGTAAAGTACACCAATAGTCATTAAACTATAAAAAATGATCGTTTTGATCATTAACCTTTCAAAACCTACAAAATGATCAATAAATTAACCCAATTGTTACAGAATGCTTAACAGAGGTAGGGGCATGAGTAGAGATGGTATTTTGGCCTGGACTCGAAGGGTTCCGACCCAACCATATATGATCTTAAAATAAATTTGGTCGGGTCAAGTTTAGAGTTGAAATATTCGATCCAATCTGATATAAATACTTTTATTCTAAATACTTGGGAATGATTATTATAATGCTCATATATCTATATGTTTTAATTATCTCCCTATTTTATCAAATAAAAATTAGATAATTATTATAATGCCATTCTCTATTTGTTCTTCAATTATTTCCCTATTTTTCTAAATAAAAATGAAAGAAAAATATTTGTGTTGGGTTGGATCAGAGTTGAATTTTTATATTGAAGTTTAAGCTGGATTCGAGTCGGGTGCAACATCATCAAGCCTCAAGTTGAGTCAGGTTTTGGTGGAGCCTTTTGAATTTTTAGATTAGGTGCGGGTTGATCAAAAACTAACCCAACCTATAACCATCCTTAAGAATGAGACCTACATCTTTCACTCACAGAGGTAATCAATTATGTCGAAGGAGTTAGGGGGTAACAATCATAAATCAATGTAACAATTTAGTTAATTTAATGATCATTTTTAAAACTTCAATAGAATTTAAAATAAATTTATGATCATTTTATAACTTCTAAAATGTAAATAACCAAAATGATATTTTCTTTATAGTTCAATAATTATTTGTGTACTTACAAGAATAAATTGGAGTTTATGAGTTGTCATTGCTAAATTATGCGATTGTGCCACATCTATTATACATTTGTCAATTTTGTACCGAATTAGTTGGGCAATGGGTGGACCCACCCTAATAAAATTAGGCTTAATCGTCAAATAAGTGTCTAAATTATACAATTTTTTTAGTTAGGTGTCTAAATTATTTTTTGGGCCAAATAGGTGCCTAACGTTTCATTTCGTGACCCATTTAAGGTTTTCATATCCAATTAAATTCGAACACGTGGTATTATTTTATTATTTTCTGAAATTAAAATTCGAAAATAAGAAAATAAAATAATAAAATATATTAATTAACCCAACAATCTTTAATTTCTCTAAAAAATATCCCAACCCCAACCCTAAATTCCTCCACACCGACCACCGATTCAACCACCATTGGCCACCATTGTCTTCATCGGACCCTATCTACCGAAAGCCCCATCAACTCGTTGTAAAAAATCGACGAATGAACCGTCGATTTCATTATCGATGAACACCCAACAATGAAGAAAAAAGAGGTCGATAGGGTTCCGATCGACGACTAGAAGGTGGGGGAATGTCGAACGGCAAGGTATCCAACACTTGAACGGTGAACGGTGAACCATTGACGTGCGGCGAATGCCGGACGGCGAGGGAGAGGTGATTTGGGGGTTTGATTGAAAAAAAATTAAAACTTAGGGATTTTTAAAGATATTTAGATTTCTAAAAAAATTCAGAAATTAAAAAAAAACAAAAAATAGGCCACATGTTATGTTTTGATTGGTTAACGAAATTTTTTAACGGTCGTTGACGAAAAGCCTTAAATTAGTCACGAAATGAAACGTTAGACACCTATTTAGCCAAAAAATAATTTAGGTATCTAACTGAAAAATGGCATAGTTTAAACACTTATTTGACGGTTAAACCACAAAATTATTAAGCCACAAATTTAGAGTCACTTTATTACTCCAATTATACGAATCTTTCTGTATTAAAAAATAGTTCAAAGATTAACCACGGAGTTCAACTGAGATGGTACACGTTTCTCTTACCTTAATAAGTGGTTAAATGTTTGATTCTTGCTATAAGCATGAAATAGCTTTAAAACTTGTGGTCAATCTCTGCCCCTTTGGAAACCAAAATAATAGTTGGAAGGTGGAAAAACATATTACTAAATGTTTTTTTAATTATTAATATATAATTTATTAACTTATTAATTCAAATTGAGTATTGTAAATATCTATTGTAGCGACGACTCTTCCATCTAATTCATTTCATCCTACAAAGACCAACGGATGGTTGGTTATAAGACTTTTTTTCACGGTTAAGGGAAGAGATGTTGGAATAAATTCATATCACCTTGTCACTAGGAAAATACAAAGATTATACATTTATTGTTTGTTTAATTATTTAGATTTGTTAATTTATTTGAAAAATCGAATCTATTTTATCAGTGAATTATCTGAGTTTTATTATTCAAATTCGAACCCAATATTATTATACGACGGATATCTGAATTCACAAAAATTTAAAGAAAAATTCTACAACAGGCGACGAACATTGATGAACACCATTAATAATGAATACCGATGAACACCATTAATTTTTTTTAATTTTAAAAATCTAAAGGACTAAAATTATAATTAAAATTATCTCTTAAAAAATAAAAATCAAATTTAATAGTTAATTTATAATATTTTTAATAGGTTAGAATCAAATATAGCCAATTCTCATCAACCCTAACAAAATCAATCTCTTAAAAAATAGAAATCAGTTTACAATTTTTAATAGATTAGAATAAAATATACCCAAATCTCATATTATTGATTCTAATATATTAAAAAATTATAAATTGATTTCTATTTTTTTAAGAGATTGATTTTGTTAGGGTTTAGGAGAATCGGGTATAATATCGATATTCAGGGATAGATCCAGAAAGGGCTGGAGGGAGTAGTCATCTCCCTAAAAATTTGAAATTCATATACGATTTAAAAAAATTAGAAATTTTTTATGTATTTTCTATTGAAAATCTATTCCCCTCCCGAAAATTTTATAAGTTCGCCCACTTAGAATTTTATAGGTTCGCCTCCCTAACATAAAATCATGCGTTTATCCTGCCAATATATATTGTCTGACTAATCCATACTAAATACTATAAAAGCCATTTCGGAACGATCATCTCCTTTTGGTTACAAAATGATTATCAACTTTTAATTTGGTTACATAATGGTAATTTTTTAATAAATTTTGATAAATTTAATGATCATCTGTAATGGTTTGTTAAGTTTGAATGAATATTTTATTATATTTAATAATTTTCAATGAAAAACTTGTAACTAAATAAATGTGTAATGATTATTTTGTAACTTTAAAAATTTAGTGACAAAAAAATAATTCAACATAGTTTAGCCATTTGTGTACTTTACCCTATTTTTATAGGGGTGTGTAAAAAAATCTGATCCGATTGATCTGATTTGAAATTTCAGATATCTAATTCGATTTTATATTTTTTAGATAATTCAGATTGGATATCCGAAAATTTCAGAATCAGATACGAATAGTGATTTTACATTCGGATCGGATATCTGATTATTGGATATCCAAATTTTTTATATAGATATAAATTTTGTTATATTCGATACTTTTACTTGTTATATATGAAAAATTGAATTTTTTTGGATACAAATCTTGTTATACTCAATAATTTGTTGTTTTTTATATTTGAAAACCTAAAATGTTTATGGATAAGATCGCCAAATTCAAAAAATAATTAAATTAACTCATAATTTCGGATATTTGGATATCTGAATATCCGATCCAAAATTTTGGATATCCGAAAATCAGGTATCCGATTTGTAACCCCCTAGACTCGCCTATGCGTTAACACGGACCATAGGAAGTCACATTAGGGTCACCGGAGCGACCAACGTTAAAATTTCAAATAAATCAATTGGTAAATCGATTAAAATCGTAAATCAAGTTTTGAATTAAAAAATAAAATTCTAGAAAACATTCAAACAATGAAACAAAACTGTGATAAAAGTTGTTAATACAAGTTTCATACTCGAAACAAAACATGACATACATGCCCCCCTAATTACACAGGTGTCGTACTCCGCAAGCAAAGCCGAATAAACTCCCATACCGACATTGATAGCTGGAACATGGTCGATCTTTTAACATGTGATGGTAAAAACAACATGAGCTTCGGAAAGCTCAATAATACAAACTACTAAGGGATGCTAAAAGCACAAGCAGGTATATGACAAGCTTAACACTGACACGATGAACTGGCAACGGTAAGCTCAAATTACGATTCAATATTTCAGTGGAGCATTATATCAGAAGGTAACTGAGTAGTTCTTTATTTGATCACCCGAACCTTAGGAGATGAGTCTAAAGCTGGAGATACAGATTTCAAAAGTTGAATCAAGGAGTTCAGAGTGGTTCATTAGGTGCAAATTGTAAGTTTACTGAGAGTTCAACTTGATACATTAATTTAGTAGGGTATGTTTCAGAAGAGGTCAGAAAGTTTTATTAATTTACTTAACTACCCTCCAACCGTACGCCAATATACATAAACCCAGAATAGTACCTAGAAAGACTTACCCTAGGCCCGTCGGGCATAGGAGCTTACAGAAAGGCTTACCCTAGGCCCATTGGACGTAGGAGCTTAGGTCCAGAAGGACTTACCAGCGCCGAGCCTACAGATCTTCATTCATATCCCAGATAATATACCCCATATGATTTCAGTTTATATTCAGAAGACAGTATTGCAGAAAATAGATATCAGATCTATTTTTATACTAGAAGATAGATGTCAAATTTATTTTATTATTATTTCGTATTCAATGTCATATATCAGATATATTTTTCATATCAGAGGTCAGAAACCAGGGAATTACTTTCCGTTCGTATTACAATGTCATACTTTTAAATTTTAAGCATATGGTCTTGGTTTAGAACAAAAAGTATTTACAGATACATGGTACGCGCTTTATGACCCAATTCATTTCTCAGAAGTACTTGATAGATATCAGAAAGATGACATTTGACAATATTTGGCTGATTTTAGAACGAGGTCCCTACGAATATGGGAGTTCGATAAGACGAATCGAAACAACATCGGAAGTTGATGCATCAGAATCATTGGGATTTTAGATATATCGCGAATAAAATTAAGTGTTACAGCCTACGAGGGTATTAAGATCATTTTGACCTTCAGGGGTAATCTGGTAATTTGAACCAACAAGGTATAAACAGTAATGTACATAATTTAAGAATTCTAGTTGCTTATCAAGTTTTCGAGCCCCTTTGAACTAATCGAAACCCATTAACACATCGTTTAATATCTCACCGGATATGTACACCTCAACCATTCATTTCTCAAAATTGACCAAAGAGCATAACAACAATAGTTCGCCTTCACCAATCGTCCACTGAACTTATTACCAGAAATCAAGCATATATTCGAGCGATACTTTCCAAGTATTCAAACATGTGTATTGTACATGAACTCATTCCAAACATCGAATGTGCCTTGGAAGAACAGATCCCCCTCACTATTAACCATGTACTTTCTCTAAATAAATTATACGTGCATTCACACAGTATTCTCCCAATATCATCATAGTAATTGAATCGACCAACTGACACATGTCGTATTTTACCACTTTTGGAGTCATTACATTTGTTTATCTTTAATGAGTTTTCTAATTCTATGTCTTAAAAGTATTCTTCGACATTCTAGTATTTGAGAGTATTTCAAACATTACGATCCTCGAAAATGTTTCAATTATTCAGAGTTTCTCGATTCTTCCATCTATTCATTTGTTTTAGACCTCGAGAATATATCCCATATGTCGTTCGATTGGCAATTAATGCCCAAAGAAAATATCAGTCTTTAGGGTCATAGTGGCTCATTTCAGCCTTATCAGAATATTCAATCCCTTTTAGTCATTTCCATCAATTCAATTTTTTTCGCGCCATTTCTCAATTCATACTAAAAAATATTTTTCCGTAAATTTATCTTCGTTGAATTATTCATAATTCTTGCAACTCAAGTACTTTACAATCTCGAGGGTTTAAGTCTTGTTATCGTGACATTTCAGTAGTCTGAGGTTTTCAAGTGTATCAGATGTCTTATCGGCTCAAGTATAGCTTCATGAGTTGATTTTATAGACATATGTATTTTCGTCATTCGTTAGTCAAATTTTTGACATTTCTTTTTAATCAAACGTATAATCGGACTTAAAGATTAACAGACTCATTAATCGTGCACTGAATTTGAAAGTTCTTTCGATTTATCAACCTCTTGTTCGAATATTTGTCTTGGCCATTATTATTTTTATCTCATAAATGATTGACATAGGTAGATATAGTCACATGCTCAAACATGGTCGTGCAAACATTAACCGAATACCAACATGTTACAAAAGCATGCAGAAGGTAGTAATGTATTATCTTAAATCCTTGCTATATCGGTCGACCCTCGAACGACATTCAAACACTCTTGAACTCGGATTTGACATTCCTCAACCATTCGTATTCAAGGAACTGTGAGTACCTTCAATTACACAAATTCCAAGATTAGACCTTACTCACAAGCTCTTAATCGATTAATTAAATACATAAGCACACTCGGATTCAAGGTCAGATTCAGAGGATTTCGGGTTAGAATTTCGCGAAATAGGCTTCAAAATCAAACTCAGGATATCAAAAAACCCAAAATAAGAGCTTTAAAAAAGTTGACTTTTGGTCAACGATAAAAGTCAACAAGTAACCAGGTCAAAGTCAATGCTGACGTCAGCAATCAACTGACAGGGGTCAACTGAGTTGACCTAGGCTAACTCACTGAGCTGACTCGGGCTGAGTTGACTCGGTGACTAACTCGGGTTGAGTTGACTCGGCAGACGGGTTGGGCTCGGATATGGGTCAGACTTGGGTATGGGCTCAGGTTCGGACCGGGTTAATAAACGGGCTTGGCCCAAAGGTGACCGGTTCAGGCTCTTGGGCCAACACCTGAACCGACCCACTTACCCAAAGATTAACCTTGCCGGCCGGTCACCGGAGGCCCCTAAACGGTCAGAATCTGCCAAAAAACAAGGGATCTCAGAATCAACACTTCAAACAAGCCGAAAATACCCTAACAAAGCCGGAATCTAACCGAAACTTACCAAACCCGAAGCGACGCTAGGATCGCCGTAGCTCCGACGACCCACCAACCGACGACGGACGGACGACCTGAGAGTAGGGTTTTGTTCGCGACGGTGCAAGGAGCTCAGAGACGGTGACGGTGTGACAAAAGGACGACGACAAGGGTTCGAAAACGATGGAAACTCTTGAGTTTTCGTCGAACTTTTCAACCCGACTCTTACGGCAAAAATGTCGGCGGTGCTGCGCGTGGCTTTCGGGATCGAGCTCAGGGTGGCGCTGCGAGTCGACTGGTGAAGGTGGTGGTGGCCACGACACGACGAGGGAGCAACATACGGCGTTGGAAAAAAATGCTGAAACTGAAATGTAGCAAGGGTTCCGACGAACCTTTGACCCAAAACCAACGGCGAATGGCGGCTCCGATGCGCGAGTGGTCAATTGGGTCGCGACCAAGGCGAGACGGCGATCACTCCAGTAACGGTGGTGACTCTCACGGCGGCGCAATGGGTGAGGTCGGACGGAGACATGTGTGCTGCCAAATGGGTTTCGGACTTTCTGGTAATTCGTCTCATCGATTCGAACAAAAAAAATTAAATGAGGTAGGTGGACAGATGCATTTTTTTATTTAATCTTATTTATTCAATAGTCTTCCCAAACTTTATTCAAATATTAATGCAGGCAACCCTTGACAGAAATGGGCATTTGGCTCAATGATTAAGCACACATGGGTGAAGGACGGGGTGAGGTCGTGGGTTCAAAACTCCACGATTGCACATCTCTTTTTTTAATACAATTTCTTCATCTTTTTTTTTTTTGAGTGTTACACGATTTTTTCGGGTCGGATACGGATCACTAAAATACCTATCCAAAAATTTCGAATATCCGAAATTTCGAATTGAATCAGATATCCGAAATGCACACCCCTAGTATAAAATAATACAAACCATGCATCATGTGGGTGACAACCTAGTAAAGGTGTATAATAGTTATTTTTAAGGAAAACTACACCACTAACCACCAAACAAATTTGGGATACCTATTTGGACCACCGAACTATAGAAGTCGTCAATCAGGCCACCGAACTTATAAAATCAACCTATTTTGACCACTGCCGTTAAAAACCTAACGTGGCAGTTCCGTCACTCCACTGTTAGGTTTTTAACGGTGGTGATCAAAATAGCTTGATTTTATAAATTCGGTGGTCTGATTGACGATTTCTATAGTTCGATGGTCTAAATAGGTATCCCCAATTTGTTTGGTGGTCAGTGGTGTAGTTTTCCCTTATTTTTAATGCAAATTGAAAATAACATTAAACTTTAATAAATTATTTTAATTATAGTTGTTGGAATGGATAAAATTAAAACAGTTGAATAAATACCTCAATTTTTTTAAAATTTTGGTTAAAATAGTTGGATAAAGATCTCAATTTAAAGCGACCAGGCTACGTAGGATTGAAGGCGACCTGAAATCAGAGTTGGTTAGTGGGTTATAATTTTAAGAGGCGAATGTCTAGTGGGGTATATTAAGCATACCAGCATTTGCTCAATCTTGGAATCAGAGTTGTGGGAGTCTATGAAGAATTGAAGGCGACATTCAGATAGTTACTGAGGTTTTTAGTTGGATCATCTGAGTTTAAAATGCGTAAAATTATTCAACAATTTTTAGAGCAGCTTGATACTTCTCTCTAGATTGTAGATTTTAGACCTAGGATGAGCAAATTTCTCATTTCCCCTCTCTCTATGTAGGAATTATTTAAAAAATGCGGCAAACTAATTAGTCTAGTTATTTAAAATTAAAAAAATGATTGCATAAGGTTAATTTTTTGTTAAAATTTTGATACATAGACTATGTAAAATTTATTTTATGCAAGTAGGTATATTTACACTATAAAATTTAGATTTTTAACCCTAAATCCTAAAAAACTAAACTCTAAAGTATATACCCTAAATTCTAAATGCTAACATTAAATTCTAAACACTAAAACTAAATTCATAACCCTTGAAACTTTTTTTTGAATATAAGTACGTTAGTTTTATTAATAAAGGAATAAATATTAATTACCTCATTCATACATGAACTATACCAAATTCCCAATTTTATACATTTATTTTTTTATTCTCCCTTTCATACATAAACTTTATTGTCGTCAACGGGTTTACCCTTTTCCGTCATGGAAGATGATGTGTCCTGGTTGGCCCATACATATTCTGACATATGACAATTTTTTTTAATAAAAATTTCTCCTTTCTCTTTTTTTCTTTCTTTTCCACGTGTTAATTAGAAAAATTCTTTTCCGTCACAAATTAACTCTCTGATTTATTCTTTCACAATTAACACGATTCAAAAAAAGATTTTAGGAATTTCAACGGTTTGAAATTAGAAATTTTAGAATTTCAACTGGATTTTAACGACTCAAAATAGGGATTTCAACCGAGATTGAAGGTAATCGATCACGTGAGTTCGTATTTTCATAATCCTTCCTGTTTTTATCTAAGTTTTTAAATAGGGATTCATTTGCGTTTTCAAATAGGGATTTCAACTCTCTGGGTTTTGTTATATCTAAGTGAAATCAAGGCTGTAGTTATTGCTAGGATTTTCAAATTTAGGAATTTCAAGGCTTTCTCTTGTAGGTTTGAGTTTCTCTGCCACTAACTATTTTTTTCATTTTCTTTTAGAGATTCGAACCTAGTGGAAATCTTGACAAAGTTACTGAACTTGTCTGAAAGATTTGTTTTAACAGGGTAAGCATTCCTCCCTTCTTATATTTTAATTGTTGTTTTGAAAATATTATATGATTTTTTGTCTCATTCATGTTGGAATTTATATTGATAGGTACAAAACAAAAAAAGTGTAATGGCTGGAAAAATAACAATAGTAATACACATGGGGGAAATTTTGTTCGGAACCTTGATTTACAGTATATCAGTGGAGATGAGTTTGAATGGCGTATTGATCCGGATATATTAAGTTACTGAATTTTACTTGACATGGTAAGAGATGTTGGTTATAGGATTGTTATGTAATTTAGTTATTTAGCACCAAGTGAAACATTAAATGATGGCACACGAATTGCTTGGGAGGATGAATCATTTAGGAATATGATTGAACATAGTAAGAAGGGACCGTTGCATGTTTATGTAAAACATAATGTCACGGGGCTAGAGTCTGACAAGCTGATCTGTGCGCCCTTAGTCGATGATCTTAGTTGAAGACTAAGGCAACCTTCAAAATCACTAAGCAAGAATGTTTAGAACTTAGAATAGTGGAAGCTTTATAGGCAAGGCAACAAGGAAAACAAGGACAATAGAAAGATGAAGAGAAAAGTAACTCTTTTACTCAAGAACTCAAGAAATGTGAGAAATGTGGAATGAATTACAATGGTGGGGGAAATGCCTCTATTTATAGGCTTGGCTCCCTGAATCTAACGGTTATAGATGATTCGATTCAAGAGCTATTGATGAATCCTTAAGATTGTTATCTCCTGATTAAGGCAATAATATCACTCAAATACAATGTTGCCTAGATTACAAAGGCTATGGCATCGTACATGGGTTGGAAAAGGATACTTTCCCAAAGTATGGCTCAAAGAATGATCTCTTGTCATAACTGTTGGTCAAAAGATGCTTTCTTTCCTTGTGTGTTGGTCCAATGAAGATATCTCTCCAATGTCTTTAACTCCTAGGCGGATTTGGCTTGGCTTGGCCCGATCCTCTCATCCAAAACCTCTGTGGCAGCTTGCTTGGTGCTGTTTTGGGCCCTAGGCATGTGGGCAACTCGTATGGGGCTCGTACGGGATCCTTGGCATGCACGTCGGGTGCTGACTGGGGCTTCATGGCTTGGGCAACATGGAGGGTGCTCGGCTAGGCCTCTTTGGGTGCGATGGAAGTGCTCCCTGGGGTCCCTCTCTCATGGGCAACACATGAGGTGCTTGTCTCGACCTTATGGTGCGCTTGCAAGGTGCAGACATAGGTCCCTCGGTCGGGTGAGGCACATAGTGTGCTAGTGCAAGCCCCTTGGTGTGTGGCTTGCTCAGTCATAGGGTGGCGGCCCGTGACATTCTCTCCCACTGGATCTAGTGACGCCCTTGTCGCTAGGCAATGATGTAGCTCTGTAGTCTCACGCTCGAGCGGTTGTAACTCTCTGGCAAATCCTCGATCACCCTCAGCTTTGGGATGTCTCATCCAAAGTGCAAGGCCTTCGTGCCTTGGGCTAGTATTCGGTCCTCGATCCGTTGGGATGGTTGGTGCCTCATTCTCGTAGGGGTCCTTCACTTCTCGTGGTGCTTGGCTTAGCATGCTCATCTCTCAGCCATCGACATCCTTGTCCAACGTCTTAGGCAAGCTTGCGTGGTCTACTCGTACGTCTGGTGGCAACTCCGCTTTGTAGGCCTCCTCGCCTACTTTCTCCTTCACTTGGTTCGATCCCTCGTACAGTCTCACAGGCAACCTACTAAAAACCGAATGGCCATGTGTAAGGCTTGATTCTTCAAATAGAGAATCACTTACCTCAGACGCAATGTCCTTGTCGACTTGGTCCACTATGCCTTGTCGATACTCATGGCAAGTGTTATCGGCATAAGGGTCATGGATTGGCCCCTCTTCGGTGCTCTCAAGCACTACTCCCTCGGGTTGGATGATGGCTTCGGTTGGAGACTCTCGACTTGCTCCATCCACTCTGGTGCTTGGTTTAGATTTCATGGGCTCATCAAACTCGGCAACATGCTCTCACCATGTAGCTCTTGCGGTCACCTCCTTCTCATGGATGGTGTCTCGCTCCTTGACTTTGTTCGGCTTTCTTCTCTCGAAAGCGATTGGATGCTCTACTTGCATCAACAACTCTTCGATGGCAAAGTCCAATGCCTCATTGTTGGACTCAATCGGTTTGGTGCAATCTTGCAGCACCGCCTCTAGCTTATCCACCTCGGCTTGCTTCAACTCATCAAGCTTTGGTGGTGCCACCCAATGTGGTGCTTCAGATGGTTTGATAGGATTTGGCAGCAACTCTGGCTCGCCCTCCTTGGCTTGATCTACTTCTCCAAACTTGGATGGTACTATCTGATGTTGAGCTTTGGATGGTGGCACAACACTCGAATAGTGCTCGATCTCACGGTCTACCTTCCTCCTTGGTGGTGGGCTAACATTCTCCATATTGTACCTTCGGCTTAAGGCATCGGTTATGGAGTTTACCTTTCCCGGTTTTAAATCCAAAGAGAAGTCGAATTTTGCAAGAATTTCTTGCCAACGAATCAACTTACACGATAACTTCTCTTGGGTTAGAAAATAATTATTTGAAATATTCTCGGTACAAACGACAAACCTAAACCCTAGTAGATGTTGTCTCCATGTGTGCAAACAATGAACAACGACAATCATTTCTTTCTCTTGAACTGAGTACCTCTTCTTGGACTCATTGGGCTTTCGGCTCTCACAATCAACCGAAATTCCTTCTCCCATAAGGATTCCTCCGATAGCAACGTCTAAAGCTTTGATATAGATCTCAAATGGCTTCACGTCCTTGAACTCTTCAAGAACTTGTCCCACTACCTCGGGGACTTCCATGGTCCCCACCATGGTCTCATCATCATTAGATATCTTTGTCTCGTGCACTTCTTTGTGAGAATAGATTGTTGACAACGTTTTGTTCTTCTTGCCCTCATCATAGCCTAATGGTTCAATGCCTTACCAGTGCGGATCTAGAGTACAAATAAAACCGGCTTTTGGCAAGACAAGTGCGTTAATTTGTATTAGACAAGATAATCCAATAATAACTTCATGAGAATCAAAAGACTCGAGAGGTAATACCTTGATGTTTTTGGTACCGTGCCAATCTCCAATTTGAAGATCCACTTCATTTGCAACTCTCGCAACTGGCTCTTCCTTGGAATTGACAGTTTCGATCCATCCTTTTACCTTCTCAACTTGAAGGTTTAACCACTCGGCAACTCGCTCGGACACGAACAACTCAGATGCACTTGATCCACTAGTGCACCCAACTTTATGTCGGGAAACAAAACGTTCACAAATATAGGCTCCTTCTCCTCACGGCCACTCTTGGCTTGAAGTGAGCTTACATTCGAACCAAGCTTGAACTCTTCTACCCCATTATGTCCATATATGGAAGCAAGCATGACACTCGTCGGTTCATCATACTCTACAGATCTGTGATCCTCCCACGGCTTTGTGGACTCGATGCCCTCTGACAACTTCTCACACATCGACGTTTCTTCATCCTTGAAGTCCGATATCTCACCCACTGTACCCATTGATGGCTCTTTACACAATGAATCAAGCTTCAAAGCCTTGGTCTCATCGGGCTTATCTTGTACCTTGGATGGCTTAATCATGTACGTGCATAATTTTATATAGTGTGGTCCATTACAATGGAAACACTTCATTGGCTTTCTCTCTCATGGCCTGACAAACCGCAACGACTTGTTGTTCGATGGCTTCTCATCGCCAACTCTCAAAGTCGACTCCTCGGCCCTAAGCACATTGCTCGCTCCTTCTACTTCCATCTTTGATGCAACGATCTTTCTTTCTTGTGCCATCTCTACTCAATTTGGATGCGAAAAATGGCTATGATACCACTTGTAATGGAGCTAGAGTCTAACTAGCTGATTCATGTGGCCTTAGTCGAAGACTTAGTCCGCCTTTAAAATCACTAAGCAAGAATGCTTAGAACCTAGAATGACGGAAGCTTTATAGGCAAGGCAACAAGGAAAACATAAAGATGAAGAGAAAAGTAATTCTTTTACTCAAGAACTCAAGTAATGTGAGAAGTATGGAATGAATTACAATGGTGAAAGAAGATCTCTATTTATAGGCTTGGCTCCCTGAATCTAACGGTTATAGATGATTCGATCCAAGGGCTATGGATGAATCCTCAAGATTGCTATCTTCTAATCAAGGCAATAATATCACTCCAATACAATTTTGTCTAGATTACAAATGCTATGACATCGTACATGGGTTGGCAAAGGATACTTTCCCAAAGTATGGCTCAAAGGATGATCTCTTGCCATAATTGTTGGTCAAAAGATGCTTTATTTCCTTGTGTCTTGGTCCAAGGATGATATCTCTCTAATGTCTTTGACTCTTGGGCAGATTGGGCTTGGCTTGGCCCGATCCTCTCATCCAAAACCTTCATGGAGCTTCCTTGGTGCTGTTTTGGGCCCCAGGCATGTAGGCAACTCGGATGGGGCTCATATGGGCTCCTTGGCATGCACGTTGGGTGCTGATTGGGGCAACATGGAGGGTGCTCGACTGGGCCTCTTTGGGTGTGATAGAAATGCTCCCTCGAGTCCCTCTCTCGTGGGCAACACATGGGGTGCTTATCTCGGCCCTATGGTGTGTGTGCAAGGTGCAAAAATAGGTCCCTCGGTCGGGTGAGGCACATAGTGTGCTAGCGCAAGCCCCTTGGTGTGCGGCTTGCTCGGTTATGGGCTGGCGCCCCGTGACAATAAGGTTGATATTTCACATTATGTAGACCAAAAGAGTGAGTCACGTGGTGGTCCAAGAGGTAGTAGGGTTGGTGAGACATCAAACGTTGGTGGGTCCCAAGAGTTGAATGAGAGCTTGAGTTTATGTGATGTAAATTTGGGAGATATATAATTTAAGGCTGCTTTTGAGGGTGAGGAAGGTACTGTTAAGGGTGAAAGATCTATTGCTTTTGAGGCTGGTAAAATTACTTTTGAAGGTGAGAAAATAACAACTTTTGAGGTGTTGGAACAACTTCTGAGGGTGAGAAAACAACCACTTTTGAGGCTGTAAAAGGTGAGGGTAAAACTGGTTTTGAGGCTGCAAAAGGTGAGGGTAAAATTAGTTTTGAGGGTGAGCCTACAAATGCTTTTGTGGGAGAGACTAAAGATGTTGTTGAGGTTTAGACTGGTAATTCTTTTGAATCAGAAGATTTGGAGTTTATTTACACCGGTGTAAGTTAGCCATAGTTAGTAAGCTGTAGTTCAGTAAAATTTACACTGGTGTAAGTTAGTCATATTTAAATAGTTGTAGTTTAGAAGAATTTATATTGGTGTAAATGTGTTATATGTATGCACTTATATATTAATAAAATATGCAAAATTTTACTTGTACATCAATAAAATATTGCAAAGCTTTGCAATGTATTTGTTCATTCTTCAAAGGATACAAATCTACCGAATGCAAATCATTACATAAAATGTAAAGTTTGAATATAGATTAACTAGCTAAATGTAAAATTTCAACATTGATTAACCATTACAAACCAAATAAAAATTTCCAACACAAGCTAACCATTACAAAATGTAAATTGTTTCCTAACTCTATATTTTCCCAACCATTACTAATAGAGTACATTACATTAAAAATGAAGCAAAAAACAGGCAATTTTGCACATAAAAACTTCAAATTTTGCGTTTTCAATTTCTCTTCCACCTCCAACAATTTTGAACAATCTATGTTCCTAACACAACAATCTTTTTTATACTTCATTAATACTTGGGCAATTTTTAATTTTCGATTCTCCCTCAGCAACATGTTATTTTCACTAATCGCCTCCAAAAGCATATTCTTTTCATGTGTATCTTCATTGTTGTCATCAACCCAACAAAAAAAATTACATCCATCCTTCTGAAAATATACATCAAATAATTACAATAAATTTACCCATTCATATTAGTGGCCTTTGGTTAATTCTTTTTTTGAAATTTAACACATTCGAAAGAAAAATATAAATGGACTCATTTACCTCAAACCACCAAAGAACCTTTGGCCTTGGTTAATTCCTTTTTCAAAGTTTGAATTTCAGCCCTTTACCCGCAATCACATTCAATTTCGAAGTTCAAATTACCCCTTCTTAAGTTTGAGAAAAACGACGATATTGTTTATTGAGTTTGAATATATTTCGACTGCAACTCAAAGAAATTGAAACAAAACCCTAAAATAAAACAAAATAATAATAATCAAAACCCTAAATGAAGCTAAAATAGCTGCAATGATTCATTCAAACTCTCTGCAGACTTGCAATTTTCTTCCCCAAAACCTCGACGCTGTAATTTGAGTTTGTAGACCTACAATTTTCAATTTAATGAAAAGGGGGAAGGTATAATAATAAAAAAATGTTTGTAATTAACACGTGGATAAAAAGAGAAAGGGGAATTTTTTAAAATTGTCACGTGTCAGAATATGTATGAGTTAACCGGGACACGTCAACTTCCGTGACAGAAAATGGTAAACCTGTTGACGATAAAAAAGTTCATGTATGAAAGGGAGAACAAAAAAAAATAAAATGTATGAAAGTGAGAATTCAGTATAGTTTATGTATGAATGGGGTAATTAACCCAAGGAATAATCTAAGATGAAAGTCTACAATGCAGGTAAACGAACATGATCCAGACATATTCCTAAACACACGAAAAACTAACGTCTCTAGATCATAAACTGAACCAAAGAAAAAAGGTAAAAAACTTAATTCAAAGACTCGAAACAAAGTAGATACAAAACATCACCAAAGCTCGACGATGAATGTAAAAACCATCAACAAACAACATAAAAAATGCATCTAGATCTGGTGACTACAACATAATCGAGGCACGTTGACAACACGATTATTACCACAACTCAATCGCGAACAAGAGCAGTGACTAAACTTGCATCTAGATCTGGTTCGAGGGTCCAAAACAAGGAGATCAACATGATAATCAAAGAGCGCCATCTTGATAAGTCGTGGCGACGTCAAGTCCAACCATGACAGGAAAACAAAAAAACATGCCAAGAGGCAGAAAAGCGTGACAAGAAGCATAAAATACGTACCAAAAGGTAGAAAAAGACGTTTTATTGAATTAAAATGACTAAAAACAAACGAACGAAGCAAATAAATAAAAAGTGGGTGACCGGTGGTCGACAACCAACACTAAGACTGGTGTCGCCGCCAGCCATAAAAACTAAACAAGAATGAAAAAAGTGGCGGCGCGGGAGAGAAACAAAGCTTGAAAAAACTAGGGTATTAACAATGTGCCCATAACCCCTAAAACTAAAAGCTAAAGTTTACACAAATTTGTATGTGTATGTTTTTTTTTTCAATAGAGAATTTATTTTTATAGTTAACTCAGTTGACATAATATCAATTTTATTTATCTTTGTCTTCATTCTAAATAAATTTTCATTTTTTTGATATAAGGGAAGGGGGAGAGATGCAGAGAGCTAATGAGAAGCTCTGGTCACCCGAACATATTTGCTTTCTGAAATTTACTTCAACATTTAAATATTAGATTAATTTATAACTTGGATAATTCATGTGGTTTTTTTATATAATACCAATGTAAAATTTATTAATTAACCAATCCGAATCAAGTACGATAAATACTTATAGAGACAAATTTTTAACTTGAATTGTTTTATTTATAACGCCAAATTCAAATCATAACCTTACTTAAATAACTCTAAAATTTCATTACGAGACTTTCTGATTTAACTTGCTATATTCATAAAAATAGATTCAAACCATGATCATACTGAAATATTAGGGTAAAACACACATACGGTCACTAAACTATACTCGAAAAAATAAAATGGTAACTAAACTTTCAAAAATGACAAAATAACAATTAAATTTTATGTTTTGTTACAAAATGGTCCGTTAAAGAAGTGGCATGGCTGTTAATTTTTTTTGTATAATAGTACATTTAGTCCTTCATAGTTACAAATTCAATCAATTTAGTCATAATTCGAAGAAATTTAATAAATTTAACCCTCAATTTTTACACTTTGCTATAATGAAGTCCTAATTCTAAAAAAAATATAGCTAAGAACACACAAGCAGATGTGTAATAAGGACTAAATTTAACCCTCAATTTTTACACTTTGTTATAAATTTAACGTTGTTCTTAGTTATAACTTTTGTAGAATTAGGACTAAATTATAACAATGTGTAAAAATTGAAGGTTAAATTTAGGCTTAAATGAAAAATAGGTGCCTAAACAATACCACTTTTGAATTTTAGGTGCCCAAAGTTTTTTTTTTCTTTTTTTGCAAAAATAGGTGCCCAAAATTTTAACCGTTATAATTTTAGGTGCCTCGTGTTAACTCCGTTAACTTTTTTTTTTAAAAATATTATTTTATTTTATTTTTAAACTTATTTTTTAAAAAAAATCTCTAAATTTTCAAAATTCACAAAATAGCCCCCAAATTCGAAATTCCTAACTCACCAAAATTTAAATCACGATTTGAACCGATTTCGTCGCTGATAGCCACGCCTCGCCTGCCACATCTGTCACCGGACTACCACGATCATTTACCAGACCACCCCGTCGCCGAAAATAGACCGAAGTCGTGCAAAATGCCCGACGAAGGCTGGAATATTCGAAAAATTCATTCGAACAATTTGCGACGAGCGGCGGCTGAACGACGACGATTGGTGCATGAGTGCTTGGGAGAGGGGAGTACGCTCCATTCCGTCCTCGGAATTGTGGCCATCGACAGCGGGAGTGGACGGATCGAGGGATTTATTTATTTCGGGATTTATGAATTTATGAAATTGGGGCTTTTTTGGAATTTATGAAATTTAGGAGATTTTTTTGAAAATTTCAATTTTTATTTTTTAAATAATTTAAAATAAAAAAACCTGCCACATGTCACATTATAATTCGCTAACAAGTTTTTTTTAACAGCCATTAACACCGAGGCACCTAAAATTGTAACGGTTGACACTTTAGGCACCTATTTTTACAAAAAAATACTTTAGACACTTAAAATTCAAAAAGGTATACTTTAGGCACTTATTTTTCATTTAAGTCTTAAATTTATTGAATTCTTCGAATTATGACTAGATTAATTGAATGTGTAACTATTGAGGACTAAATGTGCTATTGTATAAAAAATTTAACAGTCATGTCACTATTTTAACAGTTATCATTTTGTAATAAAACGTAAAGTTTACTTGTCATTTTGTCATTTTTTAAGTTCGGATATAATTTAATCACCATATTTGTACTTTACCTTAAATATTAATCAATAGTAAAATTGATTTGGATTCATCTATAATGTCAATTTCTTCAATTATTTGTCCATTTCAATCTTCCCCCGTTGTCACTCTTCTATTAGATTATAGATATAAAAACTAAAAGATAAAAACCGAAAAGCCAAACCCAAATTACTTAGATTTTCCCTCTCCGTTTTCTTAAGAAAACTACCGATTCTCCATGGAGGCAGTGCCCATACAAACTGAAAGCTTCAAGCTTGGCTTCATCGGAGCCGGGAAAATGGCCGAGAGCATTGCCAAAGGAGTGGTGCAATCCGGTCTTTTGCCTCCACAACGTATTTCCACAGCAATCCACTCAAATCCCAATCGGGGTCTTGCCTTCCAATCACTCGGCATTCCTGTTTATGGTCATAACAACGACGTATGCTTGCTTCTTTTCCTCCCTCTCTTCCTCTCTTTACTATTTCTCATTTTGCTTATTGGAAAAAAGGAAGAAAAAAAACTGGGTTCATTGTTGATTTTACTATGTTGAATGATTGGAAATAAGATTTTATGACTATTAGAAATGGTGGTGTGTGAAATTACAAAAGTTTAAGGGGGAGAAATTAGATTGCCATACAAAATACAAAGTAAATATTTAAATTATAAGGGAATTTTTGTTTATATACACTTATGTTTATTATACTTTTGGGAGTTTTTGTTTTGTTTCTGATCCAACTTATGAATATATATGAACACAGGTTGTGGATGCTAGTGACGTGATTATTTTTTCTGTGAAACCCCAAGTAGGTAATGCTATTAGCCTGAATGCTTCCTCTTTTGTCGCCTCTGCGCGCTTACCCTTTTTGTTTTTGAAGTTCTAGAGCTGGCAATTCCATTCTTGCAGTAGGTACTTTTTTTTATCAAGTATATTGGTAAAGATAAAAGTTCTGTAGGAAGATGGAAAAGTTTTTCTTCCATCTATTATTTGGTATGGTTGAAAAAGGAAAAGAAAGAAACCCAAATATGATGGATAATCTTGTAATTATGTAATGCTCGACGTTCTTTCTCGTTTTGCTCTCCAATTTTCTTTCCAGCTTGGAGTATTTGTTTTTGTCAGCAGGAGTTGAAAAATAGTTTTCTGTTTTCTTTCTTCTCACCTTATTATATTTTACCTTTATTATAGAAAAGAGAATAATTCAATATAGTATGGCAGTTTAACAAATGCAGTAAAGCATGGCCCTGTCTATTTTGCTTTTATCTCAAGCACATTTCTACACAGTCCACTTCTTGTAAAGACATCACGCATAGAGCGCTATGGTTTTGGAAGTTCGCATTTTACTAGTTCCGTAATGAAATATTTGTACTTGGGGGTTTGCAGTTAAAAATGTGGTCTTGCAGCTGAGGCCGTTACTTTCAAAGAAAAAGCTTTTGGTTTCAATTGCTGCAGGAGTAAAACTTAAGGATCTGGAGGTATGTCCTTTTAAGCTCTTTACCTTTAGAAAAGCATAAAAGACATGGTGGTAGTATACATTGTGCATTACCATGTTATTCACAAAAGAGTAACATATTGTGATCTAAAAGAATTTCATTTCATTCCACGAATACTTTTTCACGACTTCATGAAACCTTGACATCGGTGTTTCAGTTTTATGGGTGTTTGCGGAAAAAAGAAAAGATAAAATAGAGATGCAACTTACCTTCATGGTGCCAATGTGAGAGTATTGAGTCTTTAAGTAGCAAAATGCCAATTTGGGTCATTGACTCATTGTGTTATGAGTTATTTTATCTTTTCAACTCTTAATGTTACTGCAAACTGTCAAGAGACTAGATTAATTCTTTTGGGGTTAGGATCTGATTTTAAGTAGGAATTGTATTTTCAAAGGTTTTATTCATATAATAGAGTGCATGAGAAAAATATAATAAACTCTTCTAGCTCAATTGTTGATAAGTTATCTTTTACTTGGTAAGTTCTTTCAAGAAATTTTATGATTTATAAGAAGGCATTAGGTTAATTTCCCTCTTAAGCTTCTCCATGTTGATCTTCAGCAAGAAATGGGTTGCATCAACTAAAAATTCTGAGCTTATGGTGGATAAACCTTTCTTGACATTTTTGGTACAGGACGGTAATTAAGTTTTGTTAGTTGGTTTAGAAAGGAATAGATTTAGTTTTGAAGTGTGGAAACAAACACAAATGGATATTTTGTTTATTTCTTGTTCTTTATGTGATAATTTTGGTGGTTCATACTTCATAATTATAAATTTGTTGTCTTAATTTTTGCTTGAGTATTATTTACTAAACACTTACAGTTCTTAACAAAATTTATAGCAAGTATGGAGAGAACAGCACATAGAGATGTTCTTGTGCCACGGTCCTGGCTAATGGATCGAGTCATTGGGTGGTGTTTCACAGGGCTCTTTCCCTGATTCTTATTTCTTCCACGATCATGACCTATGGTTATCAAGTGAAACTCGTCGAAGGGAATTCCAGACCTTAGACTTGTTGGAGAATCTTGCAAATCAGCCTCTTTAAATAGAGGTTACACACATTGTGAAAATAAAAGACCTACTAAGCAAGCAATCCTATTAAGGCAAGGTTTCTAAGAATATAAAATACTATAAATAGAATCCTTAATAATAATAAACTTGCTCCTAATAATTCTCATAAGAAAATAATAATAAACTGATCCTAAAATAAAATTAGACACACTCCTTGACTTCACACGTAACACCTGGCATTTGGTTCTTTCTGCGCTGGTAAATACATCTGATTTCTGCCAGTAATTTCTTTAAGCAGGATTAGAAGTTTCTGCCTTCCAGTTTGGTGCATCCTTGGTCATAGAATGCAAGCTTTAAACCTTTGTCGAAGTATATACTTACCGATTACCATATATCTTGGAAAGTTAAAAAATACTTGGGTTTCATGATTATTAGTGCTAGAGTAAGGGTTTAAATTATTGGTTTTAGATTTATGGATAATTGTTCTAAAATGAATGGGGTGGTTGCAGCTGAATGAAAGGTTAAAAATGTTTCAGCAAAGAAAAACAAAGAGAAGGAAACACAATAGAAGGAAGGGATAGAAAGCCATGATTTTGATAAATTAGTGAATCAGAAATACTTGATGACAAAATGAAATTTATCCACTCCTCATTCTTTCTCAAATACATGGGTAGTTTTAATCTTTTGTAATTTCTATGTGATGTGTACATTCATTCTGACTTGTATATAAGCAAGTTCTGAATTTTCAGTCTGAGATTCATGTTTTCAGATGAAGCGCCAGTGTGTTCTTTTAAACCAATCTTGTCTTTCTTTTCTCAAAGCAAACCGATGCAAAATAGTCCTTGCACCTTGCTTGATGGTGAAAGAACCAACTATTGGACTATAGAAATTCCTTTTTCTCCTTGTCCTTATTTCTATCAGGAAGATTTAACCAAAATGGCCATACTAGACCACTTTGTAAAAGAAACCAATTGCTATGATATAATTGGCAACACTTTTCCGGTCATCAGTTTCTCTTAATTCTTATACTTTGTACTCCTTGAGACTCTCATTGTCTTCATGCGCAATTGTAGCATCAGCTATTAGTCATTATTTCAATAAAATAATATTTTATTTTGTTCAGGAATGGGCCGGCCATGGCCGATTTATCCGGGTGATGCCTAACACACCATCTGCTGTTGGTATGGCAGCATCAGGTATAACCTTTTCCCCGTTAAATGCATATGAGCAAATCAATCTTTTCTTCTTCCGTGATTTTCATTCCTTTGTAAGTTTTTTTAATTGTATCCCTAAATGTTCTAGTATTTGACTCTACCCCCCTTATCAATTTCTTTTTTTTTTAAAAAAAGAACTCAACTCCTTCCTTTGATCTTGCTTCACACTCATGGGCATGGTTACTTTGTGCATTTTCACATTAGCTTGTTGTTGTACAACTACAGCATTAGTAATTAAAGGCCATCATCAGATTCTAGAGGATTGTGGTCTAATAACTGGTTTCTTCGTCTTCTATATATGGGTTCTATATGTTGTTTGGTACAAATGGTAGCAGTAGAGATCCTGTCCTTATAGGCATCATAAAACACAATAAGTTTATTGTTTCATCTATAGAATTTAATGGAGTATTAATATGTAATATTAAAAAAAAGATGAGCTATAAGATAAATCGTCATCTTTTTGCAATCTGTTATTGTATATCATTTTAGTGACCACTGCGTGGCCATACAAATGTCTAATCTTTTCCCATAATGTACAGTTATGAGCTTGGGAGGATCTGCAACAGAACAGGATGGGGAATTGGTTGGTAAATTATTTGGATCAGTTGGCAAGATATGGAAAGCTGATGAGAAACTGTTTGATGCTGTCACTGGCCTTAGGTATCATGTTGTTTTGATGGCAGATGAAACAAACTGATTACCTGTAACATGCCTCGATAGTCCCTGCATGCTACAATCTGAATGCAATTCCATTCCACTGTCATTTCCTTTTTCTTAGCCCCGTCAATTATCTTCGATTATCCATCAAAGTTAGATTAACTAGATATATGTTTCCTGAAAACATCCAGTGGCAGTGGTCCAGCATATATATATTTAGCGATTGAAGCTTTGGCTGATGGCGGAGTGGCTGCCGGTCTTCCACGAGAACTAGCATTGGGACTGGCTTCTCAGACTGTGAGTCAATTCCCCTTTATAACTCTTGGCACAATTTTACCCTGAATTTCGATCGAGTTTGTCCTTTGGCTTGTACATAAAAGTTTGTTGATTCCGTACTGTGGTGTTTAACATAGATCCAAGATTTAATTCTATCATGTATATTTCATTATTCCCCTCCCTTCCAACCCCGACAATAGGAAAAATAATTTCATCATGTGTGCTTACCCGAAACCTTTTTTTTTTATTCGAAAGAGAGTATGCCCTTAGGCCATTACAACAAGAAGACTACCCTTAGGTGTTACAATCATCGTGCAGAATGTTCAAGACCATATCAGGTGGACTATGAAAACCATGATAGTCAAACGGGTCTTGCCAAGCTAATTTAGCCATATGCCATCAGCTAGTCTATTACCTTCCAGAAAGATATGCACTATCTTAACCTCCCATTTGCGTCTCAAAATGGTCCAAATATGCTGCAAAATCAACATAGGTCTCTCATTCAAAGAGGGGTCGTTGAGCATCTCAGCTGCGATGACGGAAATGCTTTGTCACGTGGTAGTAGTAAATTGCTTTACTTCAATTGCAGAGTACTTGGTAGTTGTAGGTTCATGAATGAAGAAAAATGGGGGAAACATAGAGGCTACTCCCATGATCAAAGTTGAAATGATTATTCAATTCTCTCATTATCTTTCAAATTAGGCTAATGGTTAAAGTAACTTGATTCTTGAGCAGAGCATCTCGTTTTAATCGGTGATTATAATGCTAGCAATAACTAGTCTATGGCCCTGTTTTTATGTTAAGATGATAACTAGGTTCATTCTTTTTGCAGGTTTTGGGAGCAGCTTCCATGGCTGTTCAATCTGGGAAGCACCCTGGTCAGCTGAAAGACGATGTTACGTCGCCTGGTGGCACTACAATCGCCGGCATTCATGAGCTAGAGAAGAACGGCTTCCGGGGAACACTGATGAATGCAGTTGTGGCCGCCGCTAATCGTAGCCAAGAACTTTCCAAGACTTAAAAAGAGTCCATTCGATTCTTTCGAAATCTTGGAACAAATGATTGCTGGACAATCATATTTTATTGCACTATACAACCATATTTTAATGTCCAACTGTTTTATCAGATTTGTTTCGAAATGCCTATTGCCGATGCATGCAAATATTCAACTAGGGATGATGACAATGGATATTGTGGATTCGAATATTTACAGGTATTCAACTTCATGTAGATTTCTATATCGAGGCTTTGAATATTTTAATTACTATCTGCACTAGATTGAGAGCAAATGTGGACATCAACTCTTGATATCCGTATTTGAATGCGTTTAATTTTTGCGGATAATAGATCTGAATTGGAATATTTAGGGGTGTTCAAATGATTGGTTCAGCTATATTGGAACTGAACTAACTGAACTTTTAAAATCTTAACGGCTAACCGATCTAAGCTAATTTCAGTTAATTTGATCGGTTTTCAATTTAACCCAAGTTAATTACATTGTTTTCTTTTGGTTCAAAGAAGTTTATAACGTAAACAATTAATTGCAAACATTGCATTACAATGGTGGCATGCACTAAATTGTAGGTTGAACAAAACCCGACTCGAGGCGGAAAATTGATTTGTTTTGACTTGACTCGAAAAAATTTTAAATAAATTTTGAGTTATGAAATGTAAATTCGAATAACTCAAACTTTTAAGTAATTAGTTGATCAATTTTCATATTTGAGTCGAGTTTGTGAACCGTCGGTGGGAAGTTCGTTTATGTTCGTTTATTTATTAAACGAACATGAACAAGGTTTCATGTTTGTTTAATTAAATAAACGAACACGAACAAAGAGCTCGTTTGTTCATTTACGTTCGTGAACGTTCGATAATCCGTTCATTTATGTTCATTTAAATTTATTCACATATATCAATTTATATTTATTACTTTTCATAACAAAAGTGTTATATTTTTATAAAAAATATTATTCATATATGTCCGCTTGTTTATGTTCGTTTAAATTTATTCACATATTTCCTTTTATGTTCGTTTGTCATTTAAACGAATGAACATGAACGAACACGAACAAGCTATATTCCTTAACAAACGAACACAAACAAGAAATTATGTTCGTTTAGATGTTCATGTTTGTTCATTAGTTCGGTTAAAATTAAACGAACGATCATGAACATACCCTCGTTCGTGTTCATATGTATACATTAGCATGAGATAATATCACATGTGAAAAAAATGAAGAAATATAAATGTATATCGTATATGCATATAGAAAGTAGTTAAAATTAGAATTAATATGTGCACCGCCCAACTCTAAGTATATGCATATAAAAATATATATGTGCACTACGTATATGCATATAGAAATATACATGTACAATTGAATTTGTATAGATACTCGAAAACTCGACTCGAATTTCATAAACTCGATTTTAAAAAATTTCAAGTAAAATTTGAATCGTAAAATAAGAGTTGTAAACTCGAATAACTCGGTTTTTTTACTCGACTCGTGTAACACCCGGGTTTGGGGGTCGGATGAAATAAATAAAATAAAATAACGTCTCGGTTTTTGTTTTGCAAAATTAAATTTAAAGTGTTGGACCAAATTTTGATATTCAAGTCCAATAGCCATTTCAATGACATTTTTGTAAATAGTTGGTCTTTCAAATTAAAACCCCTTTATATTAAAAGACAACTTTTAATTCATCTTCATCTTCTTTCTTTTTCACTATCCGCGTCAAAAACCCCTTCCCTCTCCAAATCACTATTCTATCTCCTTTCTTCTTCATTTTTGGTCGGTTTTAAAAGGTAATTATATCCCCATTTTACTCTCATCTTCCTCTCTTCAAAAGTACCATTAGATTTCATTTTCGTCATTGTTTTAAAAATTTGGTTTTTCATGGAAAATGTTAAAGGTTGCTACTTTATGGGTTTTGATTTAAATTTTTGATTTGTTAATGTCTGATATGATCTTAGAAACCAAAAATGTCCAACATATCTTAATTTTGGATGAATTTAAACTAATTTTCGAAAATGGGTTTTGTTGGGGTTTTAGAGAGGTTTTAGAGTTGGGTTAAGGGCTATTTTAAGTGGGAAAATGTTTGATTATGATAGTATGATATATGAGGATCATTTTGGGTGTGTTTGATGATCGTTTGGTTGTTTGAAATGGAAGATTTCAGTGGGTATAGAGGGCTTCTCGGGAATTCAGTTTTGAGCATGATCTTGGTTGCTAAATTGCTTGGAATGTTAATCCGGGTTGTTCCGACGACTAGTATTTAATTGTTGGTGTTTTGTTTGTGTTTGGATTTGGTTAGAATCAAGGTTTGGCATCGGTGAGACATCGGGAGTGAATCCGGAAGCTTGAAGGTCTTGGTTGCTTGGTTGTTGAGCTTGAAAGTAAAGGTGAGTGGTTAAATATTTTAAATTGGTCTTTGAGTATTTGGTTCAAGCATGTGGACTAGGTCGAGCTTGGTAGACACACCTAGAGTTGAGATTAGAGTGGTAGCCTAATCCCAAGCTATAGTTAGAGGCTATGGTTGATCTTTGAATGTGTTTATGCCTCATGTTTATTTGTGATTATGTTGACTATGTATATGGTGTTATACATGTATGTTGAGGTATGGATTGATGTATTGTTATATGCATGTGGATTGTGCATGGTGTTAATCATGGTGAGTACGTGCTAAGCACGAAATTGGATATGAAATGATGTTGTGAAAGGGTGTGGATTGTGTTTAATATTGGCACTAGTATGCTTAGGTACAAATGATCGATCATTAGGATGTTAGTGTGCACACGTGAGTCAAATGCGCGCGTGGTCTTGGTGATGGTAGTCATCAAGATGGAGTACATGTTCGCCCGAAAAACCTTCTTATTTATATGATAGTCGATGATGAGTGTAATCCCATTGACGGGGCGTGAGGATGAGTGGAATCCCCTCCGCGTGAACGGTGATGAGTATAATCCTACCGTAAGGTAATAGTTGTGTTGGATGTGAGTTCCAACGTGTTATCCGTGTATTCGAGTCATAGCTAGGTGCCAATATGAGATTATATGTGTTGCCAATGTGGATTGTTATATGTGTTCACATATGATGTGATCATGGCTTGATGAGCATGTCATAATATTGAATATATGTTCATGCATCATGTGTGTTTCGGCTCTTGTGGATCGAAGGTAAGATCATGCATTCTATCTTGGTTGTGCTCATGCTTGGACCATGCATTGTCGAGGTTTGTTTTAATGAGCTTACCCTCACTAAGCTTTATGTTTACGCTCTCTTTTGTTCGACAATGCAGATCCGTAGTTCGTGGGTTGCTAGAGCAAGAAGGGGGCCTCCAAGTGTGCTTGTGTTGCTTTTTGGTTAGCTCAAGTATGAATTTTAAATTAAAGGATTGTAATAGTCAAGCAATGAGATTTGAATGTTTTGGAGGTATGTTTATGTTTGGTTTAGGAGCATGTTTAGACTCCTTGTTATGTTGATGTTGGTGTGTCTTGTTGATGCCATGTTTGGTTTGCAAACCCTGTTTAAATTGCTTGTCATGAAAGCTTTATGTTTGGATCTTTAAGGCACGAACCTTATATATATATGCTATGTATGCTTTCTTTGAGTAAATGCATGAATCCTCGAATGAATGATGCTTGTTCGTGTTGGTTGCCTCGTATGCTTACATCTTGGTTGTTATGTGATGTATGTATGCTTGTATGTGGCTAGGGAAGTCTTAAAATGCATCTAGAGTCGTGTTTGAGAGTCTTAGGCTGCAAAATTGAGCATTGCAGTGCAAGGCGTATCGGTACGCCTAAAGGCCGTATCGATACGGTCCTACACTTCAGACTCAAGTTTGGCCTAGCGTACCGATACACGAGGGCGTATCGATACGCCAAATCCTCATTGGAAATCCAAGTTATTGATGAGATTTTGGCATACTGGTACGGGTTTAGGGTGTATCGATACGGTCTTGTATCGTTGATCGTGAGATGTTGACCAGTCAGGGCGTATCGGTACGGTCAACCTGTGTACCGATATAGTCTCCCTGGTTTGACCTTGGGCTGTTGACCTAGTCAAGGCGTATCGATACACTCTCTTAGTGTATCGATACGGCCTGCTTTAAAAAGGTAAAATGGGTTGTTTTATGTCTTATGTTCGTTTGTTCGCTTTGCTTGTTGCTTCCAATGTCGTTTATTCACATAGGATATTTAATAAAGCATCTAGAGAAGTTAATTAATGAAAATTTTTTCTTGAGTCGGTAACCGATGTGGAGCCTTAACTGGTTTCGTCTCGGTTATCCCCGTGTAGCCCACTTGAATCGGTCAAGCGTCCGGACCAAGATGAGTGGGTTACAACTCGATCAAACGGTCAGCCCTACTAAATTGAAACAAAAACACTACAATACAATAGCTTAAATGGGAATAAAACCATATATATATAACAATCATAACCTTAAAAATTTAATAAAACAATTATAATATAAAAACAATTTAATCCATATTTAAAAACAATTACTACTAATACAAAAAATTAAATCAATATTATAACCTTATAAATCTATAGTTTCTATTTTATGCATTAGTTTCTTTTTTTTTTCAAATATAGGATCTGGTTACACATTGTAAAAGTTTTTAAGTTTTATACGTTTTTTGGATCGTTGGATGAGTGAAACGTATGACTGAGATTAACCTTGATTAAAAGGCAATATATGTTCTTACTCTATCTTAATCTTTCAGTAAAGCGCACACACCTTACATGCAAAACTGCTTGAATACAGGTCTTTTAAGATGAATATCATTTTTTCTATTGAGACGACTTGTTGGATGATTTTTTTTTACATGTTTAGTTTAGCAATTAACAATAAAAATTAAATAAAATTTAGTATATGATCAAGATTTTCGAATAAAAATAATACATGAACTCACATCACAAAATTAAAATATAAGGATAAAATTGTAATTTCCGAAATGGTAAAAGGACTTTTGACATATTTAAAACCTATAAAATATAAGGATTGATTTAAGCAGGTCGACGTACGCAGAGTTAACCTGTGCGCGTGACTCAATCATTACTCACAGGCGGTGTCACGTGAGACTTACTTGTTTCCAAGGAAATCCTAACCCGACCCGACCGGACCGGACCAACTACCTATAAATACCCCTCATCGTATGGTTAATTTCCCAGAAATTATTCTACTGCGAATTCCTTCGTCTTTACCCTTTTTGATTTCTTCGTTTCCTCTGTAAAGATCGAATGGCAACCGCCGTCCTCCGCACCGAAGGCTGTCTCCGCAACCGTTTCCGCCGTGAAACCTTGGACTTAGACTGTCCTTTTAGATGCCGTGGAAATCCTAACCCTAGGATGAACAGAAAGGGGAGTCCTCCCCTAGGGTTTCAGTCGAATAACAGAAGGCAATCCGAATCCATGGTGGCCAAATCTCCCGGGAAGAATCTAGTTATGGGCCAGGTCAAGATCTTGAAACGCGGCGAAACCTTGACCTCCTCCGCGGAGAAGAAGACCGATCTCGGAAGGATCGATGGATCGAGAGTTGAAGAGGAGCTTGATTTGGCCTTGGGATCGACGAATCGTTTGGGTCCAGATCCGGAAACGATGCAGAAGCAAGTTAAGATGAAGGAATTCAAGATCGGTGGTTTTCATTCCGGTGGTGCTTCTTTTGTTTCGCCACCGCCTAGTTCGCTTCCGTTCCCTGGTTTTTTGGGAAGAACCGCCAAGGCATCGCCGTGATTGTTGCATCGGTGATTAAAAGCTGGATTTGGCATCGCATCCATTGCAGAATCCGGATCGACATTACATTCTCCCTCTGTATTTTTATTTCAAGAGGAAGAATATTGAGTGCACGCCAAGGAAAAAAGAGTAGAAGAATCACTGTACCAGAGCACCGGTACTTTCTTTTCTCTCCGGTTAGGTAATCATTTGCCGATTGGGAGGAGGGAATTAGGTTTCGTATTGTTCTTTTTTCTACAATGCTTAAGGTTAGAATGTGTAAACTGTTCCAAACTCTTAGTTTTGAACAAGATTTGAAATATGATGTGTTTCATAGGTCTAGAAATTTAGTGGGTTTTCAGTTTTCTATGTGTACCGCCGATAATCACTTTGATATGGTGTGAAGTATTAAAAGTTTTAACAATAAAACATTGGCAATTATTGGAGAAACTTTCTTCTTTCACTTTGAATCTTTTGTTTGTTCTTTTAGTTTCTTTACGTTCAAAATGTTATGGTGGAGGCTAGACTTTGTTCAGCCATGTTTCTCAAACGGGGAAATAATGTCGAACTAATTTGTACATTTGGTCATTGTTTGAAGTAATTTAATAAATTTAATTTTTGATTTTAAATTTTTTTATTAATTTAATCGTTTTTGTGATATTGATAAAAATTTCCTATGAATGAATAATAACCAATTATATGGTTGAACAAGCTGGAGTTGTGACCATACAAAAATACATCCTTAACAGTGTATGATCCCATCATGAGATGAGTTGATAAAATTTTAAATTTGAAAATTTTAAATTATTAAATTATTTTAAATCAGAATCAAATCAATAAAATATACTATAAATTTTGGGACTAGATTTGTTGTATCAGATCACATAACTACTAAATTTAATATTTAATGTTTTAGTGAAATGTCATAATAAAATTAATTAAATTGTATTTTTAAGAAGATAGTTATTTATAATTAAACTAATAATTGAATGACACGAGATATCTTTTACACGAAACATGTTGATTTATTAATACAAATATGAAAAGTTCAACCTTGAGACAACTATGAATTCTAAACATAGATTGTAGGGTAAACTACATAGATGTCCACTGAACTATGAGTTTGGTGTCAAAATGACCACTATATTATTTTTTGCCGCAAATGCACCACACAACTATTTAAATGATTCCATTTTACCCACATGTCGTTAAAAAACAAAAAGTTACGAAACTGTTAAAAAATTAGTATAGTTACACATTTGGTACTCTATATTTATACAATATATCAATTTAGTCCTAATTGTAATCTAATAAAATAAATTAAGGGTAAACTATTGCAAGGGTCAATTTCGTTTTCCGTTTGTTACTTAAAGGACTAACATTATAGAATCCCCAATTTCTTGAACCCTAAAATTTTCTCTGTAAAATTAGAAGAAGAAGAAGAAGAAGAAGAAGAAGAAGAAGAAGAAGAAAAAGGAGAAGAAGAAGATGGAAGTGGAATGTCAAGTACCTAATTGTCGTTGTGGAATACCGGCTAATCTGGTCACGGCTTGGACGGAAGAGAACCCAGGTAGGAGATTTTTTGGGTGTAAAAATTATGGCAGTGGGAGGAGCTGTGGGTTTTTTTTCTTTGGTACGATGCCCCTGTCAACCCTCGCGCAAAAATGATAATTTGTGGGCTATTAAAGAAAGTAAAGAAAATGGAGAGGGGGAGGTTCCATGAACGGCTATGGTGGTGTTGTGCACTGATGATGTGTTTTATGATTGTGTGGTTTATGAAGTAATGCTTGGATGGGGTCATGTCATCTTTGGATGGGGTAATGTAATGCTTGGATGGTGGTTTTGTGAATTTTTTTGTGAAATGGTTGTCTGCTTTTGGAGAATTGTAATGGTGAAATGGTTGTTGATGTTATTTAATGGTTTTTGAAGTTATGTAATGGTTGTTGAAGTTATGTAATGGTGAAATGTTGTTAGTGTTGATAGAGGGTGATTATGTTGTCTTCTTATTTATGGTTCTTTAATGAAAATGAAGCATTTATCACTACATTATTGTTTTGTTCAATTTAATTGATATTGAAAAAAGCCATAGTAAACATGTAAAGTAAATAAGAAGGCAAAGCTTTGTTTTCCATTACTAAAGAGTCAATGAGTAAACATGTAATGTTTGTAAGCTGATAAAGATATAAAATCAGCTTCAAAAAAATGACCTATATGAACAATTTAGGAAGTAAGTAGTTTTCCCTAGACTTTACAAAAAGAAAGTCTTCCTAACAATTCAGCTACAAAAGAAATGCCTATGATATGGACATCACAAAATGAATAAGGTCATTCACAAAAGAGGTCATTCACAAAAGGAGTAATATTCAGTTATGCAGCTTCATTCCATAGTTGTAGCTTGTGATTCTTGATTTGGAGGGTTGGAAATTGTTGATTGCTGACTTGAAGGCAAATTAGGCATTCATCTAACAGTTGTTGGTGGAGCCGAAGGTCTTCTTGTGGGTAATTTTGGCCTTCGAGGTTGTTGACTGTTGTGTGATGGTAGTGGATGTCTTCTGGACTGCTGGTGGTGGGATGATGATGGTTGGCTTCCAGGTTGTTGCTGGTTGGATGGAATGGGTCTTCGTATAGGCTGGTTTGCACCAACCTCATCTCTACATGTCCTCTTATTGTGACCAGTCTTACCACACTTGGTACAGTTGCCTTGTTGACCCTTCTTGCTCAGTTTCGGATTGGTAACTTCATCAGCTACCTTTTTTCTTTTTTTTTTTTACTTGGCCTTCCTGGTGGCCTCCTTATTGTTGGTGGCAATATTGGTTCCATGTCAGGTACCGGAGCCCACTGTTCAAGACCTGCATAAAGAAAGTAAACAAATCAGAATTGAAATAAGAAAAGAAATGAATGAGTTAGTGGAAGAAATAACCTTTCACAAGTGAAACCATGTTGGAGTAAATGGCAAGTTGTGTGCTTTTCTTGTAGCACTCATTTACATAGCTTTCAATGCATCCATTGGTTTCTTGAATGGATGACACATCATGGATACAAGGGATGCCAGTGTGGTCCCACTTTCTGTAGGAACATGTATGCTGCAGAAGATCCACAACATGTTGGTGCCCAAGACCAGCATGCACTTGATACTTTTGTCCACTAGCACGTGCGGCCCAGCACCTAAACAATTACATATTCAATTTCAGAAAACAGTTACATACTCAATTTCATAAAACATTTATATAATCATTTTCATAAAACAGATACATTAAACAGTACCCTAAATGAAATATTCAACACAAAAGTATATAGGGTAAACGGACTATAACGTTGGAGTGACCAAGTCTTTACACATCGAAAACGTAGATGACTAAATTTGTACAAACGGGAAATGAAAGTGACCAAGTATATATCTGACTTTTTCATAAAACAGTTACATCAAAAACATTTATATTTAACAGTACCCTAAACAGTTGCACTAAATCAATTGCATAAAATAGTCAACATAAAAGTATATATCTGAATTTTTGAACACAGTCAGTAATAAACAGTTGCATTAAACAGTCAACACAAAAGTAAGTATGCAGTCAATAAATGAAACCTGTGTGCTTGTTGGATTTTTTCTGAATTTTTGAACACAGTGGCCTTGGCCACTTTTCTGCCTCCTCCCTTTTGCTAACAATTGTTTTCATGATTTTGGTTCTAATAACCTCCATCATTGTCAAGATTGGCTTATCTCGAGCCTTCAAAATTGACTACATAAAGAAAATTAAAAGATGATATTAGGAAATTAATAAATACAGTAAACCCTTAAGGATAAATACATTAAAGTAAAAAAGTTGACCTTGTTGAAAGATTCACACAAGTTATTGAGGAGCATATCACACTTGGTCCTAGTATCAAAATGTGACCTGGACCATTGTGCAGGATTCAACTTCTGCATCCAAGCATAAGCAGGGGCAGAAAGTGCCTTCAAGTGCTCCATTGCATTTTCAAACTCTCGGTTGTAAGTTGCTCGAGCAGCCTTCCAAGCAACATCTTTAAGAGCTTTCCATTTGTAAAGCTCCTTGAAATTGTTATATATATGACGCATACAGTTTCTTACATTTGCATTAGGGAAAAGGTTATCCACAACATCCACAAGTCCCTAATGTCCAAGTAAGTCAGGTTAGAGTAAGTAAGTAAGTCCCTAAGGTTATTGTAAGCTAGAAGCTAAAAGTCAAAGTCAGTTTAGGGTTGTGTACCTTCTGTTTATCATTCATAAAATAGACATTGCAGGAGTCATTAATGTCCAAGTCTGTTTTGAGTATGTCCAAAAATCAAGTCCAAGAAGAATAATTTTCACTCTCAACTGCTGCATATGCTAAAGGGTAAATCTGGTCATTTGCATCTATGGTTACTGCAGCCAACAAGTACCACTGAAAATAACCTTTTAAGTAGCACCCATCCACACATATAATCTTCCTACATCCTGCCCCGAAACCATTTTTTGAAGCTTTCAAACACACATACATCCTTTGGAATAATCTACAATCTAGATGGCAAATTGTAGTAGTTCCAGGGTTTGTAGTCCTTAACTCAAGTAAGTATTCATAAATCCTACAATACTGCACTTTATAATTCCCTTCAATCATCTCAATTGTCAAATTCCTTGCCCTAGTACAAGTAACATGTGACACTCAAGTAACAAATTCCTAATAGACATCATTTCGAAGGGATTTTATAGGGTAATTAATATCTACCATAAATTTGTCTATGTAATATTTTGCAATCCAAAGTGCCATAATGTTCTTATTTTTGGTGACCTTGTTACACTTATGGGATGCCACTAATGTCTTTATCTGCCAGGTGGTATCTGACTTGTCTTTGGGATTCTTTGGTGCAACCCACAACTTGAAAAGACAACTACCCTGACACACAATTTAAATTGTCCTGGTATCATTTTTTTGAAGCCTAACTTGGACCTTATTGACCCTCCTATAGTGCTTAATTGCTTCTTTCAAAATATTCCTATCAGAGAAGATTAAACCCTTAACAAATTTAGGGTTTACCATATCAGTTTCAAAATTAAACTCACTAAACTTAGGGTCATCTAAATCAGATTCTTTATCACTATGAAGTTCATCAAATTTGTTACTGCCCGAATTAAAATCAAGATTAACCCTAACTCCATCAGGTCCAAAACCATCCATTTGTTTTTGAACTCTAATTCCTATATTTTCCTGCTGCAGTCCATCATCAAACCCATATTCAGTATCACTGACTTCAAATTCTTCTACATTTCCCTCTACTGTTACTTCATCATCTACTTCAACTTCATCATCTACATCACCTACATCATCCTCAACTTCTACTTCATCATCTACATCACCCTCTACTTCATCAGCTACTTCATCTACATCACCCTCTACTTCATCAGCTACTTCATCTACATCACCTACATTATCCTCAACTTCTACTTTATCATCTACATCATCCTCTACTTCATCAGCTACTTCTACTTCATCATCTACATCATCCTCAACTTCTACTTCATCAGCTACTTCATCCTCAAACTCTACTTCATCCTCAAATTCTACTTCATTCACAACAATATCTGACTTTTTCTCAAGATATACATTGATGTATCTATTCTTAGTTAAGCTATTCACTAATGTCAAGCAATCAAAGTCAGTTTTCAAAGGAAAAACAGATGCCATAGATAAATCAGACTCTGGTACTCTCCAATACAAGATGTATGCACCCATTAACTGTAACCTTTCAACCATGCCGCATACTTCAAACATTGAGAAACTATCACAATCAACATAGTCAAAATATGCAACAACACCAGAGTTGTACTGCATTACACAAGTGAACATTTTTGAATCAGGAGCTGTAAAGTAGAAAAAAAAAACCTCATTAGCTTTAGTTCATATTATTCTTACATTACTGTTTTAATGTTTTTTAACATTACTATTTTAATGTTTTTAACATAGCTATTTTAATGTTTTGAAATGTAACGTTACTGTTTTATAAGGTAACATTATTATGTTTATGTTTTTTTAACATTGCTATTTCAATATTTGTAAGGTAATATTACTGTTTTTTAAGGTAACATTGCTATTTTAATGTTTTTAAAGTTACATTAATGTTTTTAACATTAAATTTTGGTTGCATTACTGTTTTTTTAAAGTTACATTACTGTTTCTAACATTAGATTTTGGTAACATTACTATTTTAATGTTTTTTAAAGTTACATTACTGTTTTTAACCTTACTATTTTAATGTTTTCTAACATTGCTATTTTAATGTTTTTTTAAGGTAACATTACTGTTTTTTAAGGTAACATTACTATTTTAATGTTTTTTAAAGTTACATTACTGTTTTTAACATTACTATTTTAATGTTTTCTAACATTGCTATTTTAATGTTTTGTAATGTAACATTATTGTTTCTAACATTATTATTTTAATGTTTTTTTAACATTATTATGTTATAAGGTAACATTACTATATTATTGATCCTATTTCTGGCCTACACCCTAAAGTATGTACTCTAATGTCTGTACTCTAAAGTTTTTTTATTTGTATTCTAAAAGTTTTTTGTTTTTATTCTGCCTATTTAATGTATTAAATTATTGATCTTATTTCTGCTTTCTATTCTAAAGTTTGTACACTACAGTTTTTTTGTTTGTATTCATAATTTTTTTGGTTTTTTATTGTGCCTATTTTTGGTTTGTACCCATTTCAACAGACAAAATCTAATGCTTGAACCACATTACCACTATTTTAATGAATATGACAAACAACAAGCATAAACATACAAAACAAACATTCCAAATTTCATGCAACAATATTCAGAACATGCAACCAAAAGCATACGAACAAACATTTTCCTAACCCTAAACTCCAGTCAGCAATACATACCATACTGCACTGCCAAATCTCCCTCCTAGCAGAGCTTCCCTCCAATCATCTTTATTGTTATACCTACGAAAAGAAGAAAACAAATATCAGAATCGTAAACCCTAAAAATAGAAATACCACAATATTCAAATCTTTCGATTCTTGTCAGGAAAAATGATTTAAAAAAGAATTAACATCTTCAAATCTTCATTTCGTTTCTCAATAAGCAATAAAAAAATAAATAAAAACACAAACTTACCCTTCGCTTCTTCTCAGAAACGATTCTGAACAATCTCAGCAACGTAAACACGGTCGGAAACGAAGTATCAAACCCTTTCCTAATTCGATTTCCCCTAAAATAACAACCCTAACACATCAGAAATCGAACGGATTTGATTTCCCCCAAACCGATTTGATTTTTTCCCCAGAGAGAACCCTAGAAGATTAAGCAAAGTGTTTTCAGATAGAACGTCTATTAGGGTTAATAGTGATTAACCCAAACGTCGTCTTTCAAAATTCAAACCGACGTTCCACGTTATTATCCACGTGGGAATACACGTGGATATTGCCATTTAATTAATTCAGCCACATCAGCAATCCGTTAGGGGATTAACGGAATATAACGTCAGAGTGACCAAGTCTTTACACATCGAAAACATAGATGACTACTAATTGGCACTTTTCAAAAGTGGTGACTAAATCTGTACAAACGGAAAACGAGAGTGACCCATGCAGTAGTTTACCCATAAATTAATTATTCAATAAGATGGTGACATGTGTCACCACCTTATTGGAAATCTTTAATTATTTTTATTTAATTAATTTTCCACCTCTAATCAGGTGGTGACACATGTCACCCAATTGGAGGTGGAAAAATGAGAGCAACAAAATCACCCCATGAGGAATCAAACCCAGAACCTTATCATACTCAAGGTGTGTGCTTGCTATTGAACCAAGCACACTTTTGTGCTATAAGGTACAACAATTAATATATGCCTTTAATAATTGTTAATGCCCAGAAAAATTAAAGAGAAGAAAATGCAATTGGTCAGATTTGAACCAAGGCCCTGCATTTTTTTAATATATTCGCATTTCAGTTCATTTATCTTGTGCTCTTATGGAAGTCTCAGAGACAGACTATTGCAAGATATTGATTATAACCAGCTCGGGGTATACACTCCAAGTGGGCATCTGGAGAATGTAACCAGCCCTGCGAACATGTTGGCCAATCCAAATAAAGGTTTGGCATGTTGCACTTATTTCCTTAGGGTTCAAATGTATCATTTTTTCTGTTTTTTTATGGAACTCGAGAAATGTTGGTGTATTTTGGATTAACACGTCGCATTAGAGAGCCATTTTCTTACCCTTGATGTTTAATACTTACTAGTAACCAATACAATATACTCGAGTCTTGTCCAGGTGGATGCAAGCTATAACATTTTGAATGCTAAGACGGCTGTTCCTAATGTTGATGGTACACCTCCAATGCCCAGTGATCAACCCCTTACCATGGCACATATCCAGGGGAGGGAAGCTAATATACGAGGTATGTCTGAATTGAACCGTGCTCTGGACAAAAAGGTCATTCCACTATTTGATAGACTTAATTGCTTATATCATTTTCTTGATTTTTTCATGCTAGATGTGGATTATATATTGTTTTGCATTCTCATATGGATACCTGCTTACGTTAGTATAATCAATAATGTATTTTGTATATAATGTTTATACACATACATACTTCAGGAAGCTATATTAATGTAGCTCAGAAATACAATATTTTAAAGGTTCCGAGCATTTCAAGAAGCATATTGCAATGGTACTTGTACAGGTAAAGGAAGCCAATGGCCAGGCATGTGGCTTCCATGAATTGATGTAGAAGTGGTTTATTCTTTTTTTGATTTCAAATCTCTTCTTCAATAACTTCAAATTGATCATTTTCCACGCAGGTTTCTTCCGATTTACATAACTTGAGACAACATAATGCTTATCAAGCAAACCACGTATCACCACAGCAGAAACCCCCAACTAATTCCAATTTCATAGGTGGCTTCACAACTTCTATTGTTTCACAAGAATCAGATTCTGTTGCGGCTGAAATTTTCAAAGTATCAAGACTAAAAGCGATTCCATGGTAGATGCCACTATTAAGGTACAAGTATCTTTAATTCCTTGTGTATATATTTACTTAAAATCTCAGCTTATGGTTTAATGACCCTTATCATTCACTGCCAATGTCATTCAGGCCATGTTATCCGCGAAGGAACAATAGAACCAGAGAATGGCAGTTTTAGTTATCAAAAACACTTGGGTTCCATGTTACCTCGAAACAGTGAGAAAGTTCCTTCCGAGCTTATAACATCATGCGTTGCTACTTTTCTTATGATATAGGTGTTAGAAATGCTGGTGGAGAAAATTATGAGCTACTTATAGGAGTTTTACTAACAATTTTGAAGCAAAATTGATGTTGAAACGTGGTTGAAAATTAAAGCAAATTCAACTTTTTGAGAAAGCTCTTCTCAATGATATGCATACCATAAATAATCAATGTGAATTGACAGGTCACTCAAATGCCTTTTGAGACGGTTAAATACTGTGCAGACGCCTTATTGAATAAAATTTGGATCCCTTATCGAAGTGGGTAACGCCTTTGCTTGTAACCCACATGGGGAAACATAGTTGTTGGACTATGGTTTGATCCTTTAGGTCGGATTCTTGGTGTCTTGTTTTTGACCTATAAATATTGAAACGGATAATAAATTTGTGGGTTATGGCTTTCAAAACGTTTGAGATGATAATAAATTTGTGGGTTATGACTTTCAAAACGTTTGAGACGGATAATAAATGCAAATGTAATCTATGGAAATGTGATCTATGGTCCTTGTGGATAAAACAATGGATTGTCGTTGCCCTGCAATAGATTTTGAGAAATGATGCAAAATAGGAGCCTTTCGAATTCCAGCCATCCTGGCCAGCTCCCTAGCAGTCGTAATATAATAGGTCATTGTACATGTAAATGCAAGTTTCATTAGTCTGAGTTAAGATACAAACTCATGATGGATTTGGTACTTGCCTGAATCCGAAAGGATATAATGAAGATGAAAAGGAAGAAAATAAAGATCTGTCAATCGACACGGAACACAAGTCATAAGGATGATGATATTGAATAGCTGAATTAAAGCAAATGCCAGACAATAACCAGAAGGAGACAATTAGGCAATATTATGGATAGCTTAGAGCAGATTAACTTTGTTGCAAACAAGAAGAAACTAACCATGCTGAGGATTTGAGTAGATGGAGTAGAGTCAAAGAATGAAATTGGTGCCCAGAAAACAGATGTTACCATTCAGAGGAAAAGACGTTCAACGGTTTGTATTGCGATAGTTGCCAGCAAAACTGCCCTTCCCAGTATAAAAATGGAGCTCCCGTCAGACAGCAAAATAAAATATGCCTATTAAGTATATCTGGAACGGTTGGTTTACTTGGTCTAGTGATTTTCTGTAAGCGCTACCAACTCCTCATAATTTCCCGACGGAAAAATGAGGTCATCTGAGAAAGTTAAACGTGTTTATCCGTAAATATTTTTTACCAGAACAATCATTCTCTCGTTACCTACAATGTCCACAGCATCTAAAAATTCCAGTTGGTGTGTAGCATAAATGACAGTCTTTTGACTTTTGAGACAACAGTCCGAGATGTTTCTGCAGAATATGAAGCAACTTCATCTTAGAATATGAAAACAGAAGAGTGCAACTTGAGTAACATATAGCAATAGGTACAAAATTGACGTATACATTACTACTAAACATCATGGAAAAAATATTAGCCAAAATCAGAAGCTTCTTCCCAAAGAAAGAGCCCTCCAAAAATAGGCGTATGCCACAATGTGGGGTTATTTATACTTGTTCTAATGCTCACGGAATCTCTTTAGTAAAAGGCGAAAGAATAGTTCGCTCTGTGCTCACTGCGTGGCTGCGTACATTCCTGAGTAATGTTCACGGATATTTATACTTGTTCCAGAGTTCGTGGCGCTGGGATTAGTGAGCTGGAGCTTTATTGCTAGACAGGCCAACTTCCAACTAAGTTGAATAAATCAAAGGAAAAGGGAACAAGATGGCATTGAGAATGAGCTGAACACAGAATATATAGTTTACTTTCAATAAACATTTGAAAATTTCATACATGTAAAACTCAGCCTGCATCCACAGTTTTTCACTTGGAAATCTGTAGGATTAAATTACGGAAGGAACTAAATTGTTTGAGATGTACAATAGTTTTGAGTTCCCAATCAGATCATTTTCAACTCGTTTTATCCCTATGACAAAACCTTACAGCAAAGCGAAATGGGCGGGATCCAATAAGTATACTCATGCAGCACATATTCATATGTAAGTACATACTAAACAGCAGCAAAATATGTATAAGCAATGAAAACGAAAGACTAAAGAGAAATTATTTTAATACTCCGTTCAAGAACAGTAATATCTTACAAACTTGCCAGTCAACAATATCAATTGTCTTAGGCTTGTCCTCTGAAATGTAAAAGAAAAACAATCCAAGTGTCTCCAATTCAATGAATTTCATAGCCAGCTAAAACACATTCTTCAGCCTAGAAAGTTTGAAGAATTTCAGGTATTGCTTTAATTTGGGTCGGAGAAGAAGTTGTTAACCGACGGCATGATCTGATGTAGTCTGTTGCGGACAAACTTCCTCAGTCCATGTTCTGCATATTTTTCACCTTCTTCAAAGTTGTCAAGAATTCCAGCAGCCCTGTTTTCTTTGGCCAGATACGAAAACATGTGCATTGTTATCTCGATTTTCTGCAATCAAACTTTGCTTAAACAAATTACTTTATATATATATATATATACCCGACTTCAGGGTTGGTGGTGATATTCCTCACAAGTTGCAATCAAACTAGAAATGATCCGAATAGATAGCTGATAGCTCTAGATGACCTGACCTGGCCTGAAAAATCTCAAACCATACCAATCCGAGAGATTCACCAAATCGGTTTCAAATCAATGGTTTTGGTTTCCTTTCTTCTCTAATTGGTCGTACTGTTTATTACACGTAAAGTTGAAATATGGAAATGAGGCGGTACGTAGTGGGTGCATGGTGTTAGTGCTGGTGGAGTGTCAACGAACCAAATGAAAAAGTGAAGGACAAATCTGGCAAAGTGAAGGACAAGTTGAATGAAACAAATGTCCACCCTATTAAAGATAACTGTTTTTTTGGGATTTGCCTGCCATTTTAGACCTCCCTCAATACAAGACAAGACACGTCTTTTATTGCCCTCCGATTCTCCAATTCTAACGCTTTTTTATATACATATACGATATATATATATATATATATATATATATATATATATATATATATATTTTCGTATTTTTACATTTGATATACATAATATATCATGCAGAATTGACAAACTCACTCGAATATGAAAACTAATCAACTAATTACTAAAAATTTCGATTATTCGAATTTCCATTTCATAACTCAAACTTTATTTCAAATTTTTTCGAGTCGAGTAGAGTTTATGAAATTACGAGTCGGTTTTTTTTTCCGCCTCAAGTCAAGTCGCGTTTTGTCAACCCCTACATGTTTGAGTTTTATCATGCATAAATATTATATGTCGGTTCTAAGTTTAAATTGTATTCCAGTTTAAGTCTCAAATTACGTGACAGTTGTTTAGATTTGTCAATTAGGTTAGTTGATTGGTTTTAGGTCGGATCAATTCATATTTTAATTTTTTTTTAAATTATTTCAGTTTGAGTATATTCGCATTTGTGTTATTTCGTGTTTGAGTCAGTTTTAAGCTTGAACAAATATTTTATTGTTTTTTTTAATTTTTAAGTTTAGATTTTTTTTGAACCGGGTCATTTTATGTTTTTTTCACTTCGATTTTAAGTGATTTCAATTACTAGTTTCGGACTATTTTAGGTTCAAATTAATTTTGGGTTTGAGTCCATGTCGAAATTTGATCAATTTGAGTTAATAAAATTTTATGATCAATTCAATTAAATCGAATTTAAATTTGATTTTATCAAATCTAATTTTCTACATTAGGCAGCATGTGAAGAGGGATTTGTTTACTTAGGGTCTGTTTGTTTTTTTAATTAATTTTCTTAAAAACGTTTTCATAACTTTCTGCTGTTTGGTTTATGGAAAATAAAAAAGTCAAAGGAAAATCAACTACAGTCAATGGAAAACAAACCTTGTTTTAGTGTAAAATGATTTACCCATTAATTTTCGGTAAGTCGCTTTCCTTCCTCTCATTCTATCTACAAACACTAACCTAAACCATAAACCTTAAAACCTAAACCCTAAATACTAACATAAAAACTAAACCCTAAACACTAACATAAAAACTAAACCCTAAACCTTAAACCCTAAACATTAAATCTTAAACCCCAAACCTCAAACATTAAACAATAATATTAAGCCCTAAACATAAACACAAACCCCTAAACCTTAAATATTAACATAAACACTGATACAAACCCTAAACCCTAAATATTAACATAAACAATAACAACAAACCCTAAACATTAAACACTAACATAAACCTTAAACCCTAAATGAGAACTTAAACCCTAAACCCTAAACATTAAACAATAAATGTTAAACGCTAAACATTAAAACCCATAACCCTAAACACATACCCTTAAACCTTAAATATTAACATAAACATTAAACATTAAACACTAAACACTAAACACTAACACAAACCATAAATATTAACATAAACACTAAACACTAACAACAAACCCTAAACCCTAAACACTAACATAAACATTAAACCCTAAATAAGAACTTAAACCCTAAACCCTAAAGCATATATGATAAACCTTAAACCCTAACTTAAACCCTGAACACTAAATGCTAAACCCTAAAACATATATGCTAAACCATAAACACTAACATAACCCTAAACCATAAACACTAATCCATAAACACAAAACCTTAAATACTATATCATAAACATAAACCATAAACCTTAAAACAAAACCCTAAACCCTAAATGTTAAACCATAAACACTAACATAACCCTAAACCATACACATTGATCTATAAACACAAAACCATAAATGCTATATCATAAACATAAACCCTAAACCCTAAATGTTAAACCATAAACACTAACATAACCCTAAACCATAAACATTGATCCATAAACACAAAACCATAAATGATATATCATAAACATAAACCCTAAACCCTAAAACAAAACCCTAAACCTTAAATGTTAAACCATAAACACTAAATGCTAACATAAACCTTAAACCCTAAATGTTAAACCATATATGTTAAACCCCAAACACTAACATAAACCCTTACCCTAAACACTAACCCATAAAACCTAAATGCTAACATAAACATTAAACCATAAAAAATAAACACTAAGATAAAGACTAAACCATAAACAATAAACCATAAACCATAAACCATAATCCCTAAATACTAATATAAACAATAAACCCAAAAACATAAACACTAAACCTTAACATAAACCCTAAACTTTAAATAATAAGCCTTAAACACTAACATAAACCCTAAACAATACACATTAACCCCTAAACCCTAAATACTAACATAAATACTAAACCTTAAACACTAAGCACTAACATAAACCTTGAACTCTAAATGATAACATAAACCTTAAACCTTAAACACTAAAAGCTAAACCATAAACCTTAACCATAGACTCTAAATGCTACAAAAACTATAATCACTAAACCATAAACCCTAAATGTTGCCATAAAACCTTAAATCCTAAACCCTAAACCTTAAACACTAATATAAACCCTAAACCCTAAAGCACAAGCACTAATCTAAACACTAAATCTATACCTTAAATACTAATCCCTAAATGCTACTATAAACACTAAATACAGGTCTAAACCATAAACCATAAATGCTATCCTAAACCCTAAACACTAACCTAAACATTAAACCGTGTTTTGGTTGGAACTTGTTTTTACCATTATCGATGCTTGTTTGTGGATTGTTCATGAAATTTTCAGGAAACTCTACCAAACAGTGTAAAATGAATTGTACAAATCCAAACACCGAAAAATGGTTTCTGCAATTAGTTTTTCAACAACTGTAGTTCATTTTCCAGAATTCATTTTTTGGAAACAATTTTCAGTGAAACAAACAGACCCTTAAAAACAAATGAAAGACCCTCTAAAGCCCAAGAGATGCAAAAGCCCTCCAATTTTCCACCCGTGTCACCCAATTGGAGGTGGAAAAATAAGAACAACAAAACACTCCATCAAGAATCGAACCCAAGACCTTGGAGTACCCAAGGTTATGCTTACCATTGAACCAATCACACTTTTGTGTTATAAAGTACAACAATTAATATATGTTTTTAATTATCGTTAATGCCCAGAAAAATTAAAGAGAAGAAATTACAATTGAACAGATTCAAACCAAGGACCTTGTAATCCAAGGCGCATGTGCTTGCCACTACACCAAGTGTATGCCTTGTGATATAAAGTACAACATTTAATATATGACTTATATAGATTTTAATGCTTGGAAAAAGGAAGGAAATGTGGTTTTAGGAAATTCGAATATAGTATTTTTATGATGCATAAAAACATCTAACCCAATTAAATAAATCTAATAACTAAATTAAAGTTAAGAATATTTTGTATATATTTTAAACTATAGTTAGTGCACGATTTAAAATAAAAAAATTAATATTAGTTTTTTTTAATTTTTTAATATAAAAATCATTTTAAAATTTTTATATTTTAAACTAAATTTAATATATTTTTCAATTCCAAATTTATTTTTATAATTTCACGTATATAATCATTGAATTGATTTTTTTAACTTAATTAATAATTTTAATATTTATTAAAAAATTAATTAAATTATTATATATAATTATATTAAAAAATTAAAAATTATATTAAATTCATTTAGCGAATTCAAACTCACAAACATAAACTACTGCAGGGGTCACTTTCGTTTCCCGTTTGTACAGATTTAGTCACCACTTTTGAAAAGTGCCAATAAGTGGTCATCTACGTTTTCGATGTGTAAAGACTTGGTCACTCCGACGTTATAGTCCGTTAGTCCCCTAACGGATTGCTGATGTGGCGGAATTAATTAACGAAAAAATAAGGATAAATTACTGCAATAGCCATTAAAATTTATCTCATGTACATTTTTTCTCCTACATTTAAAAAAGTAAACATTATAGTCGCTAACAAAAATGTTTCTTTATAATTTCACCCTTAAATTTTTAAAAATTCATTTTTCAATCCTAAAACTTTACAATCAATTAGTACAATAATATTATAAATGCTTAGATGAAAAATAGGTGCCCAAAGTATACCCTTTGAAACTTAGGTGCCCAAATTGCTCCTATTTAATAACTCAAACTTAAAAATTTAGTCCACTAACTACTAAAAAATTTGAGTTATTGGAATTTCTATTTTATAATTCAAACTTTATTTTGAATTTTTGAGTCGAGTTTATGAAATTATAAGTCGAGTATTTTCACATCAAACCAAAAAATTTAATTTTTTCGAGTCAAGTCGAGTGTTGCACTTCCCTACATATAATTTTTAATTTTAATCCGTGTTTATCCCAACTCAGTGCCTGGATCGATATCAACTTTTGAACAATGTTGATTTCATTTCACGTCTACTGCTCTGCTTTCACGCCTAGCTTATGGGTTAGTATCTTTTGCTTTGCACAGGATAAACCATCTCTGCTATATGAACCAGTTTACAACGATGCACAAGCAAAGTATATTTTTGTGATTAAAAGGTTAGTGAAGATCACATTTTCTTTTTTTATACATATAAATTATATACATATAATATGGCGGTATTCGAGATGGAAATTGGATGTGGTTTTATGGGTGATATTTACTGTAGCATTTCATGCTTGGGACAAACATGAATTAAAATTAAAAATTATATGTAGGGAAGTGCAACACTCGACTTGATTAGAAAAAAATTAAATTTTTAGGTTTGATATGAAAATACTCGACTCATAATTTCATAAACTCGACTCAAAAATTCAAAATAAAGTTTGAATTATAAAATAGAAATTCCAATAACTCGACTTGACTCGAAAAAATTAAATTTTTTGGTTTGATGTGAAAATACTCGACTCATAATTTCATAAACTTGACTCAAAAATTCAAAATAAAGTTTGAATTATAAAATAGAAATTTCAATAACTCGAATTTTTTAGTAGTTAGTAGACTAAATTTTTAAGTTTGAGTTATTAAATAGGAGCAATTTGGGCACCTAAGTTTCAAAGGGTATACTTTGGGCACCTATTTTTCATCTAAGCATTTATAATATTATTGTACTAATTGATTGTAAAGTTTTAGGATTGAAAAATGAATTTTTAAAAATTTAAGGGTAAAATTATAACGAAACATTTTTATTAGTGATTATAATGTTTACTTTTTTAAATTGAGGAGAAAAAATGTACATGAGATAAATTTTAATGGTTATTGCAGTAATTTATCCTTATTTTTTCGTTAATTAATTTCGCCACATCAACAATCCGTTAGGGGACTAACGGACTATAACGTCGGAGTGACCAAGTCTTTACCCATCGAAAACGTAGATGACCACTTATTGGCACTTTCCAAAAGTGGTGACTAAATCTGTACAAACGGGAAACGAAAGTGACCCCTGCAGTAGTTTACCCTATTTTTATGATGCATAAAAACATCTAATCCAATTAAATAAATCTAATAACTAAATTAAAGTTAAGAATATTTTGTATATATTTTAAACTATAGTTAGTGCACGATTTAAAATAAAAAAATTAATATTATTTTTTTTAATTTTTTAATATAAAAATCATTTTAAAATTTTAAACTAAATTTAATATTTTTCAATTCCAGATTTATTTTTATAATTTCACGTATATAATCATTGAATTGATTTTTTTAACTTAATTAATAATTTTAATATTTATTAAAAAATTAATTAAATTATTATATATAATTATATTAAAAAATTAAAAATTATACTAAATTCATTTAGTGAATTCAAACTCACAAACATAATTTAATATTGTTAACTTTAATTTAATTATTAGATTTATTTAATTGGTTTAAATGTTTTTATGCATCATAAAAATATTATATTCAAGTTTCTTAAAACCACATTTCTTTCATTTTTCCAAGCATTAAAATCTATATAAGACATATATTAAATGTTGTACTTTATATCATAAGGCAAACACTTGCTGTAGTGGCAAGCACATGTGCTTTGGACCACAAGGTCCTTGGTTCAAACATGACCAATTGTATTTTCTTCTCTTTAATTTTTCTGGGCATTAACAATCATTAAAGACATATTCAATGGCAAGCACGGGGTGATTTTGTTGCTCTCATTTTTCCACCTTCAATTGGGTGACACGTGTCACCACCTGATTGGAGGTGGAAAATTAATTAAATAAAAAAATTAAAGATTTCTAATAAGGTGGTGACACCATCTTATTGAATAATTAATTTATTTTATTAGATTAAAATTAGGACTAAATTGATATATTGTATAAATTAGAGGACCAAATGTATAATTATACCAATTTTTTAACAGTTCCGTTAACTTTTTCGTTTTTTTAACGGCGTGTGGCTAAAATGGAACCATTTAAATAGTTGTGTGGTGCATTTGCGGCAAAAAATAATGGTTATTTTGACACCAAACCCATAGTTCAGTGGTTATCTATGTAGTTTACCCTAGATTGTAAACGGACATAAAGAATAATATTTAAAAAAGAATTGATTAGAAGCGAAAAGGCGCAAAGCGAACACATTGCCGCTAAGTATTTTAAATTGCGCCTTCCAAACAAATCAGAATCTCCATACTGAATCAAACCCAAAACACTCTTGGTATCTCGAAAGCAAGAAGAAATGGCGAGTTCATCATCTCAGCAGGTTGATGCTCAGTCTCTTCCTCCGCGCGCGCCAGAAGAATCTGAATCTCTCCTCTCTTCTCTCGTTTACGGTTAATTCTCTTCCCCATCTTATTTTATTTTCTCGAAAGCAAGAAGGAATGGCGAGTTACTTTCATTTCGCTTGCAATTTCAAACTGCATTCGGTATTCTCTTTTGCTACAATGATCGCATGTTATAGAAGTTCACGTTGAACAAATGCTTTTCGTCATTATTACCTGCGTAATTCAAATTGTCTAAGAAACGGTGTGAAACGCGAAGATCTTGGCTTGAATCATTTTGAAATTGCATGATTCGTTGTTAATTTCTTGAAATCGCTTGTTTTCCTCGTTTCTGGACATTTTCAAGGATGATAAGCTGAACAGACAAATTTCACTGTTATGAATACCTCCTTGTAAAGCTTTTGCAATTTTATTTTCTCCGATCATGTTATTTTCCTTATATTTGTTTACCTCACACAATAATAGTTGGTAACTTCGATTTAATTAACACAGATTTGTCACAACAAGTTCATTCGGCAATGGAGCATATGCTTAAGATGATAAAGTAAGTGAATCGTTCTTCGTTACTTCATCCGTAAATAATGGCGATGTTATGTTTACCTTTTAAATAAATTTCTGCAGTGAAATTGATCAAAACACTTTAGCAATAATGGAAGAGGTAGAGAAGTGCAAAGACTCTGCTCTTGAAAGGCAGAAAAGTTTGGAGGACGAGAAGGAACAGTTCCAGAAAGCTGCATACACTGTTTTGGAAATGCTGAATAACAGAGAATGAAAGCTGTAAGCTCTATAATTTCCATCACCACATTCCTAAACCTAATAACTGAAGACGGCTTAATATTGGGCATAAATCAATGCACCCTATAGCACAATGAGTAAATATTGATTGCCTCTCACAAACAGTGGACTTACACATATCCATTCATATACACATGCAACTGTATTGCAAATATTTCTTTCTTTAGAAATGTTATGCGCCGTAACTTCTTACGTATTTAGAGTAATAATCACTTAAACAGATCAACTAATGGATAACCGATAAATATTATTTTAACATTTAAACAATGAATAAGTGATCATTCTCTCTCAAAGCATTAAGTTCTTCAACTTCTGAGCCATCTGCCATAAGAATAGTGCTGCCTCTCTTTCCAAGTTTCTTTTCTGCATTAGCCATATATAACCAAATTCATCGTCCTCCATTGATGCTCACTTATCCTTCCTTTTTATTTTTCAATCCTTAAGTGTATATTAGCATAGCTTAGAGAGTATATTGTTTCCCTCGTAAGTAAGTTTACTAACTTTCCAATCATTTTCTAGTGAAGAGTTAACCGATATGTTAACTGCTTTCTATATTTTTTGTGTGATGAGAAATGAAAAATATCTCCTCTATTGATTTAATAGGCTAAGCTTCATGCTTGAGGTCTCAAGATCAAAATTTTCAACATGCAGCCTTGCACTTGAGAACCTTTACCTAGTAATGAGTTTTAGTTGGGTTATATCTTTCTGTTTGTTTGTTGGTTTGGTTGCAGTTTTGCCCATTCCTTCTGTCTTTTAGCATGCCATGGGGAAGTTAAAAACAAATATTTGCTTTTTGAGGAGATTATAGTTCTGTGATACCTGCTAGACTGAAGAGCTCTTCAATTGAGTCGGGCAAATTTATAAGCTTCCCCAATCCATCACTAGACACTGTTTCCACGGATGGATGGTACCCATAGATTATCACCCTAATGGTACCTGTACTTAGTGAAGGACTGGAAGTGTCTGGTGTTCCTACAAAATGGTTCAATCAATCATATGCAAATATCTAGAGAATATTATGCACTTTATTATGAGAACATATATCTGGATTTATTTGACAAATCATTTGGTATAGGCATAGCATCAATACTGTGTAATCCATGCACTAGAAATCTAATTTTATCATCGCCATAAGACCATAATTTCTGGATATAGAGTTTCTTCCATCCAAGATAGATGATAAGATTTGCCCTTTCCCCTCCATAAAAACAAAGGATTGGCCCATATGCTCAAATATGTCACATGTCAAAACAAAATTAGATGCTAGTCAAGAACTGACATGATATAGGGAAAACAAGTGAATGTTTTGATTAAAATAGTTTATTATATGATAATAACCGGTTGCTCTGCTACTATAAGTTTTAGCAATTATCTGTTCAAGGTATAGATCTCTGGTTGTGCATCCACGCTCTGTATGGGCTTATGGGAGCATTCTTAAGATCTGATGGCATATGCTTAAAAGTTAGTAGTCCATGAGATATCATTTATGAAGAAGCAATTTACCTTTTGGATTTGCATCCGTGGAATCCAATGTTTCTCTGTTTTGTTTCTCCTCATTTTGTGCCGTAGGCTGCAAAGAAACAGGATCATAAGTGTTATCTTTATTCTTTGTCTTACTTAAAAACATAATTCTAGCCCACATTGATTGTTTCAACTTTAGGATGGAAGCATACCTGTATATTCTGGTACACCAACAACTCTCTTAGGAAAGGTAGTTCCTGTAGCATGTCTTTCCCTAAGCCTTTCAAGTACTGAGAATAAAGGAGTTGGAGTAAAAAAGTGCCCTTAAATTTTTGGTTTAAACTTTTATGGATGAAGATTTTATGTTGTCAATGAATTGATTGTGAGGTTTCATTGTTCATTTTCCCTACACCATCGATGGAACTGCTCATTCAAATTTAATTCTCGGTTACATGCCCTGATCTAAATTATTTTTAACAGCTTTACGTCCCATGTGGATGAATTTGCCCATTATAAATCACATCTTTCCACCCCCTTATAGCATAGAACTGACTGTAGACTGCCTATTTGTTTACATGATAAAAGTTCACCTACCTGTATGAAGTTTGCAATAATAATCTTCCCATCTTCACTTCCTGATTGCACCATTTGTTTGAAATGGTGATGACTTATTCGAATAACCTGTGAGAGCCTCTTAGTTCTCACTGTGAAAGGTTGGGGAATATTGAAAATCACTCCAATTTCTCCTGCCATATCTGCAGATTCTAGCTTTGACAAAAACTTGAAAAAGGAAAGACTGGAACTTAGTTTAAGACAAATTGAAAGAAAGATGCTTTAGTTTAAATTACTGGTATGATATGCATTCGGGTCTCTTGATCAATGGTCATGGTCATATATTGTCTTTCGAGTCTTTGGCATGCGCAGCAACTCTTCATGTGCTTTCTTTAGATTAGAAGTAAAAGATGTTGATAATTAAGCTTCTGGTTAACTTATTAATATCTCTTCCTAGACTTGGTATGCCTTTGTAAGATTAATAATTTCCTACTTACTGCAGAATTTTGTTGCAGGTAAAAAATGTGAAGAGCCAAATCCGTCATCTTAGAGAAATCATGGCCAAAGGGAGCAGTTTACTTCTGAACCTATCACTAGCCCGAGACACTATCTTTCGGACTCTTTGTTTGATATATAGTGAAGGTCTATGTTTTTACAACACTCTCATCATTTCTAGTTTCAGTTTGCTAATAAAATAAGGCATCTTTGTCTGCTTCATCTTTGATCAACAGCATATCTATGTTTTTACATTTAAGTTCTCCAATCATTCTGAAATATATTCTTGTAGAAAAAAAAAGAAGATTAATACCTGCTCTGTACCGTTCTTATATGTCACCACATCCTGCAGTTTTAAAGAGTTTAAACTTAGCTTATGATGTTAAAAATATGCGAAAGCGCTTATTGAACGATGCTGTACCACTGCTCCCGATACTAGAATGTAGAACTCTGTGGGTATCTCATTCTGTAAAATGATTTCAACCTTCGGAGGAAAGTATTCCGCTTTCATCTCTGATACCTGTAAGAAAATACCGTAAAACACTGATGTATTATAGCTATTTATAGCAGTTAAAGCTCTGTTTTTGTTCTAACATAGTAACATAGTATTGGTATGTGAAAATTCAATGATATATTGGAATGTGATTTTGTTAGTATTTTGTAAGAAATGGAAGTATTGGTACCAACTGAGAAACAAGGACTTTGGAGACTCCTCGGAATAGGTAGGTCTTTTCAACGGTTTTCCGGAAGAGTTGTTGGGCAATGGTGGATCTTATTGCCTTGGGCAGGGTTTTCAGCACTTCTTCTTGCTGCAACTCGGCGGTCTTGAACTTAAGTTGCATGTGTGCCAGCATTTGTTCTCTCATCCCTTCCGGTAGTCTATTCTTGCTTGCATATAGCAATACCTCATTGATTCCATCCCTCTGTCGAGACACGATCCGGTTATAGTCTATTTGACAGAATCATATCGGTATAAAGAACATTAATATGACAATCAATCTGTTTCCTAGTTCATCGACTGCTTTATGTGTTGCTACTCTTGTAGGCTCTGAGATGGAAGATGTTCTTACTTCATAAATGAAAATGGAGATGAAGAGAGAATCACCATGACAAAGGTTTTGACTGCGGCATTGACGACGAGGTTCGTCATGTTACCGATTATGTAGGCAGTGAGGCCAATGTTGAATAGCATATATATACTGTTGAATATCTTCTCTGCTTCGTTCACGGAGAAGAAGTCTCCATAGCCGACTGTAGTGAGCGTGCCGATGGACCAGTAAATGGAACATGTGTAACCGTGCCAGACGCTTTTCTGCTTAAAATCTCCTATATGTTTTCCAATCCATGTATCTTCTGGTGGTTCATGGTGTGCAGCCAGCCAGTAATAGAAGCAACCAGCTGAGTGCACTGCAAATAAGGTAACCTGCCATTTGAGTATAAATGAAGTTTAATTCTAAATGTTTGGTTAGAAATGGGAGATTGGATTAAGTAGAAAATAATACTTACATATAATAGTTTAAGGAGTCTTGTCCAAAAATAACTAAAGCGTATGTCCTTTTCTAACCTATTAAAAAAGTGTTAAATTAATAAAAGAATATAGGCATAATAAAAAAACTCATAAAATTTGAATGAATAGTTATTTTGGTCCCTATTCTTTTAAGCACTTCAACTCAACGTTTCATTTCAGAGATGGAAACTGTTAGACATTAAAGTTAAATAACTTGAAATGATGTGACAAACCTATATGACAACACACACTTGACAAAATAACACATAAGTCAAAAAATAATTTTATAAAATTATATAAAATATAAAATTATTTTTTCTGTTGACTTGTTATTCTATCAAGTCATTTCAAACTGTTTATCGTTAGTTGACTAACACTTTTCATCCACAAATGAGTTATTTTAACTCAAAATGAAATGTTAAGGGTTAAAATGCTTAAAAAATGATAAAGACCAAAAACACTATTTAGTCGAACTTTAGAGGACATTTTTACATTATGCCAAAATTATATAAAAAAAATTATTAATATTAGTTGGAATATTTACCTATATGGAACCCAATTCTATTTCACTTAAACATTATCCCCTATTTTTTTATTTTTTATATAATTAATAATATCCGACCTATTAACCAACTAATTTGGAACGATAATGTAAAAGTCTATTATGAGAGTGACTTTTTCAACTCAATTTATTTTTTTGATATTTATATCCAGTTAATGCGAGGTATACTTCTTTTTAATACCAACAATTAGACATATTTACCTTTTGAAAAGATCAGTAACACGACGAAGACGCCAAAGACGAAGCAAATTGAGAATACCAAAGACTTTATTGGTCTGCCATTCACCGGTGAAAATTTTATTTATCAACTCAAATGGTAGTGTTGATGCTACATCCATAAAGAACCAGAATTTGATCACATACCTGAATATTCACATTTCAATCAAATATTAGAATGCCATTGTTTCTTATGTTTTAAAAAATTAGAGTTTAGAACTTTAAAATTATCGGTAAATGAACAGAAATACCGCAACGCAATTTTCCAGTGATCATCAACGAGAAGAAAAGTCGAAGTATCAAAATAAGCAACGAAGAAAGTTAGAAGGATATCAACGGCGAAGAAGGCATCGACCACCAAATCAATGAACATGAGCGGCCCGTCTGCTGTTTTCTCGAAAGCCAACTCCAACGTAGATGCCCATGCGGAGTATATCACCAGCACCACCAAAAACGTTTGCCACCACCTGCAAGGGAGAAGTTGGAAATTATTTTGGATAGAAGTAAATTATCAATTTTAAAAAGATTAAATTAATTAGAGACGGGTAAAATTTGACGGGAAAATATTTTAGGCACTGACTGGCTGAATTTTTTTGTTTTGTTTTCACAAGCGCCCTAACTTTAGGATTTAAGAATTTAGTTTAGGGTCTAGGGTTATAGGATTTATAATTTAAGGACCATTGTTAGAATGTAAGGTTTAGGTTTTAGGATAATATGTTAGGGATTTAAGTTTTAACCTATAAACCATAAACCCTAAATTCTAATCACAATCTCTAAATTAGATATCTAAACCCTAAAACTAGGGCGCTTATGGAAATAAAAAACTTCCACCGTTAGTGTACGGTAACTTGTATGAAAAATATTTTTTTATTTGACTCGACGCGAAAAACTTCGACTCGGATCGTAATTTCATAAACTTGACTCGAAAAAAATTAAAATTTTTTTGTTATAAAACGAAATTCAAATAACTCTAAAAGCACAAAATTTTTAGTAACCAATGGATCGATTTTCACGTTTTATATGTATGTCACATATGAAGAAATATATATGTATATCGTATATGGTAACATAAAGCTGTTTAAATTGGAACTAATTAATAACGTGACAATATAAGTATTTGTAGTTAAATTTGAACAGAAACTCGAACAACTCAAAAAAAATTCAAATAAAGTTTGAGTTATAAAATACGACTCATCAATTCGACTAACTCAAAAATTGTTTACTCGACTCAGCTCGAACAAATGTTCACCTTTAGTTTTAGTTTATAGGTTTAGAATATTTTAAAATGATTAAAATGGAATTTTATTATTTGTGGGGTCAAAATGCAATTTTAAATTTCTAATTTACTCACCGGTATCTACGATCATAAGGAGCAATAACATTTTTCTTGAGGTGCAAGTGTGCATCATCAATAACAGCTCCGAACGCCGGTAACAAGCTACTCGAGATGGAAGCCAAATTGTTCTTTATTTCACCGGTTGGTCGTCTTCGGAAACATAACGGTATCAGTGAATGATGCGACCCGTTTTCCGCCATTGCATCTCTAATCGGATCGGAGAGCGAACTGGCTACTTCGTTTATTTAATGAAGAGATATTAGGAGGAAGAAAACTAGTGAGGACGGTTGAGGTTTAGTATATCCTCAAACAATGGCAAGCAAGCAAGCAAGCCGGCTATTGCATACTACAAAAATGTCCTGCACAAGTCCAAAGGGGAGGATCCCAAAGAAAACTACATAGTGATTTTCAGCATTAACACAAGTATTTGTAATGTGCGCAAGTTATAAAGTTAGTCTTTTTATTCTAATTTGATTAATTTTAATCATATATTTTTGAAAGACTTTATTATAAAATATGTGCTTAAACTATATTGTATTTTGTGTTTTACGTGCCTAATTTTTTTAGGTCAAAGTACGTGTCTAACCTTTATTTCGTAACTATTTTCAGGCCGACTGTTAGAAAAGCTGATATCCTCTATTGATGAGCTCTTCCAACTCTAATTTTCTTTCTTTTTTACTCGGCTCGCCATTTCAAAAAAAAAAAAAATGAAAGTGTTTTGAGATTAATCTATGAGAGTCGGGATTTCATTTTCGCATGGATGAATTTTGCGCAATCAAAGTGGTTTGGGATATTTTAAGACTTGATTTTTTTTCACAAAAAAATAAAAATAAAGACTTATAAATCAAAATTGATGTATTAAGTATATTTCTTTAATATTTCATCTACTGGTCATTTAGGAAGACGTTTTAGGAGCTGGTATTTCTAAAAGTGAAAAAGAGGAGGAAAATTATGTTGATCTGAATACGATACCATGAGCAATAGGAAGGTGTGGACAGTTTTTGTGGGTAATCTTTCGACGACAATTCACTGGAAAGGGGTTTGGCAGGTTTTCGATCGCCATGGGGTAGTGGTGGATGTGTTCATCCCCCGGAAATTTGACAGGAACGGTTGCAGATTTGGTTTCGTGCGGATGAGTAGTCGAGAGGATGCTGAGCGGGTAATAGAACGATTGAACGATAAATGGATTTATGGTTCGTGGATCACTGTGTGTAAAGCAAAATATGAAGAGCGCAACTCGTTTTGGAGACGGAAACAGGCCAAAACCGATACAACACAGTCGATAAAGGCAGGGAAGTTGAGATCAACGTCGCCGTTGAAACAACGATCGGAGGAGGAGGTTAACGGCAGTAAGGCTTTCAATTTTTCAGTGAAGGGTTTTGTGGCAAGGGACAAACTGAAGATCCTGCAAAATTGTGCAGTGGGGTGGTGCAAGAAACCACGGAGCATCAAGGAGCTGGCCGCAAATTTGCACCTAACGGCGGTGGAGGGACTGTCGATCTTGCGCATAGTCGGTGCAATGATATTACTTATGTTCAAGGATCCGTTAACACGTGACAAGGTAACACAATTGGAATCGGTACGGGGCTGCTTCACAAGACTTGAACGATGGTCACCGGCGATAGCATTGGAATCGAGAAGGGTTTGGATATCGATCAAGGGTCTTCCAATTCATGCTTGGTCGCAACAATCTTTCGAAAGCATTACGAACATATGGGGAAGCTTGGTTCGTTTAGCGGACTCTACTACCTCACCCCAATCGTTTGAGTGTGGATGAGTGTTAGTTGAAACATCGACCATGGCAACTATATGGGCTAAGGTGAGTTTGGAGGTGGACGGTGCATCTTTTCCTATACAAATATGAGAGTGTGCAATTGGACCATGGATGGAATGTGAATGCACAATGGTGCAATCGGATGATGCTTCCTCGACACAGGGTTCAGATGGGGGGAACCAATGCAAAGGTGATGATCACCAACTCGAGCTATTGCAGCAGGTGGAGCCGCTCGAAAATCAAATTCAAACTGAAGAGGCAAGGCAGTGGCGTTGCAATACATTGTGGGAACAAAGGCTGGATCACGGCCATGCTTCACACGATGAGGCTGGGTCGAAGGATTCCACGGACTCGTTACAGTTGCAGGGAGGTGGCGATGAGACCGGTCCGATGGAGGAGCAGACCTCCAGGAGGATGACAGGCGAGGGTGGGAAGAGTCCTACAACAACAAAACTATTCGAGGTAATTCAATCCCAATCAAACTATGTGGATTTGAATGCAACTATTATGGAGATGGTTAAACCAAACTCAAATTCGGTGGATTTGGAGGATAAAGCAGATTCAAAAAATGAGAAAACAAGGGATAAGTCTGGAGAGAAAGTAGCTGTTTCAGACAATAGTCATTTGATTTGGATTAACGGCAGGAAAACAAAATCAATTAATCCTCTCTCAGGAGTGGTTTCGACGCAAAAAATTGGTAGGGGTAGACCGCGCAAACAAGGGATACACCAGCCTGTTTCGACGCAGTTTGTGAACACGTCACTTTCAGATTCGGACTTTCAGAATCGCCAACAATTACTATCAAAGGAAATAAAGGTGACAGTGGCATTAGGCAATATCGTGGGCGTGAGAACAGTGGGGTGTGAAGCGGACATTATAAAGGATCTTCAACAGGTTTTTTCCGAGGAAAGGCGATAGAAGTAGGGATGCGCGTAGTCTCATGGAATGTCAGGGGGTTGGGATCGAGCTTGAAACGTAGGGCAGCGGGCGATGTAGTTAAGAAGCAACGGGTGAATACGGTGATGTTGCAGGAATCGAAGCTAGAGGATGTGTCGTCATTAGTGGTTTCGAGTTTGTGGGCATCAGACGACTTTGAATTTATTTTCTCACCTTCGATAGGTGCTTCAGGGGGTTTGATTATGATATGGTAAGGTTCACGCTTCAATGTCGTTTCAATGGAGGTGGATCGAAATTTTATCTTTATTAGAGGGAGGTGGTGTGCGGAAGAGTTACAATGCTGCATGTTGAATGTCTATGCACCGTGTGATGTGGAGGCACATAAACAGCTGTGGCAACAGTTAGGTGAGCTTATTCTGGATATCACAGGACCATGGTGTATCGCAGGGGATTTTAATTCGATACGCTGGCTATCTGAACGTGCAAGGTGTAATTCGGTGGCGACAGGTATGAAAGAATTTTCTGATTTTATTGATAATGCTGGACTCGTAGATTTTCCGTTGATAGGGAAGCAATACACGTGGTTTGGGAGGGGTTTCAGGCGTAGTCGTATTGATAGATTCTTGATATCGTCTGCTTGGGTGGATGCGTTTAACAATATTGGTCAGCATTCTTTGTCGAGGGGGGTGTCGGATCACACACCTTTATTAGCACGGTAGAATATTGGCGTTGTTCTTTGACCCTCTTGGTAGTATTGAGTCTAACGAGGCTAAGCTGCGGGCGATTGCTTTTGCCTTATCATATTTTCGGCAGTCAGCGTGGGTAACATATCCTTTGGTGGTGGAGTCGGATTCCATGGTTGCCATTAGTTGGGTGTTACATGTGGATAAACGACCGTGGCAGTATTGGGAGGTGTTTCGTGAGATTGATAGTAGCTGTACCAATTTACAATCGGTATGTTTTTCACATATTTTCCGAGAGGCGAATGGCTTAGTAGATGCTTTGGCTAAGGAAGGGGTGGCGCGGGTTTCATTATTTTGTGTTTGTTAACGTTAGTGGTTGGTTTTTTATTTTCCGTTGGTTTGTTCGCTTGCTTTCGATGCTTTTGTCACATACGGTCCGTACTCTTTTCCTCCATTAGGTTTAGGAAAGTTTTTAACGAGGCGACCGTTGTGACGTTTGGTTGTATATTTCATCATAATATACGCCATTTTATTGAGAAAAAAAATTGATGTACCGAGAATAGACGAGTTCTCAAAATTAAAGTGTTTAAGACTTAAAATTATTTGACTTTTCAAAAAAATAAAATAAATCAACATTTGAATTTCCCTTTGATTTTTCTGTTTTTTTTTTCAATCTAAGGGTAAGAAGAAGATTACTAAAGCTCACGTACCATACACTTATTGAGCAAACTTTTTTGACGAGAGACCTGGAAATAAGTACATAATAAAATATTAGTGACATATTTTTATCAAAAAGTTTAGACATCCAATGATGAAATAATATGTTTTGAACATTTATTTTGCAATAAATCCTTTTTAACCAAAGTACAATTAAACAAACATTTTTAACCACTCAATTAAGTAAAAGTTTTCATTGACCAATATAAATTTAATAACCGCCATAGGTATAGGTTTGATAATCATCAATTTATTAAAAAAAGACAACAGACAAAAAATTAAGGACATGGATTAGTGAGTCTTAACCCACTATTAAGTTACATATTCCAGGTTTTGAATGATAATATGTTTTGGTGGAACATCGGACAAATTGTCAGGGTGGCCGAGTGGTCTAAGGCGCCAGACTCAAGTTCTGGTCCTCTTACGAGGGCGTGGGTTCAAATCCCACTTCTGACATATTTTAATTTTCTGGTTTCTTCTTTCAAGATCCAACAATAGCCGTGTTTTTCTGAGACCAAGATTTACTGTCCCAGCATGGCAACAAGCATCTGCCACATTTTGGTTTTCATGGTTAGGAAAATTGATGAGAATTGAGGGAATTTTATGACTGTCTCGTTTATAATAACAACAACAATAATAATATATTTAGTTATAGGGTAACAAAAAAGAATTGAGGAAATTTTTTTGGACAGAGTAGACAAACCTTTTTTTCCTTTTGATATTTTTGAACAGCTGAAACTAATATTTCGAAATTGGATATGTAAAAAAAAGAAAAACAAACTTTTAATTATAGGGTTAGAATCCACTTACACTGTATAAACTGAATTATTTGTACACATTTTTTAACTGTTAGATGATGGTAAATAAACGATTAAGATTATTCACTTATCTTTTCCTTCTTGTGATAATTTGTTCATTTCCTACTATTAATCTCAACCACCCGTTAACCTATTATCCAACAATTCAAAAAGTTGTAAATTTTCAAGTTTTTCGTGGTATATATATATATATCAGATAAGATCCTCTTACACTATGTAAAACTTAAAAGTTTTACACTTTTTTTGGACAGTTGGATGAATGTAAATAGATGATTGAGATTAACGGTAAAAAATGTGAAGATTATCACAAGAAAAAAAGAAAAAAGGAAATAATCTTTGTAACGACCCGGATTTTCGAGTTAACGAGTTAGCATTGACTCGGTCCTTGGGCCTTAGGTTGGAGGTGGGTAGTAATCGAATGGGCCTTGGATTTTGGGTTTTTGAGCTTGAAATAAACCTTGTTTGGCATAGTGGGATAGATGGGGACTTGAAATTAACCATGTTCAATTTGACATATTCCTTTGAAGACACATTCAATTATTGACCTGGAATTAATTAACAAACTAAACCTAAGCTACCATCCCAAACGGAGTCTAGCAAATCATCTAATTCAATGGAACAGTCTTTGCCACAACTTCACTAACGGCGCAACAATCTCAGAAGATTCCTCAACAAACTTCGATAGTAATCAACTAGATCTAGAAAAAAAACCACGTACTTCTAACATCAACCTTGGTTGCTTCGAATCTAGAACAACTTCAACTTCTAAGAATCAATCTTTAACTGTCTCTAAAAACCTTGAAACCCCAAAGAACCTCTTCGCTAAAGCTAACTTACATCATATCCTTATCGATCTCCGAAAAGTCATCTATAAGTGTGAACATATGTATGCATGATTACTTATATGTCTTAATAGATGTCTATACATATGTATGCAAATCTTTAAACTAATGCCCAAATGTATGCATATACTGACATATTTAAATATATACATATAAGTGTTTATGCACTGTGCATGTTCAACTGTTCACACTTACTAATAACATTCTTAAATTCAATGAGTTAGCGTTGACTCGGGCCTTGGGCCTTAGGTTGGAGGTGGGTAGTAACCGAATGGGCCTTGGATTTTGGGCTTGAAATAAACCTTGTTTGGCATAGTGGGATAGATGAGGGACTTAAGGGGTGATTTTCCCTTTTAGTGGCAACACCTTTCCTTGTCCCCTTGAGACCAAAATCTGTCCATTTATATCATCTTCATTTACTCTTCATCTTCTCTACAAGCTCTCTCTCTTGTAAGAACATCAAGGAAGAATCAAGGTAAAGATCCCAACTTTGTCTTTTAATCATGCCATCCGAGATTAGAGTTTTGAATATGTTAATCTCCTCATCACGTTCTACGTTTTGAGGTAAAGATCCTTGAAAATGGTGGAAGATGGAAAAATGGGCTTTTGAAGAGGTTTTAGTTGGAGGTGACCTAGGACGAATTTCAAGTTGTAAATTCGTTTAAAACTCATTTCTAATCTTTAGAGAGTGTAACAAATCGTTTTTACACTTGTTGATTAGTGAAAGAAGTTGGTGAAGCATCCCACACCAAAGACCAATGAAAGAAGTGAGGATGACCTTGTTGGTGAGAGGATTCCGAGATTTTGAGCAAGGTTTGTACATCTCTAACTCCAATGTGCTTCACGTTTTTCATAAATGTGGTTGCCTTGCATTGTTTACGCTTTTGGGTGTTAAGAGCTTGGATATGGATGTTAATGGTGAAACTCAATTTTTGTGTTAAAAACATGTAAAAATGATAGTAAACCTTCCTAATAATATTGCATAAGATGTAGGTTCGAGTTGAAGGGTTAAGGTTTCGTTTTGGGGGCTTGGGAAGTGATTTCTGAGCCTTGGAACCCATTTCTAGGCTTTAGTATCAATACACGAGGAGCCGTACCGATACCTTGTGTTTTGACGGATGAACACATGCAAAATTTAAAGAGAGTATCAGTACATGCTCGACTGTATCGGTACGCCCTATTCTATTGAAATTTTAGTAGCTAAAAATGGTATCGGTACACATTGAGTCGTATCGGTACCAATAGAGTATCGGTACGTAGTCCACGTGTACCGATACGGGGTCAAAGGTCAACCCTCTCTCTTGTGAAGCTGAGTATCAGTACACATAGGTTGGGTATTGATACCTAGAGATGCGTTTCAGTACACATTGCTGGGTATTGATACCCATTGGGCAATCTGCCAAAAAATGTCATTTTCGCCCGAAAGGCTGAAAAATTATATTGTTCGATCCAATAGACCCTTAATTGCCTAAAATGAGTTTTAAAACTTAGAAACTGATAATCTCATTCTACTCGAGCATAAAACTTAAGAACTTCGTAAAAGTCTTGTATGACTTGTTTGTTGATAGCAACCATTGGATGGTATGGTTATGTGATTATGTTGTGTGCCATTTGGGTGCTTGGTCGTTGGGATCCGAATACCCAAAAGTAACACTCGATGGCTAAGTGTTTCCAAGTGCTAGACATTTGTTATTCGATGGCTATGTGTTTTCGAATATAAGATTTCCACTACTTAATGGCTATGTGTTTCCATGTATACGATGAACCTTACTTGATGGTTATATGTTTCCGAGTATGCGTTGTACTCCACTCGATTGCTATGTGTTTCTGAGTAGATGACCCCTGTTACTATCCGATGGCTACATGTTTTTGGGTATGTAGCTAATGAAAGGACCGGAGGTTGAGGTGGTTCTGGTGGAATCAGGGTGTTACATTTAATGGTATTAGAGCCTAGGTTTAGTCGGTTCTAGGAAATCCCTGGGGTATATGAGAGTTTTCGTAAGGTGTCTAGTGGATACATGTTCTTAAAGTTAAGATTGTATTCTTCAAAAACTGGGAAGCTGATGTGCTTCTTATGTTTTCATTTGTCTTCAGAACTCGCTATGCCAAATAGGGATGTAAAAAGCTGACCCAACCCGAAAACCCGATTGAAACCTGCTTGAGTCAGAACCTAGTTTGACCCGAGGATGCGATGACCCAAAACCGATATGTTACTGTAGTAATCGACTATTGTTGATCCGAACCTGAGTTGGACCTGTTACTATAGTAACCAAACCGACCTACATCCGACCGAGAACGACCCGAACCCAAATTGAACCTGTTACTATGGACCCAAAAGCCGACCTGCATCCGACTGAAATGAACCCGAACCCGAGATTGACCTGGCAGATAACTGATATTACCCGATTGAATCGACTCGAGATCCAATTTTACCCGACCTATTTTGAACCTGACATGTTTTGAATTCGACCTGTTAATTGACCCGACTTGTTTTGAACCCGACTTGTTGTTGACCTGAACTGAGATTGACATGGCTTGATATTTACCTGCCATGTAATTGAAGAAGTCTATGATTTGATGAATTTAAAGTGTTGATAAATGTAAAGTATTAAGTGTTGATACATGTAAACTATTATTTTTTTAAATCAATTTAAAGTGTTAAATAATCTTTTTGTTATATATACATATGTAATCAATTAAAAATATAAAAAAGGAAAGATTGGATTTATATATTCATTTGACACTACTAAGTTTGAAATTTTGTTAAATAATTCAATACTTAGTAATAATTCAATATGCTTAGTACACTAACTCATTCAATTAAATTATTTGTCAAGTTAATAAGAATTAACTTAATTAAATTATTTTTAATGACATGTTATATTATGCTTCTAATTTTAAACATAAAAGACATAGCCATTTTTAATTATCTTTTGGGTAAAGTACACCATAACTTGAATGAATTTATCTTTTTTTCTTATTAACTTGACCAAAATTTATTGATTAACTTGACCAAAATTTATTGAGGAAGATTGGAAACTTTTTGTTAATTACTTGATTTGATAAGAACCAAATGTAAGTAAACTTAAAAATGAATAAAACAAAAGTTTATTAAAACTTAAAAATGTATTACAACTTAGTAAACTTACAAATGTATAAACTAAAATTATGAAACATAAGTATTAGATAACAAATGTACAAACTAAAATTAAGAAACAACATAATACTGAATTGATTACAACAGTTTAAGCTCCCATATCTTATAGCAAATATTTTACGAGGCTAAATGCTCGACTTTGCTACCAAAAATTTTCCCATCGAACTCTCAAAAGATCTAAATGCTACCATCATGGTTAAATTATGAGTAACTTCTCAGTTAAGAAACCAAAATGATTTAACCAAGGACAACTACTTAGATAAGAAAAAATATTATAAGTCAATCAACAATCATCAACAACCAACAACTAGCAGCAGGCAACAATCAACGATCATCAACAGTAGAAACATTAAGTCAGTAACCCATATTAACAAAAAGTTCAATCCCTAAAAATGAATAAAACAATGACCATTATTCATCAAGAACAAACATTCCATAGATATAGAATAAAACAACTTAAATTTATTCCAAATTTAACTATGGTATAAGTATTAACATATAAAGTTAACTTATACCATAAGCAAATGAATAGAAACATTAATAGAAACAAACAACTTAAATTCAATCCATAGAAAGTTAACATATACCATAAACATTAATAGAAATAGTCCATAAATATATGATAAAACAACTTATAACATGAATAGAAACAGTCCATAGTTAAGCAGTTGAAGAAAACATGAATAGAAAAATAAGAATTAACATACTAAAATTTAGAGAATAGAAAAAAAGAATACCCATTTTTACATCACAATTCACCACTTAACTGACCCCTAAGCATTAATGTGCTAGCTTATTGTGAAGGAACCCTACAAAAGAAAACATAATCACAAACCATTTTGAAAAATGATAAACATTAAAAATTAGAAAACTAATTTAAATGCTTTACCTTAAGCGGGAAGTGAATCTTTGCCAAGATTAGAGACTGAAGAATCTTTCACCACAATAAGATAATCTTCATCCCTTTTCTCCAATTCAACAATATACAACCAATTACGAAATGTTACAAATATTTAAACATTTTAGGCAAGAGTTTAGCCCTTAACTTGTTCAAAATTCGACCCCCATGCTAAATGAAGATTCGAAAGTAACTAAAATAATTGGAATGGATAAAACATATCTCACCATGTACGAAAGTACGAGAAAAGAAACAGTTTGTGCTTTTCAATACTCTAAAATATCAAACTCAATAGCTTCAGTACGAGGGAAAAAGGGCAAATTAATGTAGAAGCCAACATCAAATTTTCCACTCCTAGAAGAAACTAAATTGACATGAAAGTTCTAACATTAAACAAGATAAATAGTTAAATAATAAATTGTAATTTGCAACAGAAAAATCAATAAACTGTACAAACAGAAACTTAAGTGAACTTTAAGAAAATAAAAACTGACATGAAATAAATTGAATTTTATAAAAGTTCAAGGCCGACTGAAACTTGACTCACTTGTACTTTGAGAGAAGTTACTTTGGAAAAAAGAATTAGAAGAAGAACAAAAAAATATTTTGAATAATATATATAAAAATTAACAAACTCATTGTAAACAACACTTACCCTCCTTTCAACCTCATCCTCAACATATATGACACTGTACAACTCCTTCAAAAGTTGTAATTTATATTGAGGATCAAGCAAAACAGCAAATGAGAGAATCGTTGAATGATCAGATCAATATTTCTTATATAATTCAAGCATGGGTCCTGCCATTGTAGAAATGCCCTCACAAGGATCATTGTGAGCATTACACAACAACTTCTCAATGGCAACAACATTAGCCGGAGTACAAGTTAGAAGTGAGATACTTAGATTCGGAGAACAGAGTAGTAATTTCAAAAAATGGGTCAAAGAAATCACAGATTAATTGAGCAGTTTTTCACTCATCCTCACTAATTGTATCCAAGTCATTTTTCCTATTAACAAACAAGTTAATAGCTAATTTAGCATCAATTGCCCCACGAAGCATTGAGTAAGTAGAGTTCCATCGAGTAGGAACATCCAATATCAACTTACTACAAAAAGAAGAACCACAATATTTAACAACCAATTCAAAGCTACAAAGTCTAGCATCAGAAGAATAAATAAACTTAACTATTTTATACAATTTAATAATAGAAGAGTCAATTACATTTAAACCTTTTTGAACTATCAAGTTCAAAATATGGGTAGCACACCTTATATGAAAATACTTATCATTGCATGGAAGAGGAGAAGTGGCATGCAAATAATCTTTCAGTCGCTTAACCATTCTCTCATTTGCAGAAGCATTATCAAGAGTTATGGTAAAATCTATTTTTTCAAGACCCTAGAGACATAATATTTTCTTTCACAAACTTATAAATAAACTCACCATCACGGGATGGGAAAAACGACGAAAATTCAGAATTTTAGACTGAAGTTTCCGGTTATTATCAACATAATGTACAATCAAAGTAAAATAAGAATGTGAAGTGCAAGCAGACCATCCATCGCATGTAAAATAGATACGACTTGAAACAAAATGCATTGAATCAAGTAGTAATTTTTTATGTTTATCATGCTTTAACATGCAATGCTTAGTAATAGTATACATCAAAATACCATTCACATTAGGATTTAGATATTGATGCAAAGCTCTAATTTTTTCATGCTCAACCACACTCAAAGCATAACCATGACACAGAATAGCCTCAACAAATAATTCAAAATATCTTTTGTGATCAAAAGAACTTTTCATACTACTATTGAGATTAGTAGCAAGAATTTTTTTTGTAAGATTAACATTTTTCAGTATGCCTTTTAGAGTTAGATGTACCAACATAAGAATATGATTTATAGCTTTGTGTTTTTACCATACTTACATTGAGCAAAAACACCTTCAAGAAGCTTAATGAAGGTATAACGATCCCAAACAGGAGAAGTTATTCTCCCAAAGTCCCTTGAATTTGCAATTGTAGCCCATTCTCTTAGAGCTATGAACTGTTTTAGACATTTGATCATTTACACCCCCTTCGAACAAACAAACAAACATGTATTAGTGATTGACAAAAATAATACAAATATAAATTCTAAAATTAAAAAAGGAGAGGAATATACCTCTTTCAGATTGTTGATTATTTTGACCTCTTAGTAGGCTTGTTGCATCTACACAACACAAGACAAAATAAGTTACAAGATTAGTTAGAAATTATATAATAATATAAACAAAAAACAAGTAAATCACTAAATAATTACCTCTTTTGTAACATCCCCTAACCCGATCTAGAAGATTTAAAAATTAGCCTTTTTGTAACAATTACACCAGGAGAATTCAAGAAAAATTTAATTTTTTTAACTAAACTTAGACATGAGAATATTCACAACCATCTTACACAATTTGTGACCCAACAAAGATACTTGGATAGACTATTACGACCTTCAACATAAACCATATTATTACTATCCTTGTTAACTTAAGGTCTCTTATAAAGGTAACTAATCTTAAACTCTTGAATCAACTACTAACTATGTAAGCAACAATCATTCAAACATTTCATTAGAAATAAGATCATCCAGAATGATAGAAATCATTATCTAGTAATCACCTACTTCCAATAATTAACAATCATATTCATGAGAATAACCACTAGTGTAACCCCCTTAACCCGGCCTAGACGGTTGACCCGAATTAAGAAAGTCACACGGGGAAAACCAAAGTCAACCCGAAAGTCAACCTTGATTAACGACCTTTTTTCTTTTCTTTTTAAACTTGTCTAGATGCACATTAATCCTAATTGTGATCACACAAACATCATACTCAAAGATCACAAACATCAGAGATCAAACAGGGACCCAATTGAACAAATTACAACTTTAGGGACCAAATTGTAATTTCTGATAATTAAAAGGACTTAACCCAAATTAAAGTTACCAACTTGAAATTAATCAGGTTTCATGCATCTCTGTGAAATTTCAGCTCAAAAGGACTTCCCAAGCTCATACAATTGCACAAACAAGTTTCAGGACCAAAATGCAAACAATTCAAAACATATAACTGCCTATGTCAGCTCCCAACGGTCGACCGTTCCGGAACAGTTAGACCCCGTTCCGAAACACGGGCCGTTCCGCAACGGGTTCCGAAACATGGCCTTGGCAGAGACCAAACCGTTTCGAAACGGTACATACCGTTTCGGACGCCTGGGTTCATGTAAGGCACCCGTTCCGAAACGGTGCATACTGTTCCGAAACGCCTGCACAGATTGCAGCTAAAGGCATTCCAAAACATGCAATAGATCATTCAAACTTGCTCCAAATGTCACCAAACTTTTCCAACATGCAATTTAACATATATATGACTTATAGGCATCATCAAATCAACAAAACAACATCATATGCAAAAAGCCCCAATTCTATAGGCATGCTTCCTACTCAAGCACAAAACTTTCAAAACAAGCATGCAATGATCCAATGCAAAAACCAACAATCTTAACATCATTCAACATACTTAGGGAGTCCCAAACACCTCCCAAAACAAACACATTGGTCCCCCATTGCCAAATCACCCAAAAGCTAAAATGTTTAACAAAAACCTTCCATACATTGAGCTTTACTTGTACATGAATTCTTGCCTTCTTGCTGCCCCTCAAGGTACTCTAATGCTCTGCATTATTGAATTAAGAAAACGAAGAGAGCGTAAGCAAAAGCTTAGTGAGGCATGCTCTTTAAAAACCATTCAATAATGCAATTTAAAACATTTATAAATCATGCTTAAAATCAACCTTTGCACATGCTCAAAAGCATACTTAAATCAAGCAATCTCATGCTTCAACATAAACATTAAAACAAGCATCTCATGCTTCTTACATACATATCATGTCATATTGGCTCAAGTGATAAATTCCATTTCTTAAAACAAGTTCATCAACTTCCCAAGGACTTTTAAACACCTTGGCCCCAAGGACTTTTAAACACCTTGGCCATGGACTTTTAAACACCATGAATGAGGACCACACAAGGACTTTTAACCACCTTTGTGTCCAAGCTTGAATCACCCCAAGGACTTTTAAACACCTTGGCCCCAAGGACTTTTAAACACCTTGGCCCCATGGACTTTTAAACACCATGGCCCCATGGACTTTTAAACACCATGGAAAGGATCACCTAAGGACTTTTAACCACCTTAGTGTCCACAACAAGAATCATCCAAGGACTTTTAACCACCTTGATGTTCTTAAGTAACAAGGCTCACTCAAGGACTTTTAACCACCTTAGTGACCTTAATCTTTTCAAAACATCACTTGCCAATATACATCATTTTCATCATTTAATCCACTGTTTTAAAGCATTAAACCAAGCCATTTTCATCATGCATTTCAAAGCATCAAACCACAACATTTCAATGTACAAAAGCAAGGAACTCCTACCTAGAGTTACCTTCAACACATGGCTTACATCATCAGCAAAAACCATGCTAAAACATGCTTACAAAACAGTAATTAAAACATGCAAATCATCATTTTGCATCACATCAAAATCATGGCCACCACTAGAGAGAAAATCCGAAAACTTACACTTGAGCTTAGCAAAGTTGTTTAGACTTAAACTAAGCTCCCAAAACCTTCAAACCTTGGTTTTAAAGCTGAAAATCCAATTTCCACAAATGCACTCACCGATTTCCACTTTGCTTCAAGCCAAAGCACCAAATCAAGCTTCCGGATCAACAATCCTTGGATCCAAAGATGCCTCCCCTGTTTCAACACATCAAAGCAGAGGATTAATGCATCATCATGCATTAATTGCTTCAATGAAAGCACCTAAACTCGCTGCTCCCATCCAACCTCCATTTTCGGCCACCAAACACAACCGAAAATGCATCCAAACTACTTCTAAACAAAGCCCAGCCATAAACCAGCAAAACCTCACTTCCATAAACATCATAAATCATCTAAAAACAACCTATTAACATCCTTATACCTCCAGCAACAACAGATCACCAAGATCACCTCAAAAACAACCTTGAAACACAAGCTAAACTTAGGAAACTCAACCTATCCGGGATTGCATCAATCAAAACTCAATTCCATATCAATTTAGAGATCATTTAACATCAAAAACACCTCTCAAATCACAGATTAATCAGATCTAACGAAAATCATCAAAAATCATCAAAATCTTGCATAATAAGCCAAGATCCATTAATCAACTTAAAAACCTTTAATTAAACTTCAATTAAGGATTGAAAACTTAGGAATTTCAGTAAAGAACTGATAGTTTAGAGGAGAAGGACGTTCTTACCTCCAAACTTGAGTTTCTCCTCTTTTTGCAATCAAAATCCTTGTTGAAACACTTAGCAAATGAAGAGGTTTTGAAGATACAATGATTTGGAATCAAATGAGAGTTGAAAGGAGGGATTTAGGTGAAGAAATCAGATCTAATTCTCTGGAAAAGTAGTGTTTGGGTTGAGAGAAAATGAGAGAAAGAAAATTAGGAGAAGTTGGTTACAAAATCCAAAAATAGCCAAATGGCTTCCCTCCAATTTTAATAACCTTTAAAATCAGATTTTAGACTTAAAATATCTTAGAAAAATCTGGAGAAACTCCCTTTGGGTAAATAGCTCCTTAAAGATTCAAAGTTTCAACCCTTTATAAAACAGTCACCAAACTTGCGAAAATTACATTTTGGTCACTAGCCAAAATGTCACTCTTCCAAAACTCATTTTCCAAAATTGATTTCACAGTTCACTTAATTATATTAAAAGATGATTTTAGCACATTTTTCCATATTTTTAATGCAACCCGAACTAGGCTTTCCAAAATTCACCTCTTTAGATTCGAACAACACTTTGACCAAACCGGTCAACGCCCAAAACTCCTAAGCCCAAAACCGGGGCGTTACAACTAGTAAAATACAATGTATAAGATCATTAAGAAACTCACGTCATTATAAAACTAGTACCACTTAACCTATATCATTATCATTAGTTCATTAACTTTTGCGCATACTCACATCTTCTATCTAACCGTTTGGTTATTAATTAATCTAACCAATTATCTATTTATCAGAATGATATGCCCATATTTTAATTACTTCCCAATCACGTGCAAATTCAAGATAGTCTATGATCCTAATCACAAGTAACAATGAGATCATTCAAGACATGCTATTCATTCTAGGCATGTAACATGAGGCATATAATCATGCTAATTAATCAATCAAAATGAGCAATTAGAAAAGAATAATAATGCCCTCTTTTACAATTTAATACTCCTTAGAGCTTTATATACATATATACAAGCCACACGAAATCTATATGCTTATGCAAGACTAGCTAGGTGCCACCATCATAAGAGTAAATACGATGTTGATCCAAACCATACGAGATTCCCAACACTGGATTAGCTTGGAAACAACTCGAAGACTCGTAAGGTGATTAGAAAATACACCATAAGAACTAGCTTAGTGAGGTAGTTTGCATAAATAAATAACACTATCAAAACAAGACTTTTCATTCAAACATTTTCAAAGAACCAGTTTGATTACTGGATTACATATTCTAATACTTTTAATCAATCGTACTAATCGAATTCTCATCCATACACATGTATCAATAATCAATCTTAAGATCATAGCTAAGTCAACTTCAACCAAAAAGAGCTCAATTCTTTAACCATATAACCGAGCTAATTTAACAAAAAAGACTTAATTCCTCAGCCATTCATTCGAACCAAATCAACAAGAAAGATTCAATTCCTTAACTCATTATTCATCCAATTCAACAAGAAGGATTCAATTCCTTAGTCATCAACATAAACGAATTTAACAATTAAGGAGACCAAATTTCAAGGTTACAAAATAGTTATCCTTTACAATTATAATCCGATGGGTCATTTCCATATTTGTATCAATTCTTCTAACAAAGCAATGAATTTATAAACTATAATTCATTCACTAGAAATTATCACAATCCCATTTATCTTGCCATTTACCAATATAAAGAATTGTTATTAGGCTTATAAACTTTCTTGGGTTCTTTTGTCTTAGCTAATTACCCCATAGTTCTTTGATTCACGAATCAATGGATTTTATAACCCTTAATGCTTTCTTACTATCCATAGCCAAGACTATTCTCTAGTTCCATGAAGTTCTTTATAGAATTTTAACCTACCATAGTGATCACATCTAGTTCTTTTTAAGTTCTAGATTATATCAAGGTAGTCCCTAAGCTAACTTTAGAAACAATTTATTCCTCCAGTTAATTCTTTTTAACAAACCATTTATTCATCTTATAGTTTGGCATTTTTAACAACCCCTTAATGAACTATAATTCCTTCATGTCATTCTTAAGAACTCATAAGATTTAAATTCAAACAGAATAACTTTAATTCTACTCAATTGGACTGGACCGATTAGTCCATAATTCCTCAAGATCTTATTAAAACAATTTAATTTACAAGGCAATCTTGCACTCAAACATTACCAAATTTGTGTCTTCTTATTAATCCAACTTAAACATTAATCTCCCTTTTCTAATGACATAATTAAATTTTTACAAGACAATCCAAGTCATGCTTAAATAATTCAAAACAGTTCACAGTATGATTTACTCCAGTCAAATTTGTCCATATAAGTTCATTTCATGGCATGACAGCTTCATTAAGCATGTATAAACATTTAATCACAACAAAACATCCCACTTAAGTTCAATCCATGTCAAGACATCTTCGTTTAACTTGTATCTAATCATATCCTTAACTATATGAAAGTATTGATCTAGCATGTATCTTAACATGTCCAAATAGCATCCAAACAAGAATTAATCCACAATAGTTATGGCTTCTTTTATTTCAATAAACCTTTCGGTAATTTATACACCATTATACTTCTTTTAACCCAAACTTGAGACTCAAGTAACAACCTAGATGCACGAATCCTCTAAATTCAATATCAAACAAGCGGTACACCAAGTACCGAAATAGGGGTATACAAATAATACGAGAATAGGTGTACACAGATAGTACCAGATAGACCTTTTGATCTTTAACAACAAGCGGACCGTAGTCCGAACTAGCTAGCTCGACGAACTCTATGGCATGCCAATTGTACCTACGACTGACTCGAAACCAAGGCTTGTCTCATTTACTTATCTGATTAAAACATTCAACACATAGCTTCTCATCAACATCATATCACATTACATTATTTTTCAATATAAACAAGATTCACCTTATGTGAATTTTCCATTCAAGGTGAGCATTGCTCACATTTTTATTAACAAGGCCACTAAAGCTTAACTGTTAACTGGTCATTTCATGTACCAAGCCATACTACTTATACACTTTATCTTATAAGTATCATTCATTTCTTCCATTCAAAAGTATTCGAATGGCACTACAATTGACCTTAGGTTCTTTTAGGTTAGATCATTTGACCTAAAATGTATCCAAGCTTTATTATAAGCTACACAAATTAATCATTTTTTTAACTTTTCAAGACTAGGAAGAGTATCAAAATATTCAGGTTCTTTAGTTTAACATCAAGACCTTTATCAAAGGTAACAAATCTCTTTCAATTCATGATTGAATCTAAAGTGCAAGCACCTACAATACCATCAATTCACTCATTTATATCACAAGGTACTTTTATTAAAAGTACTTTCCTCAAATCTCCAAGCTTAATTACACAATGTTTCATAAATTATTTAACAAGTAAGTAAATTAGAGTAATTAAGGATCTCAAGATGGATTTCTTCTAACCCGAAACTTTAAACTACTCTTGTTAAGTGTGCAAAAGTCCTATATTTATGCCCTAGTTTAGCTCAATTATTGTTGTTCTTAAGTATATTTTAGTTGCATTTATTAGGAAAACATACACAAAATTGCATATATTAGATATTCTACCTTATTTGATGAACTTAATTGATTCTATATAAAAGATACTGCTCATGTGTGTTTTCTAGCTGTGCACAGGTACTCGCCTAGGCATATGACGCCGAGGCAGCAGAGAGTGCAAAAGAGGAGAAGCTGGAAATTGATAGAGAAAGCTGTTGGACCATTTGGAGAGCTGATCGAGGAGGATAGGCCCAGAATGAAAAGCTGTGCCAACCCCTGCACACCAACCCAGACCTCTACCGAGGCAGACAAAAGTGTGCCGCCGAGGCAGTGACTCGAGGAAGGACGGAGATATGCAAAGTGGTATGCAATTGAAAGAACCCATCAAGCCTGATTTTTGAAGACCACTTGCACGTGCATTGGAGCCCAGCAAACAAAGTAAAGCCATGGTCAAAGTCAAGGTGGAAAAGTCAAACGAGAATCTAAGAAGATTTAATGTTAGATTTGTTCTTTTAATGAGTTGTAATTAGATTCTAACTAGGATTCCTGCCCTAAAGCGACTTAGACCTAGGCCCCTCCCCTATAAATGTAATTGACTTGAAGGAAGAAAAACACAATTGAGATTAGAGAGAAAACTCCTTCTTGTCGAAAAACCCTTGTGCCGCCATCCTTCATTACGTTCTAAACCTCCCCTAGGGCTAAGGGTTGGTTATGTAGTAGTTGTGAGAGTTTTGCTTGTATTTGTTTAGGTTTTTAGTTTTTGCAATAAAATTCAAGGTTTGTTTACTCTTGGTTCTTCATTGTTGCACTCTTTATCGGGAGAGAAGAGGTCATCAACTTATTTGTTCAATATCGGGAGAGTCGAACTCCCAAAACGAGTAAACACGGTTTTACCCAACGATAGGGTAAAGCTACTTCGGCTTAGGGATAAGTTAGAAGTTCAGCGGCTAAGATAGACTTCATAATCGGTTGGTGTTTATCCTTAGATTCACGCCGGGAGGTTTTATCTAAGACGTGTTCGCCAATAGTACTCCAAGCTTAGGGATAAGAGGAAGTCATTGAAGGGAGCCTTGTCGAATCTTGAATCATCGCTTAACTGCCCAGGCAATCACATTGGTCTCTGCCAAGGCATACTCGTGGGCGGCTACCAAAAGTTGTTAAGTCGATATGCAAAACTGTGCCGAGACAGTGCATTCAATCTCCAAACTACGAAACATTCCAATACCAACCCATTCTCTCACTCTGATTTCGCGATTTATTTTATTTGCTTTAATCTTAGTTTTAATCAAACCAGCTCTTAATACTTGTGTTTTTATTTTTACCTGTTCAGAAAAGTGAATTCTGAAGGTTGTCACAATCCCTATGGAGACGATATCTTATATACTATAATTTGGCACCGTGTATACTTGAAAACAATTTGCGCATCACTTTTGCACGCAACAAATTTTTGGCGCCATTTCCGGGGGTTGGTGTACAATTTTTTGTTTTTATTTTTTTGCACTTTTTATTTTTCTATTTAACCCCCTGTTTTTTTTTTGTTTATGACTAGAGCGAACCAAAAATTACCCTTGCGAGACTACGATCCAGAGCCTGAACGTACTGCACGCAGATTAAGCAAGCAAACAGAGAGGCCACGTGTGACCAAACGAACATCCAGGACCAGCCTCCACTACCGCCCCCAATCGACAATGTCGTGGCGGGCAATGACAGGAAACCTCCTGCCGCTCGGCGGCTAGTTTGTGACTACTTGTAGGAGGATCTCAGAAGGCTGAAATCTGTCGTGATTGATCCAGAAATAGAAGCGGACCACTTTGAACTCAAACTAGTCATGTTTAACATGCTGAATACACTTGGACAGTTTGGAGGATCCGCCACTGAAGATGACTGCCAGTATATGATATCTTTCCTGGATATCTGCAAATCTTTCAAAATTCATAGAGTCCACCCTGACAGAACTATGCCGAGATTTCTTAGCTCGATTCGATCTTGTCAATTTAACTAATAAATTACGAACTGACATTACTACTTTTTGACAAGCAGATGATGAACCAATGTATGAGGCATGAGAGAGATATTGCGAGATGCTGAATAAATGCCCCTCTCATGGGTTTCTAGATTGGACACTAGTATCCATATTCTACAATGGTGTAAACACACCAACAATGATGATGTTGGATTCCTCTGCCAATGGTACATTACTTGAAAAGGAGCCCGCCGAAGCAATTAAAATCTTGAACAGGATGGCCAAAAAAGACTACCAGTTCCCTAATGCCCGCCGAGGCGGCATAGGGAGGCAGACCACAACAAACGAGCTAGGGGCATCAGATGCAGTCATAGCAAAAATTGCTCGATTGAAAAAGATGGTAGAAGCTATGCAAGGGCAGAACAATACCCAACAGGTTAAAGCCACTGATGCCTTTTGCGATCAATATGAGAGAGACCATGACTCATCCGAGTTCCAGTAGGGAACCGAAACCAGCTGCTTTGTGGGGAACTACAACAGGAACAACAACCCTATATCGAACACGTACAATCTAGGCTAGAAGAGGCACCCTAATTTTTCATGGTGTAACCCCAACAACGCTCTAAATCCGACTAATCAGACGAACCAATCGCAAGGATTCCAGCAAACTATATTGTGGCAGCATCCGCCGCAGCAACAACATGCATTACCTAGTGCTTAAGAGTAGACTCTAAAGGCCTTTATGACTCAGACATGTACCTATATGTCCAACATGGATTTATATGTTAAGAAAACTAAAGCTTTCATGGATATGATCGAGATGAGAATGTAGAATCACAAGGCAACTTTAAAGTCACTGGAAACTCAAGTGGGACAATTTGCACAAGTCCTGAACACCAGACCTATGGGAGGATTGCCTAGCGATACTGAAGTCGTAGGGAGATCCACTCTTGAACACTGCAAGGCAATAACAACCAGGAGTGGGAAACAACTCAAGGAACCATGTGCCGACGAACCAAATGAGACAAAGCCAGCCGCGACGGCAGACCCTGATGCAACTGCCTTGGCCTAGTCAGAACCATCTATTCCAACATCTGATTCTGTTGATATCCCAGACAAAACTATAAAGAAAGTAGAAAAACCAGAACAGATCACACTCCGTCAAATAAGATTCCAATACAAGAAGGGTATTGAAAATATTCGGCCGCCTCCCCCATTCCCTAAGTGGTTGAAGTAGCAGAAGCAAGAGTATCAGTTTAAGAAATTCCTGGACATTCTCAAACAAGTACACATCAACATACCCTTTGTCGAGGCCATAGAACAAATGCCAAACTATGAAAAGTTCCTCAAAGACATGGTGTCGAGGCGAGCAAGGATAAGGGAATTCAAACAGTGTTCATTACAGAAGGTTGCATGACAATGTACCAAAACCGAGAACCGCCTAAACTAAGAGACTCAGACAGCTTCCTCATTCCATGTTCCATTGGGAACCATTACGAGGGGAAAGCTTTATATGATCTTGGGGCAAGCATTAACTTGATGCCCAAATCGATGTTTGAAAAGATGGGCATTGGGAAAGCGCAACCCACCACCGTCATGCTTCAATTAGCCGACTGCTCTTATATGCATACAGAAGAAAAAATGAAAGACATCTTAGTAAGAGTGGATAAATTTATTTTTCCGGCTGATTTCCTCATTTTAGATTGTGAAGCAGATGAGCATGTACCAATCATACTGGGAAGACCATTCCTAGCCACGGGCAGAACTCTAATTGATGTGAAGAAGGGAGAATTGACCATGAGGGTAAATGACCAACATAAAAAATTCAACGCACTTTAGACTCTCAAGAAAGCAGATAGAAAAGAAGAGTGCAGTTGATTCAGACAAAAACATAACTACTTCTCACATTGGATTCCCACTGCCTGGGCAGAGATTCTGAACACTACCGCGACAGCTATTCAGATGACTGCCTCAGCATCTACCTCGGCAGCTTGCCAGATGACTTCTTTGATGACACTGAAGAGGTAAACTAGACTGGTACTCGTCTAGGTAAGTACTTTGAATCTCTTAAATATACAACGAAAGAGAGTACCATTGAAAAGCCATCTATTGAACAACCGCCTAAACTGGAAATGAAACCCATGCTCGAACAACTTAAATATGTTTATATTGAACATAATGATACTTTGCCCATAATCATCTCTTCCAAGTTAACGTAAGAACAGGAACGACGATTAGTCACAATGCTCGGGCAGCATAAACAAGCCATTGGATGGACAATAGCTAACCTGAAAGGACTCAGTCTTACAATTTGCATGCATAAGATCCTCCTCGAGGATGATCATATGCCTACTATTGATGCCCAAAGGTGGCTAATTGAGGCGACGAAGGATGTGGTGAGAAAAGAAATAATCAAGTGGCTTGATACTGGTATCATTTACGCCATATCCGATAGCAAGTGGGTTAGCCCCTTCCAATGTGTGCCCAAGAAAGGAGGGATGTCAATCATCACAAATGAAGACAACGAATTAATCCCAACCAGGACTGTGACCTGTTGGAGGGTTTGTATGGGCTATCGAAAGCTGAATAAAGCTACTCGAAAGGACCACTTCCCCTTACCTTTCTTAGACCAAATGCTAGATTGGCTTGAAAACCTTACTACTATTTTCTTGATGGTTACTCAGGTTACAACCAGATTGCTATTGCTCCAGAGGACCAAGAGAAAACCACCTTCACATGCTCATATGGAACATATGCCTTTAGAAGAATATCGTTCAGACTTTGCAATGCACCGACAACCTTCCAACGGTGTATGATGGCCATCTTCTCAGACATCGTAGAAGATTTTCTGGAAATCTTCATGGACGATTTTCTAGTCTTTGGGGGAAAGCTTCGACAAATGCCTTGGCAACCTGGAGAAAGTACTCGAAAGATGCGAAGAATCCAATATGGTCTTAAACTGGGAAAAATGCCATTTCACGGTAGACGAGGGCATTGTCCTGGGCCATAAAATTTCCGGCTGCGACATCAAAGTGGACAGAGCCAAAATAGATGTTATAAAAAAACTACCGTCGCCCACCAACATTAAAGAGATCAAGAGTTTTCTGGGACACGCTAGTTTTTATCGACATTTTATTGATTTTTTTTTGAAAATCACTAAACCATTGCGTTCTTTGCTTGAACAGGATAAACCCTTTAACTTCGAAGATAAATGCACCGAGGCATTTGAGACATTAAAGCATAAACTTGTAGTAGCTCCCATTGTAGTACCCCCAGATTGGACTATGCCTTTTGAAATAATGTATGGTGCTAGTGACCACGCTGTCGAGACAGTGCTCGGGCAAAGAAAAAAACAAAGTCATCCATGTCATATACTACACCAGCAAGACACTCAATGAGGCCTAAGTGAAATACAATACCACTGAAAAGGAGCTGTTGGCAGTAGTCTTTGCTTTTGATAAGTTCCGAGCATATATCATTGGGGCAAAGGTGATTGTGCACACAAATCACTCGGCCATCAAATACCTTTTCTCAAAGAAAGATGCAAAATCAAGGTTGATATGATGGATCCTCCTCCTGCAAGAGTTCAATAAGAAATCAAAGACAGAAAAGGGACGGAGAACCAGGTGGCAGATCACTTATCACGACTAGAGGGGAGACCTACAGATGCGCCCGAAATCCAGGAAAACTTCCTTGATGAGAAAATCCTAGTAGCGACAATAGCAAACCTCACCGCTGCCCAGTCAGCATACGCCATAGCCACCGCGACAGATTCTCCGGCAGCCAAGATAGATTCCACCACACCATGGTACGCTGATATCGTAAACTTTTTAGTTAGTGGCATTTTCCCTCTTGACATGAATTACCAAGGGAAAAAGAGGTTCCACAATGATGCAAAACATTATTATTGGGATGAGCCTCTCCTTTTTAAACAATGTGCAGACCAGGTAATTCGGAGATGCATACCAGGGGAAGAACAACATGAAGTCCTCCAACATTGCCACAACTCACCATATGGAGGACATTTTGGAGGAACTAGAACTGCTGCCAAGGTTCTCCAATCAGGATTCTACTGGCTGACATTGTACAAAGATGCCCATGCATACTACAAACAGTGTGATCGATGCCAGCGAACAAGCAATATCTCAAGGAGAAACGAGATGCCGTTACAGAATATCCTAGAAGTTGAAATGTTTGATGTGTGGGGAATCGACTTCATGGGCCCATTCCCATCATCCTGTGGGAACTTATACATATTAATGGCAGTAGATTATGTGTCCAAGTGGGTGGAGACCATTGCTACACCAATGGATGACTCTAAGACCGTGTTGAATTTTCTCCAAAAACACATTTTACAAGGTTTGGAGTCCCCAAAGCCATAATAAGTGACGGGGGGAAACACTTTGATAATAAACTGATTTCCAAGGTATTAACAAAATATTGTGTCACATATAAGCTTGCCACGACATACCACCTTCAAACCAACGGCATGCCGAAATTTCAAACAGGGAATTGAAGAGCATTCTTGAAAAGGTGGTTAACCCATATAGGAAAGATTGGGCCTTTCGGATCCATGTTGCATTATGGGCATATCGAACAACCTTCAAAACCCCATTGGGCATGTCACCCTATAGGCTCGTATATGGAAAAAGCGGCCACTTACCTGTCGAGATTGAACACAAGGCATACTGGTCATCAAGACAGTAGACTTAGACTGGGAAAAAGTTGGGCAGAAAAGACTCCTAGTTCTAAATGAAATTGAAGAATTCAGAGTTGCAGCATATGATAACGTAAGGATATATAAGGAGAAACTAAGAAGTGGCACGACAAAAAGTTGTTGCCGCGGCAGTTCACGCTTGGGCAACAAGTTCTCCTTTTTAATTCTCGATTAAAATTGTTCCCAGTAAAGTTGAAATCTAGATGGCCTAGACCTTTCGAGGTGGTCAAAGCATTCTTACATGGTGTAGTCACCATAAAGTCCAACAAAGATGGCCATGAATTCATAGTGAATGGGCAGCGGCTAAAGCACTATACAAGGACCCACACTACCGAAGACAAGGAAGTAGTTATGTTAGGTGACACATACCAATGCACCCCTAACATAGCCTAAATCAGTTTTCTTTTTAGTTGTTAATTTTATTTAGGAATTGGATTTATTTTTATTTAATTTTCTGTTATTGGGATGCAGATTTCCATTCAAAATTTATTCAGGTTTGTTTTCAAAACTCTCTCACAACTCCACCTTCCCGCTAGCAGCCACCGAGGACAGCCAAATGCATCAAAATAGCAGCTCGAAAGAGGGTGATCATAGCCGCCGCCGACAACAAAACCTCCTCTGAGACACCATCAGCCTAAGCTTCTCTCTCCTTCTATTTCATTTTTGTCTAATCTATGCTAACTTTTGTGTATGTAGGCATGCATTGAGGACAATGCTCCTCTCGAGTTTGGGGGGGAATTAGTCCTCTAACTTTTTTATTTTGTTTTTCTTTTAATTTCTATTTTATTTTTATGTCTTTATTTTTTCTATTTAATTTTTTATTAGTTGCATTTAGGTTCTAATATAACATGCCTTTATTTAAAATCTAATGAATTCTTAGTTTGAGGAAAATTCTTGAGTACCTTTTACCCGCTGCGGCAGATGGCCTGCCTGAGCGGCAACCTTATCATGACTTTGGATTTTCATAGAATCTTACTATGATATGAACTTAAAGAAACACTCTTTGTGACTAGTTTGAATTTAGGACTTCTAGGAAACTTAGGTATTTCACCTAGTAAACTTGGGTTGAACTTAGGGTTTGTTTAAAAAATGTCCTAGAGGTTCCCAAAACTTGCTCTAGGATAAGCTAGAGATGCCCGAAATTGGCTCTAGCCAAAAGATGCTAAAAGAAATCATTAGAGATACTTATCGCAGGCTCTAGTGGTTAATTGCAAAAGAAACTAGAGGGAAACCCAAGGGAATTAAGGTTCTTATCAAGGTTTACTTAGAAAGCCGAAGAATTATTCTTATCACAAGGACCACACACACTCACGAGATACATAGTTTGATTTCGGGTAAGTCCATTGTCATTCAAAAGGTTGCTAATTAGGCGTAAATCTACACAGTATGTAAAGGTTGCTCAAGGTACTCTCTCGACTAAATTTTACATATGATTTAAGTTTTGGCATGTTATTGTTAGATTGCATTGCTTGAGGACAAGGAATAGTTCGAGTTTAGGGGTGTGTTAAGTGTGCAAAAGTCCTATATTTATGCCCTAGTTTAGCTCAATTATTGTTGTTCATGAGTATAGTTTAGTTGCATTTATTAGGAAAACATACACAAAACCGAATGGATTAGATATTCCGCCTTATTTGATGAACTTAATTGATTCTATATAAAAGATACTGCTCAAGTGTGTTTTCTAACTGTGCGCAGGTACTCGCCCAGGTAGATGCCGCTGAGGCAGTAGAGAGGGTAGAAGAGGAGAAGCTGGAAATTGATGGAGGAAGCTGTTGGACCATTTGGAGAGCTGATCGAGGATGAGTGACCCAGAATGAAGAGCTGTGCCAACCCCTGCACACCAACCCAAACCTCTGCCGAGGCAGACAACAGTGTGCCACCGAGGCAGCGAATCGAGGAAGGATGGAAATATGCAAAGTGGTATGCGACTGAAAGAGCCCATCAAGCCCGACTTTTGGAGACCACTTGCACGTGCATTGGAGCCCAGCAGACAAAGTAAAGCCATGGTCAAAGTCAAGGTGGAAAAAGTCAAACGGGAATCTAGGAAGATTTAATGTTAGATTTGTTCTTTTTATGAGTTGTAATTAGATTCTAACTAGGATTCTTGCCCTAAACCGACTTAGACCTAGGCCCCTCCCCTATAAATGTAATCGACTTGAAGGAAGAAAAACATAATTGAGATTAGAGAGAAAACTCCTTCTTGTCAAAAAACCCTTGTGCCGCCATCCTCCATTATGTTCTAAACTTTCCCTAGGGCTAAGGGTTGGTTGTGTAGTAGTTGTGAGAGTTTTGCTTGTATTTGTTTAGGTTTTTAGTTTTTGCAATAAAATTCAAGGTTTGTTTACTCTTGGTTCTTCATTGTTGCAATCTTTATCGGGAGAGAAGAGTGCATCAACTTATTTGTTCAATATCGGGAGAGTTGAACTCACAAAATGAGTAAACACATTTTTACCCAACTATATGGTAAAACTACTTGGCTTAGGGATAAGTTAGAAGTTTAGCGGTTAAGAGAGGCTTCATAATCGGTTGGTGTTCATCCTTAGATTCACACTTGGAGATATTATCCAAGATGTGTTCGCCAATAGTACTTCAAGCTTAGGGATAAGAAGAAGTCATTGAAGGGAGGCTTGCCGAATCTTGAATCATTTCTTAACTGCCCAGGCAGTCACATTTGTCTCTGTCGAGGCATACTCGTGGGCGGTTACCAAAAGTTGTTAAGTCGATCTGCAAAACTGTGCCGAGACAGTGCATCTAATCTCCAAACTACAAAGCATTCCAATACGGACCCATTCTCTCACTCTGATTTCTCAATTTATTTTATTTGCTTTAATCTTAGTTTTAATCAAGCCAACTCTTAATAATTGTGTTTTTATTTTACTTGTGCAGAAAAGTGAATTCTGAAGATTGTCACAATCCTTGTGGAGACGACATCTTAAATACTATAACTTGGCACCCTGTTTACTTGCACGTAATTTGCGCATCACTTTTGCATGCAACAACTCTCACCTGTTACCCCGAAGTTACGGGATACCTGATTCTTCCCACTCCTTTATACTCCTAATTTGCTTTCTTATCTAGCCTTCATGTCAATACTCACTCTTTCATCATGGAATGTACCTCTAATTGAAATAATTTTTCGTCAAAATCAACTCAATCTATTTATCAATAAATCTATTGCACACATTTTCCTTTATGAATGTGTATGTTTTTAGTTAAACAAAACATTCTACAACTCATACATGTATGTTTATACATCAAACATTCCATGTTAGTTTTAAGCACATAATTAATTTAGCCCATACTGCTTATAGTTATACAAAGCAATCATACTTTCATAAGATCACATATGTACCTAAAACAGCCCACTCATACTTTCAATGGTACAAAAACAGTCCTTCAAAACTGTAAATATAGTCCCTAATTATGCATGTTCAACAAAACAGTCCTTTTATTACTCTTAACAAGTGTTGTAACTATTTCTAAGTTCAACCAGAATTTAACCATTGAAATTTAGTCACTTATAAATAACAACTATATTTCTATATTTCAAGACATTTCCCCTAAGTGTAAGCAAACATTCTAATCTCACAAGCATACCAAACTTTACCATTCAAACATTCAAAACGTAGACTTAATTTACCAATTCTTTTAGCTAGCCAAAACATTTATATTTCAATCAATACATCAATAATCAAGTTCCATTTTACTTAAACACATCCAACTTTACCTCTTAACAATTTTAAATGGACTACCCCCAGCCTTTAGGACACTTAAAACAGCCCCTAAATCTTGTTAACCAACTTTGATTCAATATATACATTTCCAATCACCCTTTTCTTTATAACAGATCAGTTCCGACCCCTATACAAGTCAAACTTACTTGTTAACAACATTCTATTAGACTGTCAACCTCTCAAATCCAGCCTTTAAACATGTATTCAAATTCATACATTTCTATAATTAATCATGTCAAGGCAGCTTGTATAATATACGACCAACTAATCTAAAACATTTCACTAGGTTCATGATTTCCTCCATTATTCAAAGAATAGTTCAAGGTAAGATTCTTAACATACAATTCATAATGTAAACAATTCATGCAAAAGATTAACAAACATGTTTTCCAAATCCAATTCTTGAAATAACAAGGAAGAATGAATTCACTTACTCTCCTCCTTAACTCACGATTGACCCACAATTACTAGTTTAAGAAGCTTGGATCCCTTAGCAACTTATTCTAAATTTACCTCAAGAGTTTCTCTCAATTTCTCACTCATTCCCCCATGGTTTCTACGAGAATGAAGCAAGGAAGGTAAGGTGAGCTTCCCATTTTCTTCCTAAGGCCGAATGTTTCCCACATTTGGATACACTTTGTGTTTACAAGTGTCTACACCCCTAGATGATTTCCAATTCGGCATGCAACCATTTGATTTTAATTATCAAACAGTTTGGTCACTAGTTCTATGTACTCTACTTCTTTATCATATTCATTTTAATCCTTATTATTCAAATTAATTATTCTATTGCATCATAAGAGGGTTCTATAAAATGATAAAATCCTCCTAGGCCCAGTTTAGGGACATTACATCTTTCACCAAGATAGTCCAACTCATAAAAAAATTCATCCATAGCTGTGCTAAAAACTGAAAAGATAACATTGTTATTTGTTGTTAGAGACTGAAAAGGACAATGAACATATAACCATAAACCAGACATTGAAACATGTATGTACAAAGAAAAACATAACAGAGAACAAAGATTTAATCATTGTACGTGGCATTGTTAAACCAATTCCCGATATCCTTTAGGAACCTACTTTGGCACCAGTAGGCTCGCAGAATAGGATGTCCAGCCAATATACTCGGATTAAACCAACAAAACAGAGAAAATATAACCATAAACCATACATTTAAACATGTATGTACAAAGAAAAACAAAACATACAACATATATACAAAGCAACAGAGAACAAAGATTTAATCCTTGTACGTGGCATTGTTAAACCAATTCACGAGGTCCTTTAGAAACCTCCTTTGGCACCAGTAGCCTCGCAAAATGGGATGTCCAGCCAATGTACTCGGATTAAACCAATAGATTATAGAACATATAACCATAAACCATACATTTAAACATGTATGTACAAAGAAAGAACAGAACAAACAACATATATACAAAGCAACATAGAACAACGATTTAATCCTCATACATGACATTGTTAAACTAGTTCACAAGGTCCTTTAGAAACCTCATTTGAGACCAATAGCCTCGCAGAATGGGATGTCCAACCAATATACTCGGATTAAACCATGACACAAAACATACAATATAAGCATTAAACCATGCATATAAAATTAAACTTATAAAGAAAGATTTCTCCAGGCATGTAATATATAACATAAACATGAGATAACCCATAAGTTTAAGTCACAGTAAATTTTAAGCTTTATACTCTAAAGCACAAGCATGAGACAACACAAACAAGTGAGAAATTATTATATGATAAACCAATAAGTTTAAGTCACAGTAAAGTTTAAGTTTAATCCTCGTACACGACATTGTTAAACAAGTTCACAAGGTCCTTTAGAAACCTCCTTTGAGACCAATAGCCTCATAAAATGGGATGTCCATCCAATATACTTGGATTAAACTAGTAAATTTAAGTCACGATAAAGTTTACAGTAATATGCAAAACAATCAACAAAAAACAGTCAACAAGATGAACAAATCAACTCGCAATAATATACAAAACAGTCAACAAAACAAGTAAGTTTAAGTCAATAGATCCTTCATATTATATACTTACAAAATAAATAAAAGGCATATACTTACGAAACAAATATAATTGAAGGTATATAATCAAAGGCATATACTTACAAAGTCAACCCTTGTAGAGATCGAACAAATCTGAGATGAGAGATACAATACAGTTAACAAAAACGATGAAACTTCAAAATGATGAAAATAGAGAGCCTGAGAGATTATGTTATGCAACCACAACACAAAAAATGAACAAAATGATAACACTAAAACACTGTTATTTTCGCATATTGCAACCACAACCTAGACGATGAAACTTCAAACAATGAAAATAAAGAGGCTGAGAGATTAGGTTATGAAACCACAACACAAAAATGGTTGGGACTTGGAAGACTGAGAGAGATCAGAGATATATCTGAGAGATGAGAGAGATAAAATAGTCAACAAAAATGATAAGTTAACACAAACAAAATAAAAATGCAGAAATCGAAAAAAATTGAGAGTGTTACTTAACTTACCCAATTTGAGTCTTAGATTCTGAGAGATGAGGCAGATGAGAGACAAACTCTGTTATTTTCGCAAATCTCAACCAAAAGCCAGACGATGAAACTTCAAAACTATGAAAATGGAGAGACTGAGAGATCAAATATGAAGCTTTAAATCAGATAGAGAGAGATGAATGAGAGATCAAAGATGAAACTTTAGATCAGATCGAGAGAGACGAAGGAGAGAATCTGAAAGGTTGGGAGATGAAAGTCTGAGAGAGAAAACTTCAAAATAGTGCAACCCTTAAAATAAATTAGGGTTTCTGTTATAAATGGGTATTTATAGTTAAGGTTTACTTAATATTTAAATTAAATTAATTAATATTTATAGTTAGAGTTTAATTGATATTTAAATTAATATTTAATGTTTAGTTAATATTTAAATTATAATTATAATTAATAACTATAATATATTCATTAATATTTAAATTAATATTTAATTATAAATAAATAAAAATCATAATTTAAATTAGTATTTAATTAAAAACTATAATTTAAATAAATATGTGATTTTATATTTAATTAAAATAATAATTTTAATATATTTAAATTAATATTAATTTAATATTCAAATTATTGTAATTGTAATTGTAATTTTAATTATAATATATTTAGTTAAAATTAAAAATAAAATTTATGGTTTGGATTATGACTTATGAGATTAGTTTAATGATTTTAGGTTTGGGGTTTGTGCCTTAGGGGTATATGTTTTAAGTTGAGTGATTGAGTTATGTGTTTAGTTTATGGATTCGTAGTTTAGGGGTATATGTTTCAAGTTGCATGTTTGGGGTTATGGCCCATGTATTTAGTTTATGAATTTGGGGTTTAGGGGATTAGGCTTACACTTTACTTATTAGTATTTTTAAGATTTAGGGTTAGAGGTATATGTTTCAAGTTAAATGTTTAGGGTTATGCGTTTAGTTTAGGGATTCAAGGTTTAGGGGATTAGGCTTGCACTTTAATTATTAGTGTGAAACCAAAACTGATTTTGATATAACATATAAACTTAATGACCAATTTGCAAAACAATAAATTTTTAAGTACTCTTTAAAGTCTCACAATTGACAAGTATTTTAAACAAAATAATATCTCAAGACAAGCTCTTAAATATATGAAAAATTCTCTAAGTCTTTTCCTATGATTTTCAAGCCAAACTATGTAAAAATGCTTAGGCATATCGATACCCTTAGGCGTATCGATACTGTCTTTTGCCACTGGAATTTTGATTTTCAAGCCAAACTATAAAAAAATGCCCAAGCGTATCGATACCCTTAGGCATATCGATACGGGCTTTTGCCACTGGAATTTTAATGGACTTAGCGTACCGATACGATGTTACCCCGTATTGATACGATATTCATCTGGGCAACTCTTTTAATGAAACTGTATCGATACGCTTTGCAACCGTATCGATACGCTTTGCAACCGTATCGATACAATAAGCATATCTTTGAAAAATCTTTGCATTTAATTTTTCGACCGTTACTTGTCAGTTGGTTGGTTTCCCAATTTTTAAAAGACCGTTATACCGTACCGATACGCTTGGTATGCGTATCGATACGCTCTTTAAGAAAACCAAACTTGGGATTCCAGTGAGCAAACACCATATCGATACGACCATCCGTACCGATACGCCCCTTAAAACCGTACCGGTACGCCTTCTATGCGTGTCGATACGCTCTGTTTTTAGTCACAACAACTATTTCCTCTTTGACGCAGGTATCGATACGCCCTCTTCGAGTACCGATACGGTATACTGCAGAGCTGCATTTAATGCGGGAAAAATGCTCCCAACGACTCTATTGATGATCACATCTACCCAAACGGTTAGAATTCAATGCAATGGTATAAAAACAAGCTTCGATTGACCAATCAACAATTATTGAACCTACAAGCAACATCAAAGCAAAAATCCAAACCCTAGTGCTCTTCATAGTCAAATTCTTGTACCCAACTCTAGTGATTTCATTGTTATCTTGTATTGTGAATTTGGGGAGTTTGAAATTGTATTTGGGTAAACATTTATCCTTTGAGAGGAATTTTTAGAGTTTACCAAATCTATCTCTTTGTAAAAGTGAGTGGATTAAGCTTTGGGTAGAAAGCTTAATCAATTTGTAAGGTTACCTCCTCATCCAAGAAAAGGGGAAGAATTCAAGTAGTGAATTGGTTGAAAATCCTTAGCGGGAACTAAGGTAGTGGATGTCGAGTTCATTTGGAGAACTTGAACCACTCTAACCACTTGTGTCTCTTTTTATTTTTCACTCAGACCTCCTACCAAATTTTTAATTGCCAATTCACCCCATCTTGCCCATTTGCAATTGTGTGATCAACTCAACAATTGGTATTAGAGCTACACTCATTAGAAGGATTACAACCCTCTTGAGTCAATTCTAGGAGAGTTTGATGAACAACTAGTCAAGCAATGACATCCACCTCCAACTCAAACCACTACGAGTCCCTATCGACCACCAAGCCACCATTCTTCAATGGGGATAACTACTCATATTGGAAGAATAGGACGAGGCTCTTCATCAAGTCCACCGACTACATGATGTGGAATGTGGTTGAAGAAGGTCCATAAATTCCCATGAAGAGAGATAGTGAAGCAAGACTTGTCCCAAAAGTAAAAGCTGAAATGACGGAAGATGAACGAAGAAGGATGCAAGTGAAAGATAAAGTTCTTCATGTCATATTTTGTGCACTTGGTCCGGATATCTACTCCAAGGTGTCTTCGATCGAAAATGTCAAGGAGGTTTGGGACACCCTCGAGACAACATATGAGGGAACTAGTGATTTCATGGAAACAAAAATTTGGCTACTCAATCTAAGCTACGAAAATTTCAAGATGGATCCCGATGAGAGTGTTTCCAAGATGTTTGATCGATTCTTGATCATTGTCAACGAATTGAAGGGTTTCAGTGAGATCGTCCCCGAAGACAAACTAGTGAGGAAATTGTTGTACTTTCTTCTGGAGTAATGGGATAGCAAGAGAACGACTATTATTAAAGCTCGAGATTTGAAGACTCTCAAGCTTGATGGTCTTGTTGGATCTCTAGTCACCCATGAGATCATGAGGAAGGGAAGAGAAGAAGAAAAGAAAATGTTTGAGAAGAAGGATGTTGAGAAGAAGAAGGTTGGAATCGCTCTTAAAGCTTCATATCTTGAAAGCGATTCAAGTGAAGATGAAGATGAGGAGATGGCCATGTTGGCCAAACGGTTCACCTGCTTCATGAAGTCCAATCATGAGAGAAAGTTCGTTAGAAAATGAGACTTCAAGAGCAAGAGTAAGGAAGAGGAGAAGGACCAAATCACTTGCTATGAATGCAAAAAGCCTGGCCACATCCGTTCCGAATGTCCTCAATTGAAGAGGAAGAGCTTTGGGAAGAAGAATGAGCTCAAAGCTCAAGTAGCAACTTGGACTAACGATGAGTCATCCGAGGAGGAGGAGGAAGTGGCCAATCTTTGTCTCATGGCCATGGATGATGAACCAAAGGTAAATCCTAACTTATCTAATTTTGATTTTACCTTTGATGAGCTTCAAGATGCCTGTGATGAATTACAAGAGGTTTACGATGAGTTAGTAGGAAAATATAAATAATCCATTTTGAGAAACAAGAAAACCACTTTCGATTTGAAAAATCAAAATGAAACATTTTCAAAAACTAACTCCGAATTGGAAAAGAAAGTTTTGTTTTTAGTAAATCTTTCAAATGATCTTAAAACGAAAAATCTTGAACTTGAAAAACTTCTTTCCAATTTTCAAGATTATCACACAAAGGAAGTGGATAATCTTAAAACATCAATTGCTATTGGGAAAAACAATTTTGGAAAAGGAAACTCTTCTAAATCCCAATATGTAAAAAGAAAACCTTTTATTCCTAAACAAAGAAATTTTCATAAGCAATCTAGAGGTCAAAAGGTTAGAAGTGTTTGCGTTCCTAAGGAACTCATTATTTATAATAATATGAATGCTATTGCTTGTTGGATTCCTAAGGGAACCAAAATTTTGAAGGCTAACACACATGGAGCCAAAATGATTTGGGTACCAAAAATCAAGGCCTAATTTCTTTGTTTGTAGGGGGAGCATTGCTACAAGGCCAAAGCTTCAAGCCAAAACTCATGGTACCTTGATAGTGGATGCTCAAGACATATGACCAGTGACAAGAGTAGATTCGTGGAACTAAAGCCAAAGAGTGGTGGAGTGGTAACTTTCGATGAAAACTCCAAAGGCCACATTGAAGGAATAGGCTCCATTGGTAATCACTCTTCTATTTTCATTGAAAATGTTTTGTATGTCAACGGTCTTAAACATAATTTATTGAGCATTAGTCAATTATGTGATAAGAGTTTTAATGTTTTATTTGATAAAAGTGGTTACAAAATTGTGAACATTAAAACAAATCAACTAATGCTTATAGGGCATAGAATAAGCAATATCTACATGGTGCATTTAGATGACATCCATTCATCCCATACATGCTTAGTTGCACATGATGAACATGACTCATGGCTTTGACATAGAAAATTAGGACATGCTAGCATGAGTGTCTTAGAGAAATTAATTTCCCTTAATCTAGTTAGAGGTTTACCCAAACTTAAATTTTCTAATGATAAAATTTGTGATGCATGTTCAAAGGGTAAACAACATAGAACTTCATTTAAATCCATTAATGATGTCTCTACTAGTAGATGTTTACAATTGATTCATATGGATCTTTTTGGGCCTATTAGAACAAAGAGCTTGGGTGGTAAATCATATGCCTTTGTGCCTGTAGATGACTATTCTAGGTTTAATTGTGTTCTATTCTTAAGTACAAAAGATGAGGCTTTTGAAAAATTCATCACATTTTCTAAAATAACTCAAAATGATCTTAAACTTAAAATTTCTCACATTAGAAGTGATCATGGAACCGAATTTCAAAATCTAGGTTTTGATGAGTTTTTAAATGAAAATGGGATTAGCCACAATTTTTCCGCACCTCGCACTCCTCAACAAAATGGGGTAGTTGAGAGGAAAAATCGAACTTTAGAAGAAATGGCTAGAACCATGCTTTGCGAAAATAATTTACCTAAATATTAGCTATTTTAAAATCTAAGAAGCCTAACATTAGCTATTTTCATCCTTTTGGTTGCAAGTGTTTTGTCTTGAATAATGGTAAAGAAAACTTAGGTAAATTTGATACTAAAAGTGATGAAGCTATTTTCTTAGGGTACTCTTTAAACTCTAAAGCCTATCGTGTATTTAATAATAGAACTCTAGTAGTTGAAGAGTCTATACATGTTGTTTTCGATGATAACCTCCTTCCGAGGAAGGAATCTTGTGATGATGATGATGTAGGAATTCTTGATGCCATTGATGGAGGACAAACGTCAAAGGTGGATGAGATTCCAACTAAAGATGAGGATACACAAGATCCACCTCTTGAAGCCTTGAAGGACTTGGCTCTTGAGGAAAAGGAGGTGTCTTACCCAAGGGAGTTCAACTATGTCAAAGGTGGTGAAATCTTGGGTGATCCATGCAAGGGGGTAACTACTAGATCCTCTCTCAAATTAATGAACCATGTTTCTTTTCTTTCATGCATTGAGCCTAAAAATATTAAAGAAGCTTTAAAAGATGATTTTTGGATTTTGGCCATGCAAGTGGAATTGAATCAATTTGAGAGAAGTAAAGTTTGGACATTAGTTGAAAGGCCTAGTAATCAATCTAGTATAGGAACTAAATGGGTGTTTAGAAATAAATTAGATGAAAGTGGTAATATAGTGAGAAACAAGGCTAGGCTTGTTTCTCAAGGCTATACCCAAGAAGAGGGAATTGATTTTGATGAGACATATGCACCCGTAGCTAGGATGGAAGCCATTAGGATGCTTTTAGCATTTGCATGTTATAATAATTTCAAGCTTTTTCAAATGGATGTGAAAAGTGCCTTTTTAAACGGTTTTATAAATGAAGAAGTGTATGTTGAACAACCACCGGGTTTTGAGGATTCAAAATTTCCAAAATATGTGTTTAAACTAACAAAAGCTCTTTATGGTTTAAAACAAGCTCCTAGAGCTTGGTATGAGAGACTTTCAAATTTCTTAATTGAAAAGGGTTTTGAAAAAGGAAAGGTGGACACCACACTCTTCGTAAAAAGATATAACAATGAAATCTTAGTAGTACAAATCCATGTTGATGATATCATTTTTGGTTCTACTAATGAGTGTTATTGTGAAGAATTTTCTAAGCTAATGCAAGGTGAGTTCGAGACGAGCATGATGGGGGAGCTCTCATTCTTTTTGAGACTCCAAATCAAACAAAGGAAATATGACACCTTCATAAATCAAGCTAAGTACGTGAATGATATGCTCAAAAAGTCCGGCTTGGAGAATGCAAAACCTCAAGCCACACCTATGAGTTCTTCCATAAAGCTTGACAAAGATGAATGAGGTAAGTGTGTTGATTCTAAGCTTTATAGATCCATGATAGGTTCTTTGCTTTACCTTACCGCAAGTAGACCATATATTATGTTTAGTGTTTGCTTGTGTGCTAGGTTTCAAGCTAGTCCCAGAGAATCACACTTAGTTGTCATTAAGGGAATTTTTAGATACCTTAGAGACACACCTACCTTAGGCCTTTGGTATCCTAAAGATTCCTCCTTTAGCCTTCATGCTTATTCGGATGCGGATTATGGGGATGTAAGATAGATAGGAAAAGTAATTCCGGGACATGCCAATTCTTAGGTAGTATGCTTGTATCTTGGTTCTCTAAGAAACAAAATAGCGTAGCCTTATCCACCACCGAAGCGGAGTACATATCCTTAGGGAGTTGTTGTGCTCAAGTCCTTTGGATAAAACAACAACTCTTAGATTATGGCGTTGAAATAGAAACCATACCCTTTAGGTGTGACAACACTAATGCCATTTGTCTCACTAAGAATCCCATCCAACACTCTAGAACTAAACATATAGAAATTAGACATCATTTCATTAGAGATCATATGTTGAAAAATGATGTTGTTATAGAGTATGTTGACACATTAAACCAATTAGCAGATATATTCACAAAGCCTTTAGATAAAGAGTGCTTTTGTACCCTTAGGAGAGAGTTAGGTTTAACTAGCCTTTCTTGACCCCTTTTAGGTCCCAAAATGTCAAAAATTTGCTTGAAATTGTTTGTGATTCATGCTTGTGTTAATTTTGTTCTTTTTGCTTCTATGCATGTTGCTAGGGGGAGTATGCATTAAGTTTAGCCATTAAAACTTGTTCATAGGACATGTACATGCATTTAGGGACGTTTCAAGTTGGATTTTTGCACTTAAATCTGTCAAAAATGCCTAATCTGGTAAAGGCGTATCGATACGGCTGAAGCGTATCGATACAGGTTCATAACTGGGAAAACTTTGAAGCTGAACGAGTATCGATACGAGGGGTCGTATCGATACGATTAAAGTCAAGGGAAATAGTCAAAGCCAAGTCGTACCGATACGGTCCCACGTATCGATACGATAGTAACAACGAATAAAAAATTTGGGTTAAAGGGTATCGATACGCGTGTATAGCGTATCGATATGGTCTCGATGGAGAGGCTATTTAGGGCTGCAATTGTTAAAAAGCTTTAAAAACAAAACCCCTCTTTTCTCTATAAAACCCTAGCTGCAATACCCTATAAAAACCCCCTCAATCCTTTATTTTTTACCATCAAACTTAAAAATTCTTTGAGGGTCTTTAATCTCCACATCAAGGCTAAGCTTTGTCAACAAATCTTGTGCATTCACATCAACCTATTCATCCAATCTAAAGCTCAAGGTATACAACTCTTCTTTTTTATTTTCTTTGATTTTCGTTTGATTTTTTATAATTATTTCAAATTAATTTTTGTACAAAACATGTTTTTATTTTATGGGTTTCAACTTTTTCATAAAAAAAAATCAAAAATCAAAATTTTTCATTCGAATATACTTTCTATTCGTATTTTTTAATCTGTTTTTTTAAATTTTTTTCTCAGAATTGTAAATATCTTTTTAAAATTAAATTTCTTTGTACAATTACCTTGAATTATTAGAATTTATTGGATTGAATAGGATGTTAATTGCATACATATTCGAATCGTTATTGATGTGTTTTCAGGGTTATGGCACCATTGAAAAAAGAGAACTAAGCGTTATCGTTCTACTTTCGATCCTAGTGAGGATGTTGAGGGTAACCCTACACCTAATCTCCCTTATATTATCCAATTAAGTTTTCCCGATGATGGCGATATAGAACGATACAAACTTTTTAAAGGTATGAACCTTAGGGAAGAACGTGTTGTGTCTGTCCCGTTTTTAAATTCCGCCCGTTTCAAATTTCAATACCTCTCTTTACTTAAGCAATTGAAATTTCTAAATTTTTTAAGCATTCCTCCTATTCTCTATAGGAATTTGGTCATCCTATTTTTTTCAAATGCTTTATGTGTTCATGATGAAGCTAGGGAGAATGTCGTTGCTATTGAATCCTATGTTATGGGCAAAACCTTTACAATTGATCAAAAACTTTTATGTAATGTCTTTGGTTTTGAAAACATTGGTATTGATGATGAGAAATCCTTGGGTACGGGTCCTTTAGGCTCAGCAAAAGTTTTAAATGCTAATGACCGTATCCTTCATCTTCTTGTCTCTTGGTTTTTTCGTCCATCGGGAGGGAAATTTTCAACTATTCGTGAAGTAGATGATTTTTGGCTTAGGTGCTTTAGGGAAGGTCAGCGTCCAAACCTTTGTCAAATTATGTTTGCCGACCTTGTCTATCTTGTCCAACACCGTCACACCAAACAAGTCACATCTTTCTACTACTCTACGGCTTTGAGTTATCTTTTTCATTCCCTTGACATTGACTGTTCCCATGACTATCTCGAAACCCTTGGCCTACCCATAGATGAGCGTTCTCTAGCTCGTGCCGGTTTCTCTTATGTTGATAATGAATGGGTTCGTAGCACTCAAGATCCTCCACAAGATGCTCCGGTCGATGCTTCTCGTGCTTCTTCGAGCTCTCACCGTGCTCCGATTGATTCCTCTTCCATGGGCACTCTAATGACTTTCCTAAATGAGAACTTCACTTCCATGGAAGCCAGGTTTACCGCGATGGACACTAGATTCACATCCTTGGAAGATCGCGTCAAAGGTATGGAGAAGAAAATGGAAACCATGGCTTCTCGCCAAAACTCCATGGATATATCTCTTATCGCCTTCCATGGTGCTTGGCTTAACCAAAACCGAAGGAATAAACCCTCTCAAGATGATGAAGATGAAGAGGACGAGGACGATGACGATGAAGAGGCAGACGAGTAGTTTATGCATATCATCTTATGACATTTAGTCTTTTATATTCTATTATTGCACTCTTGTTTTTAGGATCTAAGTTTATGCCTATTATCTATGTTTTAGGATTGTAAAGTTTGGATTATTATGTTTGCTTTGAAGTTTATGCATTTGAACTATTATGTTTACCTTGAAGTTTATGCACTTGAACTATTATGATTGCTTTGAGTTTAATGAATTAATTGTTGCTATTATCCTTGTATTTATATTTGATCTAACAAAAAGGGGGAGAAGGATTATAGAGTCAATTTTTTATTTTTGAAAATCTATCTTAAAATAAGGTGGAGAAAGCTTTTCAAAGTTTCAAAAACTTAAAATTCATTTGTGGTTTTGTTATATCAAAAAGGGGGAGATTGTGAAACCAAAATTGATTTTAATATAACATATAAACTTAAGGACCAATTTGCAAAACAATAAATTTTTAAGTACTCTTTAAAGTCTCACAATTGACAAGTATTTTAAACAAAATAATATCTCAAGACAAGCTCTTAAATATATGAAAATTTCTCTAAGTCTTTTCCTATGATTTTCAAGCCAAGCTATGCAATAACGCCCAGGCGTATCGACACCCATAGGCGTATCGATATTATCTTTTGCCACTGGAATTTTGATTCTCAAGCCAAACTATACAAAAATGCCAGGCGTATCAATACCCTTAGGCGTATCGATACGGGCTTTTGCCACTGGAATTTTAATGGACTTAGCGTACCGATACGGTGTTACCCCGTATCGATACGATATTCATCTGGGCAACTCTTTTAATGAAACCGTACCGATACGCTTTGCAACCGTATCGATACGATAAGCATATCTTTGAAAAAATTTTGCATTTAATTTTTCGACCGTTACTTGTCAGTTGGTTGGCTTCCCAATTTTTAAAAGACCGTTATACTGTACCGATATGCTTGGTATGCGTATCGATACGCTCTTTAAGAAAACCAAACTTGGGATTCCAATGAGCAAACACCGTATCGATACGGCCATCCGTATCGATACGCCCCTTAAAACCGTACCAGTACACCTTCTATGCGTATCGATACGCTCTGTTTTCAGTCACAACGGCTCTTTCCTCTTTAATGTAGGTATCGATACGCTCTCTTCAAGTACCGATACGGTAGGCTGCAGAGCTGCATTTAATGCGGGAAAATGCTCCCAACAGCTCTATTGATGATCCCAACTACCCAAACGGCTAGAATTCAATGCAAGGGTATAAAAACAAGCTTCAATTGACCAAGCAACAATTATTGAACCTACAAGCAACATCAAAGCAAAAATCCAAACCCTAGTGCTCTTCATAATCAAATTCTTGTACCCAACTCTAGTGATTTTATTTTTATCTTGTATTGTGAGTTTGGGGAGTTTGAAATTGTATTTGGGTAAACATTTATACTTTGAGAGGAATTTTTAGAGTTTACCAAATCTATCTCTTTGTAAAAGTGAGTGGATTAAGCTTTGGATAGAAAGCTTAATCAATTTGTAAGGTTACCTCCTCATCCAAGAAAAGGGGAAGAATTCAAGTAGTGAATTGGTTGAAAATCCTTAGTGGGAACTAAGGTAGTGGATGTAGAGTTCATTTGGAGAACTTGAACCACTCTAACCACTTGTGTCACTTTTTCATTTTTCACTCATACCTCCTACCAAATTTTTAATTGCCAATTCACCCCCTCTTGGCCATTTGCAATTGTGTGATCAACTCAACAATTAGTGATTGTAAGATTTATGGGTTGAGATTTAAGGTTTAGGGGTATATGTTTCAAGTTAAACATTTAAGGTTATGGCTTTAGTTTAGGGATTTATGGTTTAGGAGATTAGGCTTACACTTTAATCATTATTGATTGTAAGGTTTATGGGATGAGGTGTGTGGTTTAGTATATGTTTCAAGTTGAGTGTTTGAAATTGGGGTTATGAGATTAGTTTAAGGATTTGGGGATTCGGGGATTAGGCTTGCACCTTAATTATTAGTGATCATAAGATTTATGGGTTGAAGTTTGGAGTTTAGGGGTAAATATATCAAGTTGAGTGTCCGAGGGTATGAGATTAGTTTAGGGATTAGGGAATTAGGCTTGCACTTTAATTATTAGTGATTGTAAGATTTAGTGGTTGAGGTTTAGGGGTATAAACAATACATGTTTCAAGTTGAGTGTTTGGAATTAGGGTTACGAGATTAGTTTAGGGATTAAGGGATTCAAGGATTAGGCTTGTACTTTAATTACTATTGATTTTAAGATTTAGGGGTTGAGATTTGGGGTTTAGGGGTAAATGTGTTAAGTTGAGTGTTTGGGGTTATGTGATTAGTTTAAGGAATAGAGGATTATGCTTGCACTTTTAATTATTAGCGAATAGGGATTATAAAATTTAGAGGTTCACGTTTAGGGTTTAGGGATAAATGTTTTAAGTGGAATGTTTGGGGTAATGAGATTAGTTTAGGGATTTGGGGTTTATTTTTGTTCATATTAGTCCATAATTTTTAACCGAATTGACCCCTATTTATTTCAAAAAATTCTAATCCAATCCAATGTTTAATATGATGATATTTTTGTTCATTAGAGTCCCTAAAACTTTAATTCTACCCGAAATTTACCCATATATATTTATTTATTTTTGATAATTTATTCGAATAATATTTTTATTTATTCTAGTCCCGAGAATTTAATTTTTAGTCAAAATTGCCCCATATTTATTTATATTTTTGGCAATTTAGTCCAATAATATTTTTGTATATTGTAGTAGCTAAAATTTAATATTTAGTCTAAATTGATCCTTATTCATTTTTGAAAGTGGAGAAATTTAATTTTTAGTCCATAAACCAAATTTAGGGACCAATTTGACAATTTTTAGTCCAAATTGACCCCAATTCATTTCTCTTTTTAACCAATTTTTTTACTTTAATTTGAAATGGGTGGGTGGGAGGGAAATTACCCGCCCAGATTTTTAGGTTGGGGTAATTATTTTTTAGCCCTTTCAACATTAGATGTTTTTCATTTAAGCTCTTAATACTTTTAGGTTTTAGTTTAATTCAATTGAGTTTCAATTTAGGTTAATTTAATTGAGATTCGACATTTAATGTTAGAGTTATTTTAATTAGGTATGTAATTTATGCTTATAGGTTTTAATTTAGATCAATTAGACATTTTTAACCGAAATTGACTCCTTTTTATTTTAATTTTTTATAATCTAGTCCAATGTTTTAATATGATGATATTTTTGGTCATTCTAGTCCCTAAAACTTTATTCTTAGCCGGAATTGACCCATATATATTTATATTTTTGGTAAATTAGTGGAATAATATTTTTGTTTATTCTAGTCCTACAATTTAATTTTTAGTCAAAATTGCCCCGTATTTATTTAAATTTTTGTAAATTTAGTCCAATAATATTCTTGTTTATTCTAGTACATAAAATTTAATTTTTAGTCAAAATTGAGACTTATTCATTTTTTATAGTTTTGTCCAATATTTTTAATATGATGAAAATTTTATCCATATTAGTCCCTAAAATTTTATTTTTAACCAAAATTAACCCTTATTTATTTTATAATTTTGTAATTTAGTCTAATATTTTTAATATGATGATATTTTTGTACATTTAGTCCTTAAAATTTTATTTTTCATTGAAATTGACCCTCATTTATTTCTAATTTCTGTAATTTACTCCAATATTTTAAATAATGATGATATTTTTGTTCATTCTAGTGCCTAATATTTATTTTTAATGTGATTCCTTTTCGTGAAAGGCGTTATATAATTCACTCGAAATGATCCAACTCGAAGTCTATCGACTATTTGTCCCAAACTCAAACTTAATATGAATTTGAAACCCAAATTAACCCGACCTAAAATGAAACCGACTTGAAATTACCCGACCTGAAATGAACCCGACTTGAAATGAACTCGACTTGAAATAAATTGACCTATAGTCCACCCTAGCCCGAATTAACCTGTCAATTAACTGATTCGGATCCAAACCATTTTCACCTAACCTAAAATGAATCTAACCCAAAATGAACCCAACCTAAAATGAACTTGACCTGGAACTAACTCGCACCCGACCCGAATCAAATCAAAACATCAAATCAACCTGAAATGACATGTATCCAATTTAACCTGAGCTGACAGGACCCGACCTAAAACCCATCCAATCACCTGTTTTTACATCCCTAATGTCATATGGTGCGGATCGTGGTAACAATGGTTGTGAAGAGAGTCATGCACATATTGGGGATGACTATGAGGATGAGTACGTCCTGAATACGAAGAGGGAGAATGCCAAAGAGGACGATGTTGCCTGGTTTCAGAATTTGAATGGCTTCCTTCGTCGCCTTGTTAGGGCCTTACATAGGCCATCTTATGCGACACAAGAGACTCTTGTAGAGAGGTTCACCGATATGGGGTCAAAGATTTCTGTGGCATGGGTGATCACAACCCAGTTGATACGGACCAGTGGCTGCGGGATGTTCAGTAGGACTCTAGGCAGATACGGTGCAGACTCGATGATAGGCTTGATTGCATTACCTCTCTTCTAAAGGGTAATGCTAGAGAATGGTGGAAAACCGTTGAGATGAGATTGCACCCTACACCACCCACATATGAGTACTTCTTGAAAGAGTTCAAGAGCAAGTAAGTTGGAGAAGCTCAGAAGGATGTATTGAGAGATCACTTCTCTCACTTGGAAAAAGGAAACAATTCAATGTTCAAGTACGAGCAAGAGTTCTTACGGCTGAGTAGGTTTGCTCATGAGTTAGTTGCGATTGAGGAATTGAGATGCAAGAGGTTCCATCTGGGTCAAAAGCCCAAAGCTACAGATTCATGTGATCATTGATCCATACAAGATGTTTGCGAAGTTAGCCAATAGTGCTTGATCACTCGACCAGGTTGGGAGTCTAATTCAAGGACATGCTGGAGGGTCTCAAAATCAGTATAGGACCCATGAGAATAGGGGCTCGTCTTAGAGTTTAGGTAAGAGATCTAGAGATTCTTGAGATTCCAAAAGGAATAACAGAAACCATTCACAGAGGTCAAATCAGAGGTTTGGTTTAAGGTACCGTAGAAGGAATTTGAGTTCCTCGTTTATGATGAGTGCATGAGGTTCATCTGGATCATTGGTCTTCCATTTGTGTGATCTGTGCAGATAACACCACTCGGGGGAATACTATAAGTCAACTAAGACTTGTTATGATGCAGATCCCCAGATCACTTTGTTAAGGATTTTCCCTAGGTTAGCTATAACGCCCCAGCCCAGTCTTAGAGGTCTCATCATTCAGGATAGCAGGGGTGAGGTTTCAACAAAGTAGGATCGGGATTTATGTCAAGACAAAGGAATAAAGGCACCAAGAGGTCCACTACTAGGGCTCCTGCGAGATAGTATGCTGTGAAGGCTAGCGATGATTGTGAGGCTATAAATGTGATTTCAGGTACCTTCATCATAGTATCTTTTCCTGTTGTTGCATTAGTGGAATCTAGATCCACTCATTCATACATTCGTAGTGAGATATTCCAAGGGTGGGGGATTATATCTAAGAATTTAGAGATTGGAGTTTGTGTGTCTAGTCTCATGGAGTTTGATGTCTTTGTAGACAAGGTGTATCGCCGGTGTCCGATTGAGATTCAAGGACAAGTGTTCCCAGCTGATTTGATGGAGTTACCATTTCAAGAGTTCGATGTAATCTTGGGTATGGAATGGTTATTTGAGCATGATGCTAGCTTGAGGTGTCAGACAAAGTGTTTGACACTTCGTGGATTAGGTAGAGAAAGGTTGCTTGTGCAAGGTGAAAGGAATCATTGCCTTTCCAACATGATCTCAACCATTTCGGCTTGAGACATGCTACTGCAAGGTTGTGAGGCTTTATTAGCTCACGTGGTGGACACGAAGATCCCTTATCCCACGCCTGAAAGTCTTCAGACTGTTTGTGAATGTATTGATGTCTTTCCCGAGGAATTGCTAGGGTTGCCTCTTGACTGAGAGCTAGAGTTGAGGGTTGAGGTGTTATCGGGGGTAGCACCGATGTCCATTGTGCCATATTGCTTGACGCCGATTGAATTTAGAGAGTTAAAGAATCAACTTCAAAAGTTACTTGAGCGAGGGTTTATCTGACTGAGTATTTCACCTTGGGGTGCGCCTGTTCTGTTCGTGAAAAGAATGATGGGTCCATGAGACTATATATTGATTATCGTTAACTCGACAAGGTAACGATAAAGAATCGTTATCCCCTTTCCTAGTATTGACGATTTGTTTGACCAGTTGAAGGGTGCTATTGTGTTTTATAAGATCAAGTTGAGATCGGTTATTACCAGTTGAAGGTCAAAGATGAGAATGTTCATAAGACTATCTTTCAAATTCATTATGGCATCTACTAGTTTCTAGTGATGCCGTTTGGTCTCACAAATGCCCCGTCGGCATTCATGGATTTGATAAACAAGATCTTTCAACCATTTTGGATCAATTTATAGTTGTCTTCATCAATGTCATCTTGGTGTACTCTAGTTCAGAGAAGGAACATGATTCTCGCCTTCGCATTGTGCTTTAGACCCTTCGGGAGAATTCATTGTTTGCTAAGTTCAGCAAGTGTGAGTTTTGGTTGTCTGAAGTGGCATTCTTGGGTCTTATTGTTTTAGCAGAAGGGATCCGTGTAGAACCTCAGAAGATTCATGCTTTGGTTGAGTGGAAACCACCGAGGAATGTATCAGAGGTTCATAGTTTCTTTAGCTTGGTGGTTACTATCGATGCTTTGTTAAGTGATTCTCCATTAGAGTTGCTCCTATGACCAAATTGCTTCAAAAAGGAACTCCTTTTAAGTGGAAGGAGGAGAGACAATAGAGTTTTGCGCAGCTTAAGGCTAATCTAACAGAAGCACCAGTTTTGATTCAACCGGATTCTAGTAAAGACTTCGTGGTCTTCAGCGATCCGTTCTTAAATGGACTGGCTTGTGTTCTTATGCAAGAAGGAAAAGTTATGGCTTACGCCTCGGCACAACTCAAAGATCATGAGTGAAATTATCCAACCCATGACTTGGAACTGGCATCAATTATCTTCGCCTTAAAAATTTGGAGGCATTACTTATATGGTGACAAGTGTTACATCTACACCGACCACAAGAGCTTGAAGTATCTACTCACGCAAAAAAGTTGAATTTGAGACAACGCTGATGGATGTAGCTACTCAAGGATTGCGACTTCATGATTAAGTATCACTCGAGAAGGGCTAATGTAACCCCTTAGCCCAGTCTAGACATTTAACCCGAACTACGAAGATTACACGAGGAAAACCAAAGTCAACCTTGATTTACGACCCTTTTTTCTTTCTTATCTTCTCTAGATGCATATTATTAACCTATGAGTTCAACAAAGCGATTAGGTGAAAACGGCATAGCGATTGGAGTTCGATTAGGGGTTTAATTGCATACATTTTACTTTTAGGGACTAGACTTTAAATTCCGTAAATTACAAAGACTTTCATGATTTTAAAGTTACCAATCCTCAATTAGTCATGTAACACGCCAACATGTCAAAATTCAGCTCAAACAGAACATTCAAACTCATTAATTTAAGTAGCCAACATTTAAGGACCAAAAAGTAAGAACAAAAACTCAGAACATCTCAAAATTCAAATCCAACGACCAAGTGTTTCGATACGGATGGCCATGTACCGAAATGGTTGTTTCAAAACAGGATTGACCGTTTTGAAACTCGGGTGCGTTCCGAGACCCGTATCGAAACACCCCCTTCCAGTAGCCAAAACGTTTCGATGCGCCTTCATCCGTTCTGAAACCTTATGGCCATTTCAGGCCCCTATTCTGAAACAGACAAGGGCGTTTCGATACGCCTTGCCCTACAACAACATATTTTGCTGGTTTTTCATGCATTTTAACACTCGAATCATTCCCGACACATGCCACATCAAACATACATCATGGATACACATCAACAATCATCATTTTGAGGCATTAGCTACGATATGGTATCCAATATATAAATATAGTTCTAAAGGCATACTCCCTGATCCACAAAAACCATAACAAGCCAAATCTACCATCGACATCCAAAATCAAACCATAATGGCCAATTACAACTCAAAAGTAACTATCAAACATGCTCAAAACAAAGGCAAAACATTCTCATCCATGCATTAACATAAACCCCACCCATTGCCTTTTATTACACCGAAACAAACCACATACTTTGCAAGATTAAAAGCTTGGATTCCTCTTGCCTACTTGCTGCCTTCAAAGCCTAGTTTTCTGCATTGATGAAACAAAAGAGCGTAAGCACAAAGCTTGGTGAGGATCGCTAAACAACATTCATCAATGCATGTCTCATACTTTGCAAAACCAACACCTTACATCTCATGTCATTTTATAAAACATGTCTTCTCAAGACCTCAATGCACTTTTTAACCACATGCTCAAATGCATCATTTTAAAACAGCAAATAAACCTTTGCCCATGCTTTAACAAGCATCACATGCATTCTTGCATCATACACAAATATCTCATGCCTCCTTGCATCATATACAAGCATCTCATGCTTCACATTGTTCATTTACATTATATTGGCTCACAAGTGATAATCCATAAACCATTTCAACACAAGACACAATCGGATATGCGGATTACAAGCGTTGTCCCTCACGGTTTATACAAACTGCCAGACTACACAAGCTGTAGATTAATGGCACAATCACAACCCTCAACACCCGTGATGGAGATTAATGGCACAATCACAACCCCTCAACACCCGTGATGGAGATTAATGGCACAATCACAACCCCTCAACACCCGTGATGGAGATTAATGGCACAATCACAACCCCTCAACATCACTCATCGATAGTTGTATAATTCCACTAACGAGAGTATGAGACTCATACACAAGACTCACACACGAGACTAAACATTCACTGTTGTGATCTTAACCTCAATTGTTAGGGTACTTGGATGTAGATTACGACACAATCACAACCCCTTGACATCCAAGGCGACCTTATTCACGGTGCACCCAATCCTATAGCCAGCTAACTACATCCGATTAAAGTAACCAAAAACCATTTTCATCACTTGCCAATATAATCATTTAACTACATTAATCCACTATTTTACAAGCATAACCACAATGCAATTTCCACAAGCATAACATGCTTAACATCATATGCATTCAACACATGAAAACCAAGGACCACTTACCTAGTGCATCCTTAACATAATGGAATTAAAATCCAGCATTAAACCATGCTTAAACATGCTTAAAAACAGTAAACAATGTCAAATTCATCAAACAAAGCACATATCCAAGAGAGGGATTTCCGATTCACTTACTCTTGAGCTTAGCTAAGTGTATCAAGATTACACTAAGCTCCCAAGACCACGCTCAAAGCGTTATAAAGCATAAAATTGCATTTCCACTCACTGATACGCGAAGCCTTGTTCGCCGATACGAAAATTACACCTCCTGAGCCTCCAAAATCACCTTGTTTGCTTCCGGATCAAGATCCCTTGTTTTCACATCATTAAAATAGAGATCTAAATGCATTAAAATGCATTCTAACACCAGCAATAATTCAAAAACTCGTTGCCCACTCAAACTACACCAAAATACCCTTCCAAAACAACCGAAAACTCAATCGATTGCTTCCTAAACCAAGCCCAGCCATCATACATCACTTCCAAACAATTATCAACATCAAAACACATCTAATAAACATCCTAACTCATCCTTATACTTCCAGCAAGCAAGATTCCACTGTTGTGTGTAAAAGAGTCTATCGCAATGGTAGTGCAAGTATACACGACACAAGTAGTAAAGTGATATGAAGTATCGGATATCGTCTCCACAGGGATTGGGCTATAGCTTCACCTTAATTTACTGCACGAAAGTAAAGGAAATAGTTGAGAGAATTGTCACGAAAATAATAAAGTAAACTTAAATAAAAGAGTAGAATTATCAAGATAGAAAGAATGGGCTGGTATTGAATTGCTCAGTAGTGCAGGTATCGCAATGCTTAGGAACTCCAGTTCTGTCGTTGCGCCTGTCGCGGCAGCTGTCCGTTGGTCATCGCGGCAGCAAACACACCAACTTAGTACTTCAAGTTTGGCAAGAATCCCAGATCTGCCTTGGCCTATCCCTAGGTCCAAGTCTATCGATGATCACGTCTTTGATGATACCTCCCGGCGTGAATCGAAGGATGAACACCGATGTGTATGAATTCTTCCTTAGCCACTTAACCTTGCCCTATCCCTAGGCACAAGATAGTTCAACTATAAACTAGATAACTTGCTCTTATTTCTTTCGTATACTTAACTCTCTCGATGCTAAGTAAATGGATAACCTCACAATGCTCTCCCGATGCTCTTGCAAGATATTAATAACCAAAATAAGAGAAGTTGAAGTTTATTTTATTGAACTTGGAAAATCCTAAAACAAAACAACCCTTGCAACTACTTTACAAATCAACCTGTGGCCCTAGGGGGTTTTTAGAACATATCGACGACGGGTAAACGACGGAGGGGTTTGGTTGTCAATTGTGGGGTATTGTCTATGGGTTATGAGATCTCCCTCCTAGGTTAAAATACATGCCCTTATATAAGCTTTGGGCTCAAGTTATCTAAGTTAACAAGGATTACAACTTTAATTAAAAGTATGATTCTAATAAAGACTTAATCTTCAAGTATCCTACTTTTCAGCCGTCCTCCTTGTTTCTTGGGATTTCCTCTCCTTGAGCTTTGGCTTGACATATCTTTTGATCCGGGGCTTGGAAAAATATTTGGTTTTCACACGACAGGCGAGCATAATTTTCTCTATCTATCGAGGTCCATTTTACTTTTTCTCCACTAACTTGCTGTCGTCCTCTGCTGTCACGGCAGCACCATGGCAACATCGTCCTCTTTGTCTGCTTGTTCAGTTCAGCTCTTCTGCTTCTCTGCCCTGCGCCCGCCTTCACCATCTACGACGGTGGCAACCTGCCAAAAACAACCATTTTTAGCAAAATCTGTGTCTTTACTATATTTGTGATGTTTTACTGTAAACTAACCTAAATGCAATGCAATGATGCTTGAATGCAGCAGAAATATGGGTTAAAAAGGGTGTAAATAATAGAACTTTTACACACTCAACACACCCCCAAACTCAAGTTTTTGCTTGCCCTCAAGCAATGAAGACCTAAAAGAAAAATGAGTATTTTTGTGTTGGCTTTCAAACAGTGAACTGTCCCTTACCCGTCGCTCATTCTCTGTGACGGCAGCAACCTGTCGGATAATCTAGGATCTGTCCGGCATCTCACTATAGTCCTCGTGCAGTGTGTGCATGCTTGTGAACTGTAACCCCCTTAACCCGGCCTAGACGGTTGACCCGAATTAAGAAAGTCACACGGGGAAAACCAAAGTCAACCCAAAAGTCAACCTTGATTAACGACCTTTTTTTTCTTTTTAATCTTGCCTAGATGCACATTAGTCCTAATTGTGATCACACATACATCATACTCAAGATCACAAACATCAGAGATCAAACAGGGACCCAAATGAACAAATTACAACCTTAGGGACCAAATTGTAATTTCTGATAATTAGAAGGACTTAACCCAAATTAATCTTACCAACTTGAAATTAATCAGGTTTCATGCTTCTCTGTGAAATTTCAGCTCAAAAAGACTTCCCAAACTCATACAATTGCACAAACAAGTTTCAGGACTAAAACGCAAACAATTCAAAACATATAACTGCCATTGTCAGCCCCCAACGGTCGACCGTTCCGAAACAGGTAGTCCCCGTTTCGAAACACGGGCCGTTCCGCAACGGGTTCCAGAACACGGGCTGGCAGTGGCCAAACCGTTTCGAAACGGTGCCTACCGTTTTGGACGCCTGGGTTCATTCAAGGCACCCGTTCTGAAACGGTGCACACTGTTCCGAAACGCCCTGCACAGATTGCAGCAAAATGCATTCCAAAACATGCAATTGATCATTCAAACATGCTCCAAATGCCACCAAACTTTACCAGCATGCAATTCAACATATATAAGACTTATGAGCATCATCAAATCATCAAAACAACATTATATGCAAAAAGCCCCAATTCTATAGGCATGCTTCCTACACAAGCTAGCTATTCAAGCATAAACTTCCAAATCAAGCATGTAATGATCCAATACAAAAACCAGCATTCATATCATCATTCAACATACTTAGGGAGTTCCAAACACCTCCCAAAACATACACGTTGGTCCCCCATTGCCAAATTACCAAAAGCTAAAATGTACCAACAAAACCTTCCATACATTGAGCTCTACTTTAACTTGAATGCTTGCCCTCCTTGCTACCCTCAAGGTTCCCTAATGTTCTGCATTATTGAATTAAGAAAACGAAAGAGAGCGTAAGCAAAAGCTTAGTGAGGAAAGCTCTTAAAAACCATTCAATAATGCATTTAAAAACATTTACAAATCATGCTTTAAATCAACCTTTGCACATGCTCAAAAGCATACTTAAAACAAGCATCTCATGCTTCATAACATAACATAACATGTCATATTGGCTCAAGTGAAAGATTCCTTTTCTTTAAAACAAGTTCATCAACTTTCCCAAGGACTTTTAAACACCTTGGCCATGGACTTTTAAACACCATGAAAGAGGACCACACAAGGACTTTTAACCACCTTTGTGTCCGTAGCTTGAATCTCCCCAAGGACTTTTAAACACCTTGGCCCCAAGGACTTTTAAACACCTTGGCCCCATGGACTTTTAACCACCACGGCCCCATGGACTTTTAAACACCATGGAAAGGATCACCTAAGGACTTTTAACCACCTTAGTGTCCGCAACAAGAACCATCCAAGGACTTTTAACCACCTTGATGTTCTTAAGTAACAAGGCTCACTCAAGGACTTTTAACCACCTTAGTGACCTTAACCTTTTTCAAAACATCACTTGCCAATATACATCATCTTCATCATTTAATCCACTGTTTTAAAGCATTAAACCAAGCCATTTTCATCATGCATTTCAAAGCATCAAACCACATTTAATCAATGTACAAAATCAAGGAACTCCTACCTAGAGTTTCCTTCAACATATGGCTTACAAAATCAGCAAACACCATGCTAAATCATGCTTTCAAAACAGTAATTAAAACATGCAATAAATCACTTTGCATCACAACAAAATCATGGCCACCACTAGAGAGTAATTCCGAAAACTTACACTTGAGCTTAGCAAAGTTGTTTAGACTTAGACTAAGCTCCCAAGACATTGGTTTCCAAGCCGAAAACCCAATTTTCACAAACGCACTCACCGATTCCACTTTGCTTCAAGCCAAAGCACCAAATCAAGCTTCCGGATCAACAACTCTTGGATCCAAAGATGCCTCCCCTGTTTCAACACATCAAAGCAGAGGATTAATGCATCATCATGCATTAATTGCTTCAATGAAAGCACCTAAACTCGCTGCTCTCATCCAACCTCCATTTTCGGCCACCAAACACAACCGAAAATGCATCCAAACCACTTCTAAACAAAGCCCAGCCATAAACCAGCAAAACCACATATCCTTTAACATCATATAACATCTAAAAACAACCTATTAACATCCTTATACCTCCAGCAACATCAGATCCACAAGATCACCTCAAAAACAACCTTGAATCACAAGCTAAACTTAGGAAACTCAACCTATCCGGGATTGCATTAATCAAAACTCAATTCCTTATCAATTTAGAGTTCATTTAACATCAAAAACACATCTCAAATCACAGGTTAATCAGATCTAACGAAAATCATCAAAAATCATCAAATCTTGCATTATAAGCCAAGATCCATTTCACCACTTAAAAACCTTTAATAAAACATCAATTAAGGATTGAAAACTTAGGAATTTCAGTAAAGAACTGATAGTTTAGAGGAGAAGGACGTTCTTACCTCCAAACTTGAGTTTCTCCTCTTTTTGGAATCAAAAACCTTGTTGAATCAAGTAGCAATTGAAGAGGTTTTGTAGATACAATGATTAGGAATCAAAAGAGAGTTGAAAGGAGGGATTTAGGTGAGAAAATCAGATCAAATCCTCTGGAGAGAAAGTGTTTGGGTTGAGAGAAAATGAGAGAAAGAAAATTGAGAAAAGTTAGTTGCAAAAATATCCAAAATAGCCAAATGGCTTTCCCTCCACTTTTAATATCATTTAAAATCAGAATTTAGTCTTAAAATATCTTAGAAAAATCTGGAGAAACTCCCTTTGGGTAAATAGCTCCTTAAAGATTCAAAGTTTCAACCCTTTATAAAACAGTCACCAAACTTTCGAAAATTACATTTTGGTCACTAGCCAAAATGTCACCCTTCCAAAACTCATTTTCCAAAATTGATTTCCCAGTTCACTTAATTATATTAAAAGATGATTTTAGAACATTTTTCCATATTTTTAATGTAACCCGAACTAGGCTTTCCTAATTTCACCTTTTTAGATTCGAACAACACTTTGACCAAACCGGTCAACGCCCAAAACTCCTAAGCCCAAAACCGGGGCGTTACATGAACAGTTATATGCTAAGACTCTCTTAGTTTCACTAGAATATTCAACTTTTTAACTCAAATTTTTATGCCAAAGTTTATTTTTGAAGACACATTTTCATGCTTCTTTTGTCTTGATTCTTCTATTTTTCAAGCTAAGTTTTTCTAGAGCCAGTTTTAGGCACCTCTAGTTAGCTTCCTAGAGCCGGTTTCGGGCACCTCTAGGTTTTTGAGTCTCTTTTGCTAAACTTCTTTCCTAGAGCCAGTGTTAGGCACCTCTAGGGGCTATTCAAGTACTAAGCTTCCTATTCTAGCTTGGCTAAAAGAAATCTAAGCAGTATAACAGTCACAATGGTGTTTTAAGTTTTTCAGAACTATAGAAAGGCTTTAAACTTCTCCTTAAACTGTCCTAAAGATGCTGCCACGACAGAGCTGTCATGACATGTAAGTTTACTTCACAGTTTTAAGCTAACAGTTTTTCAGTCTTTTCTGATGATTTTTTTAAGAGAGACTTAAAAGACACAACAATTAATTAAAGATGTACTAAGACTCCATTAAAATGGAGGGTTGCCACCCCCAAACTCGAGGGTTGCATTGCCCTCAATGCAAATGACAGAAAAAATGAAAGCATGTACATCACAAAATATAGATAAGCAGGCAGCAATAAAAAGAAAATAAAAGACTTATATTTTAATCGATGTCTTCACTGCTGCTGATGACACGAATTTGGCGACGGATTCTGGGTTGTGGGGCAGGCTGGGCAGGTTGCTCCACGACCTGGATATCTGAGCTGCTGCCGCTATCCCAAGTGCTGGTGGTGGTGGTGGTGGTGCTGGCCTTTGGCATTAACTTTCTGTCGGCCATCTTCTTCTGCCTCTTGACAGGCGTGAATTCCTTCGCCAAATTCCTCTGAATAGGAGGTTCGGCCTCGCTGTCAGCCCAGACAGAGGAAGGGGAGAAACCAGCAACATAGGCATCAATGTCATCCGAGGGCTGTCGCTTCGTTCCTCGGGTGGAGGTGTCTGCCGGAGGACTGCCAGCTGCCGTCGGGGCGGGTGATGGGGTGGAAGCAGCAGAATGTGTGTGTGGGGAGACATGTGGTGTAGGTGTGTGGACAGGGGAGGGGATGGTGAAATAGTGGGCAGGGAAGGTGGGGAAAACAACATCGAGATAATTTAAAGTATTGGTAATGAAATTTACCGTTGAGTTGGCGAAATCCCTGATGAATGTCATCAGCCCAAATGTCTGTCTTCCACCCGCTGTATGGCAGCAAGGATTTGAGCAGATTGGTCTGTCAGAGCGGCTGCTGCGGCAGGTTCCTCGGATGATTCTGCTGGGGTGGAAGCCGGGTTGAAGAAGGAGAGGAGGGTTGCGACTGTCAGCTCCATAAGGCTGGTAATGTTGTTATCGGTCCAGCCTCGTCCTATGACCAGTTTTTCGGTGGTGGCTTCTGGTACAGCAGCGCAGCGGCAGAGAGATGTGATCATGAATGGTAGGCAGAGGAGGGCGGTTGATCAATTGGTGCAGTCCAGGACGCTCTCCCTCATATAGCGGCCCACGTTGATAGGCCGGTTGTTCATGATCGAATGAATGAGGGCTAGCCTCTGCTGGTCCACCGTCGTGTGATGGGAGGACGTTAGGATGCGCTTCTTGATGAAAGCGTTCCATAGCTTGGCTTCTGGAAGCAGTTGCCCCTTTTTGACAGTGTTGGGGTTCTTCTTGCTCGTATTCAACTCCGTCCCCTTCTTCTATCACCTCTGCCATGACAGCACCGAAAGCGGCAGAGTCGAGGGTGTCCAAAAACTGCTTGTGGGCATCGTCGTTGGGACCAAAGTAGAGGCCATACATATTGTTGATGTGTTCTGCTGTAAATGGTACCTCTGTCCCTCGGACAGTTACTGTGGTTGCCGTCCTGCTGTCGATGGCAGCGTAGAACTCCCTCACCAGCGTTTCATTCATTTCAGCTGGCTGTTCTGCAAATTGCTCCCATAGTTGAGCCTTTATCGCCATTGTGATGAATGGTTTGAGCCCCATGTTCTCTGCCTTTCGAATGTAGATAAAGCCTTGTTCTTCCCATAGTTCCTTAGTTGCGAAGGCCTGCAGGGTGGGTGCTGCCGGTGAAGAGGTTGAGGCAGCACTACGACGGGTACGTCTGGAAGACATGTTAGTTGCAAGGGTAAAGAAAGCAAAGAAAAATGAAAGGGGAGAGCAAGTAAGAATAAGCAGAAGTGAGGAAAATGAAAGTGAAACGGGGTTTTATAGAGGTAGAGTAGCTGCCCGTTTAATGCTGTAACGGCAGGCGTGAATAACGGGGCGACTGTTGAGTTTTGGCGTGTCTGACATGCATTTATGCGTCTGTCACACGCTTTTGCGTCTGCCGTGTTAGTCTGTTGACAACCTGTCTTATCCGTGTCTGCGGCGGCAACTGGAACGACATGCATCAATAAATGGGCTCTGTTGGGCTGATGGATGGATGGTGGGCTTGGGTCACTTCTCCGTTTCTTCTTGACTCCTTTATTTCCTAAAAAAACAGAAATTATAAAAACATTATTCAAATAAAATAAATCTTATTTCCTAATAAATAATAAAAATAAATAAAAATAAAATTTAGGTTAAATTAGGGATACCTTGCGGGGCATCTCCTAAGGTAACCACTTCCTGTATTCTTGGGGCTTCAGTCCCCTGATAATGTTTGAGGCGCTGTCCATTAACTTTGAATTGGTGCCCGTCTTTTAATGATCAGATTGTGATGGCACCATGGGGAAAAACTTGTACTACTTGGAACGGGCCAGACCATCTAGAATTTAGCTTTCCTGGGAAGAGTTTCAGTCTAGAATTGAATAACAACACAAGCTGCCCTGGGCAGAACTGTTGTGGCATCAACTTCCTGTCATGCCACTTCTTAGTTTTCTCCTTGTAAATTCTTGCATTGTCGTAGGCCATTTTCTGTATTTCTTCCATCTCGTTCAGATCTAATAGCCTTTTCTGGCCTGCCTTGTCCAAGTCCATATTCACTGCCTTGATTGCCCAGTATGCTTTGTGCTCTATCTCGACAGGCAAGTGACAGGTTTTTCCATAAATTAGTCGGTATGGAGACATGCCCAATGGAGTCTTAAAAGCTGTCCTATATGCCCATAATGCATCATTAAGGAGTAAAGACCAATCTTTCCTAGTTGGCTTAACCATCTTCTCAAGAATGTTCTTAACTTCCCTATTGGATATCTCAGCTTGTGCATTGGTCTGTGGGTGGTATGTTGTCGCAATCCTATGCTTGACACCATATTTCTTCAAGACGGCAGCAATAACCCTATTGTCAAAATGTCTCCCTTCATCACTGATAATGGCCTTAGGGATGCCAAACCTCAAAAAAATGTTTTTGTGTAGAAATTTTTGGACTGTCTTGGCATCATTCTTTTGAGTGGCGATAGCTTCAACCCACTTAGAGACATAATCCACTGCTAGGAGGATGTATAAATTTCCACATGAAGATGGAAAAGGTCCCAAAAAATAATCCCCCAAACGTCGAAGATCTCAACTTCTAGAATGTTCTGCAGTGGCATCTCGTTTCTCCTCGAGATGTTACCTGTCCACTGGCACCTGTCACAGTTCTTGTAGAAGTCTTGTGCATCTTTGTACAGTGTCGGCCAGTAGAACCCTGACTACAGCACCTTGGCAGCAGTTTTGTTGCCTCCTAAGTGACCTCCATATTGTGAAGCATGGCAGTGATGAATAATGTCTTCTTCCTCTTCTTGTGGTACACACCTCCTTATAACCTGATCTGCACACATTTTGAAAAGAAGAGGTTCGTCCCAATAATAATGCTTAACATCGTTTTGGAACCTCTTCCTGGATTGATAATTAAGATCAGAAGGAAGTATTCCGCTAACTATAAAATTAACGAAATCAGCATACCAGGGAAGTTCAGAAGACTTACCTGCCGCCATGACTATTGCAGCAGCGATTGCGGCAGCAAAGAGCTGCTCGTCTGGGAAGGTCTCCAGTATATTTGTCTTGTCGATTGGTAGACTCTGTCCCTTCTCCAACCTTGACAAGTGGTCTGCCACCTGATTTTCTGTCCCTTTTTTGTCCTTGATTTCAAGGTTGAATTCTTGTAATAGCAAGATCCACCGTATCAATCTAGGCTTTGCATCCTTCTTTGCAAACAAATACTTCAGGGCAGAATGGTCTGTGTGCACTATTACCTTTGTCCCAAGTATGTAAGAACGAAACTTTTCGATGGAGAACACCACAGCTAAAAGCTCCTTTTCTGTGGTGGTGTAGTTCACTTGGGCGTCATTCAATGTCTTGCTGGCATAATATATGACATGAAACAGCTTATCTTTGCGCTGCCCAAGTGCTGCCCCGACAGCATAGTCACTAGCATCACACATAATCTCAAATGGCTGTGTCCAGTCTAGTGGCTGTACTATGGGGGCTGTTACTAGTTTTTCCTTCAGAACCTTGAATGCTTCAGTACATTCATCATTAAAGTCAAAGGGTCGGTTCTGCTCTAAGAGATGGCATAGGGGCTTGGTGATTTTTCAGAAATTTGCAATAAATCTCCGATAAAAACCAGCATGCCCTAAAAACTTCTAATGCCCTTGACTGTGGTCGGCGGCAGCAGCTTCTCGATCACTTCTATTTGGCCCTCTCGACTTCTATCCCACAGCAGCTAATCTTATGGCCAAGGACTATCCCTTCATCCACCATAAAGTGGCATTTTTCCCAATTCAAAACAAGATTAGCTTTTTCACATCTTTCAAGTACCTTTTGTAGATTGCCGAGGCAGCTCTCAAAATCGTCTCCAAAGACGAAAAAATCATCCATAAAAATTTCTAGGAAGTCCTCTACCATGTCGGAGAATATGGCCATCATGCACCTTTGGAAGGTGGCGGGTGCATTGCATAGTCCAAACGACATTCTCCTAAAAGCATATGTTCCGTAGGGGCATGTGAAAGTCGTTTTTTCTTGATCCTCCGGTGCGATAGCAATTTGATTATAACCTGAATAACCATCAAGAAAACAATAGTAAGGTTTACCCGCTAACCTATCAAGCATTTGATCAATAAAGGGTAAAGGAAAGTGGTCCTTTCGGGTAGCTTTGTTAAGCTTTCGATAGTCCATACAAACCCTCCAACCGGTCACAGTCCTATTTGGGATTAACTCATTGTTCTCATTGGTTATTACGGTTATTCCTCCTTTCTTTGGAACGCATTGCACCGGGCTTACCCATTTGCTGTCGGAGATGGCGTAAATAATGCCAGCATCTAACCATTTAATTATCTCTTTACGCACCACCTCTTTCATCGCATTGTTTAGCCGCCTTTGGGCATCAATAGTCGGCTTATGATCTTCCTCTAAAAGGATTTTGTGCATGTATAACGCCGGACTAATGCCTTGTATATCAGCTATCGTCCATCCAATTGCCTTCTTGTGCTGCCTTAGCATGCCGATTAGCTGCCGTTCCTGTTCCTGCGGCAGCTTAGAAGAGATGATTACGGGCAGTGTGTCATTTGAACCAAGAAAAGCATATTTTAACTGCCCTGGCAGGGGCTTAAGTTCTAAGGAAGGTGGCTCAACGGTAGATGGCTTTTGGATTAAATGGTTATCCGAAGTATAATTCAAAGGTTCGAATAACTTACCTGGACGATTGCCTAACCAGTTTACTTCCTCCTGTCCTTCAGTATCAGATGTATCGGATCCAGAGGAGTTGCTGTCGTCGGTGCTGTCGTCAGTGCTATCGTGACAGTCCTGCAAGTGGCTACCGCGGCAGAGCCCAAATTTAATATCGTGACAGCCCGACCTGATGCAGGGTTGATCAAGGGTAACATCAGTGATAGCCTTGCATTCCTCGTCCACATCAGCATATTTCATCGCTTGGAGAACATTCAACTTGATCTCTTGATCGTTCACTCGCATGGTGAGTTCTCCTTTCTCCACATCAATTAGTGATCTTCCTGTGTCTAAGAAGGGTCGCCCAAGGATGACTAGTGCGTTTTCGTCTGCCTCACAATCTAAAACAAGAAAGTCAGCAGGAAAAATAAACTTATCCACTCTTACCAGAATATCTTCAATTTTTCCCTCAGGATGAACGTAAGAGCGGTCTGCCAGCTGCAGAGTTACTGTCGTGGGCCGCGCCTTTCCAATACCTAATTTCTGAAAAACAGACTTTAGCATTAAATTAACACTAGCACCAAGATCACAAAGTGCCTTACCCACAAATTTATTTCCGATTACGCAAGGTATGATGAAGCTCCCTGGATCTTTCTTTTTCTGGGGTGGCTGCCGATGAAGAATACTCATGCAACCTTCTGTCATCTTTACCGTTTCAAATTCCCCCCCAAGTTTAGATTTCTTTGACATGACATCCTTGAGAAATTTAGCATAACTGGGCATCTCCCTAACGGCATCTAACAGCGGAATATTAATATGAACCTGCTTAAAAATATCATAAATCTTTTTAAGTTGAGATTCTTGCTTAGCTTGCTTTATCTGTTGGGGAAAAGGTGGCGGAGGACGGTAGTCAGCAATACGTCCTTCCCACTGCATACGAATCTGAAGAGGTTTAGGTTCATCAGTTTTCTCCTCTGTCTCTTCTGCTGTCGTGACAGGCTCATCGGCAACAGTCTGTTTATCACCTGTCGGGGCAGCTTCCTCGGTAGGTTTATCTAAGGCAGGTTCCTTTACTGTTTCAGCTTCTTTTTCTGGCCCTGATAGTTTCTTCCCACTCCTAGTAGTAATTGCCTTACACTGCTCATGTGTGGGCTGCCTAACATTTTCAGTATTGCTAGGGAATCCTCCAGTCTGCCTCGGCTTAATATGTTGGGAAACCTGACCCATTTGTGTCTCTATAGATTTCAAAGTAGCTTCATGATTTGTCATCCTCATTTCTACTTTATCCATGAAATTCTCTATTTTCTTGACAAACTGATTCGTATTCTCAATATAAGTACCGGTCTGAGACATAAAGGTGGCCAGAGTCTGTTCTAGAATACTGCTCGTGGAGCCTGGTTGCTGTTGTTGCTGCTGGGGCGGCAGTTGCGGCGGTAGTTGTTGTCGCATCAGCAATCTAGGTCCTTCCTGATTCTGATTATGTGCTTGAGGATTCAGGGCGTTATTAGGATTACTCCCATCTTCTAGCTGTCGGAAACTGCTCCTCATTCTTGGCCAGATTTTTCAAAACTTGCAATGCCTCGTCCGGATCTTTATCCAATAATAGTCCATTTGCTGCAGAATCAATTCGAATACGAGTTTGTAAGTTAGCAGCATTATAGAACTTAGTTACCTGATTCTAGACAGGGAATCCATGCATTGGGCAATTCTGAAGAAGAGTAGTAAATCTGTCCCAGGCCTCGTGCATCGGCTCGTCATCTTCTTATTGAAAAGTAGCAATTTCATTACTTAATCGTTCAGATAAATGCGAAGGATTAAAACGAGATAAGAATTCACGAGATAAATCTGCCCAAGTTATGATTGAACCCGGCGTAAGTTTATTCCACCAAGTTTTAGCTCTGTCCCTCAATGAATGGGGAAATAACTGAAGCCTCAGTATCTCCGGATTAACTCCTGGTAGTCTAAACGAACCACATATCTCCTGGAACGTTTTGAGATGCTCCCTAGCATCTCCTGTTACAGCACCACTAAACTGTCCGGCATTGTTGATCATACTAAACATGACAGGTTTAAGCTCGAAGTTATCAACATCAATATCCGGCAGCGTGGTCTCCAGCTCTACATGATCGTTCAACATGTAGTCACGGCAGGACCGTCTTCCATCTGCTGCAGGCGGGTCGCCGACAGGCGGTATACCACCACTGGCGGGCGGGTTACGGGCCATCTGCTCTAGCTGTTCTACAAGGTACTCGTTCCTGGCTAAAAGGTGGCGAAGTTGTTTCTTGAGATTGAAGGAACGTTCAACTTCCGGATCTAATGGATACTCAGGATCTTCACCTCTTTTAGATCTGCGCATAAACAAGAAAACCTCGTGAAAAACAAGAGTTGAAAGCACCAAAGAAAAAAAACAGAAAAATAAAAATAAAAACGAAATTAAAATAGAAACAAAAAGTGCAATAAAAGAAAGGTAGAGTTATGTTGCCAATCCCAGGCAACGGCGCCAAAAACTTGTTGCGTGTAAAAGAGTCTATCGCAATGGTAGTTCAAGTATACACGACGCAATTAGTAAAGTGATACGAAGTATCGGATATCGTCTCCACAGGGATTGGGCTATAGCTTCACCTTAATTTACTGCACGAAAGTAAAGGAAATAGTTGAGAGAATTGTCACGAAAATAATAAAGTAAACATAAATAAAAGAGTAGAATTATCAAGATAGAAAGAATGGGCTGGTATTGAATTGCTCAGTAGTGCAGGTATCGCAATGCTTAGGAACTCCAGTTCTGTCGTTGCGCATGTCGCGACAGCACCTGTCGCGGCAGCTGTCCGTTGGTCGTTGCGGCAGCAAACACACCAACTCAGTACTTCAAGTTTGGCAAGAATCCCAGATCTGCCTTGGCCTATCCCTAGGTCCAAGTCTGTCGATGATCACGTCTTTGATGATACCTCCCGGCGTGAATCGAAGGATGAACACCGATGTGTATGAATTCTTCCTTAGCCACTTAACCTTGCCCTATCCCTAGGCACAAGATAGTTCAACTATAAACTAGAGAACTTGCTCTTATTTCTTTCGTATACTTAACTCTCCTGATGCTAAGTAAATGGATAACCTCACAATGCTCTCCCGATGCTCTTGCAAGATATTAATAACCAAAATAAGAGAACTTGAAGTTTATTTTATTGAACTTGGAAAATCCTAAAACAAAACAACTCTTGCAACTACTTTACAAATCAACCCGTGGCCCTAGGGGTTTTTTAGAACATATCGACGGCGGGTAAATGGCGGAGGGGTTTGGTTGTCGGTTGTGGGGTATTGTCTATGGGTTATGGGATCTCCCTCCTAGGATAAAATACATGCCCTTATATAAGCTTTGGGCTCAAGTTATCTAAGTTAACAAGGATTACAACTTTAATTAAAAGTATGATTCTAATAAAGACTTAATCTTCAAGTATCCTACTTTTCAGCCGTCCTCCTTGTTTCTTGGGATTTCCTCTCCTTGAGCTTTGCTTGACATATCTTTTGATCCGGGGCTTGGAAAAATATTTGGTTTTCACACGACAGACGAGCATAATTTTCTCTATCTATCGAGGTCCACTTTGCTTTTTCTCCATTAACTTGTTGTCATCCTCTACTGTCATGGCAGCATCGTCCTCTTTGTCTGCTTGTTCAGTTCAGCTCTTCTGCTTCTCTGCCCTGCGCCCGCCTTCACCATCTACGACGGCGGCAACCTGCCAAAAACAGCCATTTTTAGCAGAATTTGTGTCTTTACTATATTTGTGATGTTTTGCTGTAAACTAACCTAAATGCAATGCAATGATGCTTGAATGCGGCAGAAATATGGGTTAAAAAGGGTGTAAATAATAGAACTTTTACACACTCAACATCCACCATTTCACCCCAAAATCTCACTTAAAACTACCAAGAAACTCAAGGATCTCAAGGATTTAGGGATCTATGTTATCAACACATCATTTTAACATATAAATCAACTTAGAACTCAATTAAAATCAATACAAAACAGAGCTTAACTCATCAAGTCCGAAAATCAAGATTTCATCCACAATTTCACAAGATTTTGATCTCAAATCAAAACTATATTGAAAAATCAATCAAAAATAGTATTTAAAAGCCAAATACCTTGGGAATTTCAATAAAGAACATAGATTAGAGGTTGTGAACGGGATTTACCTCCAATCCTTGCTCATCTCAATGTATGACAAGTTTTCCTTAGTGAAATCTTGAAGAACTAGGAGAGTTTTCTTGAAAATGATTTAGGAGAAGTTGAGAGAATTTTTGGGAGAAAGAATTCTGGAAAAAGATGAGTGAAATTGTGTTTGGCTGAAATGAGAAAGGATTTTGGTAGTTACGTAATTGAAAAACCAATAACTACCTTTTAATTATTTTAATATAAAACTCAATTAAAAATCATTTAATTAAAAACTCTTTTAAACCACATGTCATATTGAGAAAAGGTCAAATTGACTTAAAGCCCCCTAAAAATTCTAAGATTTTGGCTTCCACCTTAAAAATCACATTTTCCCAGTTTTGAAACTTTACAATTTGGTCACTACTCAAAATGTACACTTTCCAAAACCCTTTTTGTAAAATTGACTTGACCAACCTATTAAACATATTTTTAGAGAATTTTAACAATTTTTATCATAATTTATCCTATCCCGATCCTTGATTTCCTAAAATCACCTCACGTGATTCTAACCGTTCTCGACTGGTCCGATCCGAAGTCTAAAACATCTAGGCCCAAAACCAGGGCGTTACAACTCTCTCCCACTTAGGAAATTTTGTCCTCGAAATTCTTACCTGATAGAAAGAGATGTGGAAACTGCCTCAGCTTGTCCGCCTTACTTTCCCACGTGGCCTCCTCAACTCCTTGGTGTCGCCACAACACCTTCACAAATTCTATCGTCTTGCCACGAAGAACATTGCTACTCACGTCCAGAACCTTCACTGGTTCCTCATCATAAGACAGATCCGGATTTAACTCTATCTCCTCAACAGGCATCACATGCGAAGGATCTGATATGTACTTCCGTAACATGGAGACATGAAACACATCATGTATCTTCTCCAACTCTGCAGGCAATCTAAACCGATATGCCACAGGACTAATACGCTCCACAATCTCGTAAGGTCCAATAAACCTTAGGCTAAGCTTACCCTTACGCCCAAATCTCATCACCTTCTTCCAAGGCGATACTTTCAAGAACACACGTTCGCCAACCGCGAACTCAATCTTCTTACGCTTCAAGTCCGCGTAAGACTTTTGCCTATCTTATGCTACCTTTAAATGCTCACAAATGATCTTCACCTTCTCGATGGTTCCCTTAAGCATAGCTGGCATTAAAATCAACTTTTGCCCAGCTTCTGCCCAACAAAGAGGGGTTTGACATCTTCTCCCATACAAAGCCTCGTATAGAGCCATTTGTATACTTGCCTGGTAACTATTATTATATGCAAACTCAACCAACGACAAGTGCTTCTCCCAAGAACCCTAAAAATATATCACACAACATCTCAACATGTCCTCAAGCACTTGGATCACACGTTCTGACTGTTCATCCGTCTGAGGATGATAAGAGGTGTTGAAGTTCAACCGTATACCCAAGGCTTGATGCAAACATTCCCAAAATCGCGCTGTAAACCTTGGATCTCTATCCGACACAATAGACTTTGGCACACCGTGCAACCGCACAATCTCAGCTATGTACAGCTCAGCCAACTTATCCAAGGTATACGTAGTATGCACATGTAGAAAATGCGCACACTTCGTAAGCCGATCCACAATCACCCAAACATAATTCTTCTTTGTCGGTGACAAAGGCAAGCCAGACACAAAATCCATGGTGATTCTCTCCCACTTCCATTATGGGATTCTCAAAGGTTGCAACAACCCAGAAGGAACCTGATGCTCAGCCTTCACTCCCTGACACACCATGCACTTACTAACAAACTCAGCCACATCCTTTTTCAGCCCTACCCAGTTGTACTCATCCTTCCGGTCACGATACATCTTTGTACTACCGGGATGCATAGCAAAAGGACTATTATGAGCTTCAGTCAGAATAGTGTGCCTTAACTCAACATAATCTGTAACCCCCTTAACCCGGCCTAGACGGTTGACCCGAATTAAGAAAGTCACACGGGGAAAACCAAAGTCAACCCGAAAGTCAACCTTGATTAACGACCCTTTTTTTTAAACTTGCCTAGATGCAAATTAACCCTAGTTATGATCATTCAAACAGCATGCTCAAAGATCATAAACATCAGAGATCAAAAGGGACCCAATTGAACATTTTACAACTTTAGGGACCAAATTGTAAATTCTGTAAATTATAAGGTCTTAACCCAAATTAGTGTTACCAACTTGTAATTAATCAAGTTCCATGCTTCTCTGCAAATTTTCAGCTCAAACGGACTTCCCAAACTCATACAATTGCACAAACAAGATTCAGGACCAAAACGCATACATTTCAGAACATATAACTGCCAATGTCAGCCCCCAACGGTCAGGTGTTCCGAAACAGAGAGAACCTGTTTCGAAACGCGGGACCGTTCCGCAACGGGTTCCGAAACGAGGGCTGGCAGAGGACTTTCCGTTTCGGAACGGTGTCTTCCGTTTCGGACGCCTGGGCTATTACAGGGCACCCGTTCCGAAACGGTAGCTACCGTTCTGATACGGCCTGCACAGAATGCAGAGAAATGGCTGCTAAAACACACAATTGATCAACCATACATGCTCCAAATGCTACCAAACTTTACCAGCAAGACATTCAACATGTAAGGAACATAAATGCATCATCCAATCATCATCATAGCATCAAATATGAAAAGTCCCAAATCTAAAGGCATGCTTCCTACTTAGCAAACCATTCAAGCATTAAAACTCCAAGCCAACCACATAATGGCCAATTACATAATCCAACATTATTAACAACATTAAACAAATTTAGGGAGTTCAAAACACCTCCCAAAACATCCACATAGGTCCCCCATTGCCAAATTCCAAAAGCTAAAAGTGTTAAGAAACCTTTCCATACTTGAGCTTAGTTTCCACTTGATTTCTTGCCTTCCTTGCTGCCCTCAATGCACTTTAATGCTCTGCATTATTGGTTTAAGAAAAGAGAAAGAGAGCGTAAGCAAAAGCTTAGTGAGGAATGCTCATTTAAAACCATACAATAATGCATTTATAAAACTCATTTATAAACCATACTTCAAGCAACATTAAACATGCTCTTTAACATTTAAAACAAGCATCTCATGCTTCATGTTCATAACAAGTCATATTGGCAACAAGTGATACAATTCACATAAGATCCACACATGGACTTTTAAACACCATTGTGATCTTATCCCCATGGACTTTTAAACACCATGGCCCATGGACTTTTAAACACCATGGCAAGGACCACACAAGGACTTTTAACCACCTTTGTGTCCTTAACAAGAATCTCCCAAGGACTTTTAAACACCTTGGAGTTCTTAAGTAACCAAGGCTTACACAAGGACTTTTAACCACCTTGAGCCTTAACCAAGAACCAACCATGGACTTTTAAACACCATGTTGTTCTTAAAATTCACAAGATTCACACAAGGACTTTTAACCACCTTTGTGATCTTAACCAAGAACCATCCAAGGACTTTTAACCACCTTGATGTTCTTAAATATACAAGGCTCACACAAGGACTTTTAACCACCTTTGTGACCTTAACCATCACTTGCCAATATGTATCATTATCATCAATATCTCACTGTTTAAAAGCATTTTACAAAGCCATAAACATCATGCATCTTTAAGCATCAAACCCCATTTAAACAATGTTAAAAAAAAACAAGGAACTCTTACCTTGAGTTTCCTTTAACACATGGCTTATAATCTCAGCAACTAAACATGCTAGATATGCTTTCAAAACAGATTTAAAATCATGCAAACAACACATTGCATACAACCAAAAACCATGGCCATCACCAAGAGAGTTTTTCCGAAAACTTACTCTTGAGCTTAGCTAAGTTGCTTAGACTTAAACTAAGCTCCCAAACCTCCAAAACACTGGTTTCAAAGCCGAAAACCAAATTCCACTCACCGAATCCGTTTCGCCTCTTGCCGAAACACAAATCAAGCTTCCGGATCACCACCACTTGGATCCAAAGATGACTCCCCTGTTTTAAACACATCAAAGCAGAGGATTAATGCATCATCATGCATTAATAGCTTCAATGAAAGCACCTAAACTCGCTGCTCTCATCCACACTCCATTTTCGGCCACCAAACACAACCGAAAATACATCCAAACAACTCCTCAACATTGCCCAGCCAAGATCCATCAAAACTAAACATCTTTAAACATCATTTAACATCTAAAAAGGACCTAACAACATCCTTATATCTCCAGCAACAACAGATCCACAAGATCACTCCAAAACAACCAAGAATCACAAGCTAAACTTAGGAAATTCAACCTATCCGGGATTGCATTAATTAAAACTCAATTCCTTTTCATTTTAACATTCATTTAACATCAAATTAACACATTAAAACACAACCCAATCAGATCATACGAAAATCCATCAATAAATCACCAAATCTTGCATTTAAAGCCAAGATCCATTATACAACTTTAAAACCATTTATAAATCATCAATTAAGGATTGAGAACTTAGGTATTTCAGTAAAGAACTGAGAGTTTAGAGGAGAAGGACGTTCTTACCTCCAAACTTGAGTTTCTTCTCTTTTAGACCTAAAAGCTTGAAGAATCAATTAGCAAATGGTGAGGTTTTATTGATGAGATGATTAGCAATCAAAAGAGAATTGAAAAGAGATGTTTAGGTGACAAAATCAGAGGAAAAAGCTCTGGAGAAAGATGTTTGGTTTGAGAGAAAATGAGAGAAAGGAAAATTGGAAAATATGGAAAGTTAGTTGAAAAATAGGAAAATAACTTCCCTCCCCTTTCTTTTGTTTAAAAACCAGAATTAAATCACTAAATATCTTAGAAAAATCTGGAGAAACTCCCTTTGGGTAAATAGCTCCTTAAAGATTCAAAGTTTCAATCCTTTCTAAAATAGTCACGCAGTTTTCAAAAATTACATTTTGGTCACTAGCCAAAATGTCACCCTTCCCAACCTCATTTTGTAAAATTGATTTCACAGTTCACTTTTATATATTAAAAGATAATTTTAGAACATTTTTCCATATTTTTAATGCAACCCGAACTAGGTTTTCCTAATTTCACCTTTTTATATTCGAACAGCACTTTGACCGAATCGGTCCAAGCCCAAAACTTCTAAGCCCAAAACCGGGGCGTTACAACTCTCCCCCCCTTAAGAAATTTCGTCCCCGAAATTTACCTGAAGGAAAGAGATAAGGAAACTGCCTCAGCATGTCATCCTTTCGCTCCCACGTGGCTTCCTCAACACCACGGTGCTTCCACAACACCTTCACCAACTCAATGGTCTTGCCACGAAGAACCTTGCTATCCGAATCCAGAACCTTCACCGGTTCCTCATCATAGGTCAAATCCGGATTCAGTTCCACCTCCTCCACAGGCATCACATGCGAAGGATCAGATCTGTACTTCCGGAGCATAGAAACATGAAACACATCATGAATCTTCTCCAACTCTTGAGGTAGCCTCAACTTGTACGCAACAGGACCCACACGCTCAATCACCTCGTATGGTCCAATGTACCTAGGGCTCAACTTACCCTTCCGGCCAAACCTCATCACTTTTTTCCAAGGCGAAACCTTCAAAAACACACGGTCACCTACCGCATACTCGATCTCCTTGCGCTTCAAATCTGCGTAAGATTTTTGCCGATCAGAAGCTGCCTTCAACCGCTCACAAATGAGCTTCACCTTCTCGGTGGTACCTTTCAACAAAGCTGGCATCGAAACCAACTTTTGACCCGTTTCAGCCCAACAAAGAGGAGTCCTACACTTCCTCCCGTACAAAGCCTCATAAGGTGCCATTTGAATACTCGCCTGATAACTATTGTTATAAGAAAACTCTACCAAAGGCAAATGTTTCTCCCAAGAGCCTTGGAACTCAATCACGCAGCACCTCAACATATCCTCCAAAATCTGGATAACCCGCTCAGACTGACCATCCGACTGAGGATGATAGGATGTACTGAAATTCAACCTTGTACCCAAAGCTTGATGCAAACACTGCCAGAAACGCAATGTGAACCTCGGATCCCTATCCGACACAATTGACTTAGGCACACCATGCAGCCGCACAATCTCAGCAATGTACAGCTCCGCAAGCTTATCCAAAGAAAACGTAGTATGCACAGGCAAGAAATGTGCACACTTCGTCAGGCGATCCACAATCACCCACACCGAATTCTTCTTCGATGGTGACAAAGGTAAACCAGATACAAAATCCATGGTAACCCTCTCCCACTTCCACTCAGGGATTCTCAATGGTTGCAACAACCCTGAAGGAACCTGATGTTCAGCCTTAACTCGCTGACACACCATACACTTGCTCACAAACTCAGCAACATTCTTCTTCAAACCCACCCAATAGTACTCATCACGAAGATCACGATACATCTTAGTACTACCAGGGTGCATAGCAAAAGGACTACTATGACCTTCAGTCAGAATAGCACGCCTCAACTCAGCATCATTGGGCACTACTATTCGACTCCCAAAACACAACACACCATCATCATTAAAACTGAAATCCGAAGGTCTACCCTCCGCGATATCCTGAACATGAGGCACCAAGGAATCATCCAGCAACTGCTTTTCCTTGATCAACTGAACCAAAGATTGTTTCACTTGCAACTCAGCCACAAGACCACCATCACGCGAAATACTCAAACTGGCAAACATAGCCCTCAGCTCAACAGCTACCTTCCTACTCAAGGCATCCACAACAACATTAGCTTTTCCAGGATGGTACTCAATCGTCAAATCATAATCCTTGAGCAACTCCAACCAACGCCGCTGCCTGAGATTCAACTCCTTCTGAGACATCAGATACCTCAAACTCTTGTGATCCGTGTACACAGTACACTTCTCACCATACAGATAATGTCTCCAGATCTTCAAAGCAAAAACCACTGCAGCCAACTCAATGTCATGCGTAGGATAATTGCGCTCATGCACCTTCAACTGCCGCGATGCATAAGCAACCACCTTACCCTCTTGCATCAGCACACATCCCAAACCAACATAGGACACTCTCGCCTCAAGTGATCCGCAGATCCACAATTCCAGCACCCGTTACCAGCTGCCGCAACAGGAGCTTGCACCTCCCTCACAGCACGAGGACAATCACGCTTCATATGACCACGTGAACCACAAATCCAACACGCACTCGGATCAGCTCTAGCATTGCCTCCTCGAGCAGATGCTCCACCACCTCGCTTAGCCGAGGACTGATACTTCTGATCACGTCCCCTCTTGTTCCGTCCACCACCGGAACTATATTCAGCAGTTCGCTTTCCAGCACTAGAACCAGCACTTTTAGCAGATAAACCCAAGTTCATCTCAATATCCTTGGCTCGGCCCACCAGCACATCAAAATCATCATACTCGGTAGCCAGCCCATACATCTTCACATCCGTCACCAAACCATAACGGAATCTTTCGCACCTCGCCCGCTCATCAGGGACTAACTCAGGCGCATATTGACTAAGTCGAACAAACTGCACTTCATACTCAGCCACAGTCATGCTCCCTTGGGTAAGAGACATGAACTCCCTTTTCTTTTCATCTAGGTACCTCACCCCTAGATACCTTCTCTTGAACACATTCTGGAAGAATGTCCAAGTTACATCAGCATCAGCCATCCCAGCGATAGTGGTTGTCCACCACGTATAAGCATCATCTTGTAGTAAAGATACTACACAGCCTAGCTTCTGCACATCAATGCAACCCATCTGACCCAAGATCCTCTTGGTACTCTCCATCCAGGATTCAGAACCTTCAGCAGACAAACCCCTGAACTCAGTCCCTCCTAGACTGCGCAAACGTTCCAAGGGTAGTCTAACTCCAGCATCTCCCTGATGCCCAGCTCCTTGAGCTCCAGCTACTGCCGCTCGAAAAGAACCAGCAATAGCTTGCACCAACATCGTCATATCAGGCATAGCTTGCCCCTGACCAGCCTCAGGTCCAGCGACCCCAGCACCAGCTGCAGGTTCAGCTCTTCCACCCTCAGCACCACCACCACCAGGTGGAGGAGGAGGTAACACCGCACTTCCTGCATTCTCCTCATTCTCATTCTCATTCTGAGCCGTAGCTCGCACATTACTCCTCAACTCTCTACGAGGTGCCATACTCTAACAATGCAATCACAATGCAAACAAACAAAGTCAGGCCCAGCAAGGTAAGCAATCCAAGTACTCAAGCTCATTTCACTAAAAATCAAATTCATTTCATTAGCTTTGATTTGGCAATGGGTACCCACAACATGCTTCATCACAGCATACAACTCAATTGCATCAAATTCACAAACCATTCATCGTGCTCTCACTCAATCAAGCATACACAGCATACATACTTCAATCTCGCACACATTCATTCCCAATTACTTGAGAACTCAGCTCTGATACCACCGAATGTAACCCCCTTAACCCGGCCTAGACGGTTGACCCGAATTAAGAAAGTCACACGGGGAAAACCAAAGTCAACCCGAAAGTCAACCTTGATTAACGACCCTTTTTTTTTCTTTTTAAACTTGTCTAGATGCAAATTAACCCTAGTTATGATCATTCAAACATCATGCTCAAAGATCATAAACATCAGAGATCAAAAGGGACCAAATTGAACATTTTACAACTTTAGGGACCAAATTGTAAATTTTGTAAATTATAAGGTCTTAACCCAAATTAGTGTTACCAACTTGTAATTAATCAAGTTCCATGCTTCTCTGCAAATTTTCAGCTCAAACGGACTTCCCAAACTCATACAATTGCACAAACAAGATTCAGGACCAAAACGCATACATTTCAGAACATATAACTGCCAATGTCAGCCCCCAACGGTCAGGTGTTCCGAAACAGAGAGAACCTGTTTCGAAACGCGGGACCGTTCCGCAACGGGTTCCGAAACGAGGGCTGACAGAGGACTTTCCGTTTCGGAACGGTGTCTTCCGTTTCGGACGCCTGGGCTATTACAGGGCACCCGTTCCGAAACGGTAGCTCCCGTTCCGATACGGCCTGCACAGAATGCAGAGAAATGGCTGCTAAAACACACAATTGATCAACCATACATGCTCCAAATGCTACCAAACTTTACCAGCAAGACATTCAACATGTAAGGAACATAAATGCATCATCCAATCATCATCATAGCATCAAATATGAAAAGTCCCAAATCTAAAGGCATGCTTCCTACTTAGCAAACCATTCAAGCATTAAAACTCCAAGCCAACCACATAATGGCCAATTACATAATCCAGCATTATTAACAACATTAAACAAATTTAGGGAGTTCAAAACACCTCCCAAAACATCCACATAGGTCCCCCATTGCCAAATGCCAAAAGCTAAAAGTGTTAAGAAACCTTTCCATACTTGAGCTTAGTTTCCACTTGATTGCTTGCCTTCCTTGCTGCCCTCAATGCACTTTAATGCTCTGCATTATTGGTTTAAGAAAAGAGAAAGAGAGCGTAAGCAAAAGCGTAGTGAGGAATGCTCATTTAAAACCATACAATAATGCATTTATAAAACTCATTTATAAACCATACTTCAAGCAACATTAAACATGCTCTTTAACATTTAAAACAAGCATCTCATGCTTCAAGTTCATAACAAGTCATATTGGCAACAAGTGATACAATTCACATAAGATCCACACATGGACTTTTAAACACCATTGTGATCTTATCCCCATGGACTTTTAAACACCATGGCCCATGGACTTTTAAACACCATGGCAAGGACCACACAAGGACTTTTAACCACCTTTGTGTCCTTAACAAGAATCTCCCAAGTACTTTTAAACACCTTGGAGTTCTTAAGTAACCAAGGCTTACACAAGGACTTTTAACCACCTTGAGCCTTAACCAAGAACCAACCATGGACTTTTAAACACCATGTTGTTCTTAAAATTCACAAGATTCACACAAGGACTTTTAACCACCTTTGTGATCTTAACCAAGAACCATCCAAGGACTTTTAACCACCTTGATGTTCTTAAATATACAAGGCTCACACAATGACTTTTAACCACCTTTGTGACCTTAACCATCACTTGCCAATATGTATCATTATCATCAATATCTCACTGTTTAAAAGCATTTTACAAAGCCATAAGCATCATGCATCTTTAAGCATCAAACCCCATTTAAACAATGTTAAAAAAAAACAAGGAACTCTTACCTTGAGTTTCCTTTAACACATGGCTTATAATCTCAGCAACTAAACATGCTAGATATGCTTTCAAAACAGATTTAAAATCATGCAAACAACACATTGCATACAACCAAAAACCATGGCCATCACCAAGAGAGTTTTTCCGAAAACTTACTCTTGAGCTTAGCTAAGTTGCTTAGACTTAAACTAAGCTCCCAAACCTCCAAAACACTGGTTTCAAAGCCGAAAACCAAATTCCACTCACCGAATCCGTTTCGCCTCTTGCCGAAACACAAATCAAGCTTCCGGATCACCACCACTTGGATCCAAAGATGACTCCCCTGTTTTAAACACATCAAAGCAGAGGATTAATGCATCATCATGCATTAATAGCTTCAATGAAAGCACCTAAACTCGCTGCTCTCATCCACACTCCATTTTCGGCCACCAAACACAACCGAAAATACATCCAAACAACTCCTCAACATTGCCCAGCCAAGATCCATCAAAACTAAACATCTTTAAACATCATTTAACATCTAAAAAGGACCTAACAACATCCTTATATCTCCAGCAACAACAGATCCACAAGATCACTCCAAAACAACCAAGAATCACAAGCTAAACTTAGGAAATTCAACCTATCCAGGATTGCATTAATTAAAACTCAATTCCTTTTCATTTTAACATTCATTTAACATCAAATTAACACATTAAAACACAACCCAATCAGATCATACGAAAATCCATCAATAAATCACCAAATCTTGCATTTAAAGCCAAGATCCATTATACAACTTTAAAACCATTTATAAATCATCAATTAAGGATTGAGAACTTAGGAATTTCAGTAAAGAACTGAGAGTTTAGAGGAGAAGGACGTTCTTACCTCCAAACTTGAGTTTCTTCTCTTTTAGACCTAAAAGCTTGAAGAATCAATTAGCAAATGGTGAGGTTTTGTTGATGAGATGATTAGCAATCAAAAGAGAATTGAAAAGAGATGTTTAGGTGACAAAATCAGAGGAAAAAGCTCTGGAGAAAGATGTTTGGTTTGAGAGAAAATGAGAGAAAGGAAAATTGGAAAATATGGAAAGTTAGTTGAAAAATAGGAAAATAACTTCCCTCCCCTTTCTTTTGTTTAAAAACCAGAATTAAATCACTAAATATCTTAGAAAAATCTGGAGAAACTCCCTTTGGGTAAATAGCTCCTTAAAGATTCAAAGTTTCAATCCTTTCTAAAATAGTCACGCAGTTTTCAAAAATTACATTTTGGTCACTAGCCAAAATGTCATCCTTCCCAACCTCATTTTGTAAAATTGTTTTCACAGTTCACTTTTATATATTAAAATAAGATTTTAGAACATTTTTCCATATTTTTAATGCAACCCGAACTAGGTTTTCCTAATTTCACCTTTTTATATTCGAACAGCACTTTGACCGAACCGGTCCAAGCCCAAAACTTCTAAGCCCAAAACCGGGGCATTACATCATCTGGCACCACTATTCGACTCCCAAAGCACAGAACACCATCATTACTAAAGCTGAAATTCAAAGGTCTACCCTCTGCAATGTCCTGAACATGCGAAACAAGATAATCATGAAGCAACTGCTTATCTTTGATCAACTGTAACAAAGATGGTTTCACTTGCAATTCTGCAATAAGACCACCATCATGCGATATACTCAAACGAGGAAACATCGCTCTCAACTCCACATCTACTTTCCTGCTCAAAGCATCAGCTACAACATTAGCCTTACCCGGGTGATACTCGATTGTCAGATCATAATCCTTAAGCAACTCCACCCAACGTCGTTGCCTAAGATTCAACTTCTTCTGAGACATAAGGTATTTCAAGCTCTTATGACCCGTGAACAAAACACATTTCTCTCCATACAGGTAATGCCTCTAAATTTTCAAGGCAAACACCATAGCTGCAAGCTCAAGATTATGAGTAGGGTAATTGCACTCATGCACCTTCAACTGCCTAGATGCATAGGCCACTACCTTACCGTTCTGAATCAACACACAACCCAAACAACAATAGACGCATCACTATAGACCACAAACTCTTTACCAGACTCAGGTTGAATTAAAACAGGAGCTTGCGTAAAAGCTTCTTTCAGCTTCTCAAAAGCTTGTTGCCTCGCCTCCGTCCACTCAAAGCGAACATTATTTTGCAACAACTTGGTCAAAGGCCTTGCTATCTTCGAGAAACCCTCGACAAACCTACGGTAATACCCAGCCAATCCATGGAAACTCCGTACCTCTGTCACTGACTTAGGCACTTTCCAACTCATCACAGCCTCTACCTTGTGCGGATCAACGCGAATACCCTCATCTGACACAACATGTCCAAGGAAGACCACTTCTCTAAGCCAAAACTCACACTTACTTAGCTTGGCATACAACTGATTCTCCAGCAACGCTTGCAAAACAATCCTCAAGTGCCTATCATGATCCTTCTCGGTACGCGAATACACAATGATATCATCGATGAACACCACCACAAATTGATCCAAGAATTCATGGAATACACGATTCATCATATCCATAAAAGCAACAGGCGCGTTGGTCAAACCAAACAACATCACTAAGAATTCATAATGCACGTACCTCCTCTGAAGAGCAGTTTTAGGTACATCCACATCCTTCACCTTCAACTGATAATACCCCAATCTCAAATGTATCTTAGAAAACACTGAGGCTCCCCGGAACTGATCAAAGAGATCATCAATTCTTGGCAAGGGATACTTGTTCTTGATCGTCAACTTGTTCAGTTGCCGATAATCTATACACATTCTCATCGCCCCATCTTTCTTCTTCACAAACAAGACCGGTGCACCCCAAGGTGACAATTCGGCCGAATGAAACCTCAATCCAACAACTCATGCAATTGTGTTTTCAACTCTTTTAGCTCTTTGGGTGTCATGCGATAAGGAGCAATGGACACCAGAGTTGTATTCTTGTACAACTCTATACCAAACTAAACTTCTCTGTTTGGTGGCAACCCAGGCAATTCTTCTGGAAAGACACACGAAAAATCGCGAACAGTTCAGATGTCCTACACACGCACATCCTTGGTGCCAGGATTCATTACATAGGCAAGATAAGCCTCGCAGCCCAACCTCATCATACAATTTGCTTCCAAAGCCGAAATCACATTCGACAAGAATTTCACATTCTCGCCTACTACGACTACCTCATAATCATCGACCAACTTTAAGGTGACTCGCTTAACATCAAAGTCAACCATTGCCCTATGCCCCATCAACCAATCCATACCAAGGATTACATAAAATCTGTAGAAAGGTAACTCCATCAAATCCACAGAAAAAACATGACCTTGCACAGATAAAGGGCATCTCCTATATAACTTCTTAGTAACTACAGTCTCACCAAAAGAACTAGTCACTTGCATTCCTATTTCAAGCATCTCAACAGATATATCATGCAAATGCGCATGCTCACTCAAGATATAAGAATGCGTGGATCTAGAATCAATCAAAGCATGCAAAGATAAAGATTGAAGAGAAAAGGTACCTGCGATGACATCAATATCATTGCGCTCCTCGCGCTGAGCATAAACCCTTGCTGGTCCATCTCCCTCAAGTCGAACTGCTACAACATGAGCAATACCTCACTGCCCCTCATCTCTCCTATGAAAGTTCCTACGGCCGCGCCCACGACCTCGCTGAGGTGCAGCTACCACAGGAGCACGTCCCTGACCTCCACCAGCCAACAAAGGACACTCCCTCCTCATGTGATCTATTGAACCACAATTCCAGCAAGAGTTCCTTGTCCCCATAATAGGAGCCTGAACCTCTCTAGCTACTCGAGGACAATCTCGCCTCAAATGGTCTCTCGAACCACATGTCCAGCGTGTATGCTGCTCAGATCTCACACGACCTCCCTGAACTTGAACACCTCGACCCGGAACACCACGCCCTCCCTCAGGCTGATGTCTCCTATCACGACCTCTTTTGTTCCGTCCACCACTGGAACTATACTCAGCGGCTCTCTTCCTAGAGCTAGAACCAACACCTCTAGATGACAAACCCAAATTTTGCTCGATGTCCTTTGCCTGACAAACAAGTACGTCAAAATCAGTATAATCAGCAGCTAGCATGTACGTCTTAACTTCCTGTACCAAACTGTACCAGAAGTGATCACATCGATGCCTCTCACTAGGTACCAACTTAGGAGCATACTGGCTCAAGCGTACGAACTGAACCTCGTACTCAGCCACAGATAGGTTACCCTGAACAAGCGAAATAAACTCCTATTTCTTTTCATCTAAGTATCTCACCCCAAGATACTTTCTCTTGAAGGCACCTCTGAAGAACTCCCAATAAACTTCATTGGGTTCCATACCAGTTGTGGTAGTTGTCCACTAGCTGTAAGCATCACCTTGTAGCAAAGAAATTGCGCATCCTAGCTTGCGCACATCATTACAACCCATATGATCCATAATGCGGATCATGCTAGCTAACCAGGCCTCGGACGCCTCAGGGGACATACCATAAAACTCCACAGCTCCTAAGCTCCTCAATCTTTCCAAAGGTAAGCCAACCTGCCCAGCTGCAGGGGCCTGCACATGCGCTCCGGCAACAACAACCTGAAACGCTCCGGTGATCGCCTGAACCAGAGGCGCCAAATCACCCAAACCAGGACCAGCTTGTCCTTGTTGCACCTTCTCCCCACCTCCGGGTGGTGGCGGAGGAGGTAGATCTCCACCATGAGGGACATCAGCCCCTTGCTCAACCTAGTTACCTTGCTCAGATGCAGGCACTATCGTATTCGATCTTAACTCTCTTCTTGGACCCATTAGGCTATTTAACAAGACATAACAACAAAACAAGTCAAACTATTTAGGCCAGCTGCAAGCAAGAATCCAAGTTTACAAAATATTTGAGTAGTGTAATAAGGCAATGGGCACCCAATTTCCCCCACAGAGCATAGCATACATGAAACATCATGCTCACATACTTTTCATCATCCCAAAATCAGCACACAACCACATAACATCATCATCACACAATCATATTCATTTCACATACAACTCGCACCAAACAAACATGGCATTGGGTGCAAAATTCAACCAATAGCATGCTTTTCAAAAATCATACTTCAATACATATCAATTTCACATACCAACATTCCCAATTCTTTCGTAACTTGTCTCTGATACCAACAAATGTAACCCCTTTATCCCGGTCTAGACGTTTAACCCGAACTACGAAGATTACACGGGGAAAACCAAAGTCAACTCGAAAGTCAACCTTGATTTACGACCTTTTTTTTCTTATCTTCTCTAGATGCATATTTTTAACTTATGAGTTCAACAAAGCGATCATATGAAAACGACATAGTGATTGAAGTTCGATTAAGGGTTTAATTGCATATATTTGACTTTTAAGGACTAAACTGTAAATTCCATAAATTACAGAGACTTTTAAGGAACATTCAAACTCATTAATTTAAGTAGCCAACATTTAAGGACCAAAAAGTAAGAACATAAACTTAGAACAGCTCAAAATTCAAATCCAACGGCCAAGTGTTTCGATACGGATGGCCCTATACCGAAATGGTCGTTTCGAAACAGGGTTGACCGTTTCGATACTCGGGTGCGTTCCGAGACCCATATCGAAACACCCCATTCAGTAGCCAAAACATTTCGACACGCCTTCATCCGTTCCGAAACCTTATGTCCATTTTAGGCCCCTGTTCCGAAACATGCAAGGGCGTTCTGATACGCCTTGCCCTGCAACAACATTTTTTGCTGGTTTTTCATGCATTTCCACACTCGAATCATTCCCGACACATGCCACATCAAACATACATCATGGATACACATCAACAATCATCATTTTGAGGCATTAGCTACGATATGGTATCCAATATGCAAATATAGTTCTAAAGGCATATTCTCTAATCCAAAAAAAACCATAACAAGCCAAAATCAAACCATAAGGCCCGATTACAAATCAAAAGTAACTATCAAACATGCTCAAAACAAAGGGAAAACATTCTCATCCATGCATTAACATAAACCCCACCCATTGCATTTTATTACACTAAAACAAACCACATACTTTGCAAGATTAAAAGCTTGGATTCCTCTTGCCTACTTGCTGCCTTCAAAGCCTAGTTTTCTACATTGATGAAACAAAAGTGCGTAAGCACAAAGCTTGGTGAGGATCGCTAAACATCATTCATCAATGCATGTCTCATACTTTGCAAAACCAACACTTTACATCTCATGTCATTTTATAAAACATGTCTTCTCAAGACCTCAATGCACTTTTTAACCACATGCTCATATGCATCATTTTAAAACAGCAAATAAACCTTTGCCCATGCTTTAACGGGCATCACATGCATTCTTGCATCATACACCAATATCTCATACCTCCTTGCATCATATACAAGCATCTCATGCTTCACATTGTTCATTTACATTATATTGGCTCACAAGAGATAATCCATAAATCATTTCAACACAAGACACAATCGGATACACGGATTACAAGCGTTGTCCCTCACGCTTCATACAAACTACCGAACTACACAAGGTGGAGATTAATGGCACAATCACAACCCCTCAACACTCGTGATGGAGATTAATGGCACAATCACAACCCCTCAACATCACTCATCGGTAGTTGTATAATTCCAGTAACGAGAGTATAGGACTCATATACAAGACTCACACACGGGACTAACCATTAACCGTTGTGATCTTAACCTCAATCGTTAGGGTACTTGGATGGAGATTATGGCACAATCACAACCCTTCGACATCCAAGGCGACTTTATTCACGGTGCACCCAATCCTATAGCCAGCTAACTGTATCCAATTAAAGTAACCAAAAACCATTTTCACCACTTGCCAATATAATCATTTAACCACATTAATCCACTATTTTACAAGCATAACCACAATGCCATTTCCACAAGCATAACATGCTTAACATCATATGCATTCAACACATGAAAACAAAGTACCACTTACCTAGTGCATCCTTAACATAATGGAATTAAAATCCAACATTAAACCATGCTTAAACATGCTTAAAAACAGTAAACAATCCACACTCAACTCAAGTGCAAATTCATCAAACAAAGCACATGTCCGAGAGAGGGATTTCTGATTCACCTACTCTTGAGCTTAGCTAAGTGTATCAAACTTACACTAAGCTCCCAAGACCACGCTCAAAGCGTTACAAAGCAGGAAATTGCATTTCCACTCACCGATACGCGAAGCTTTGTTCGCCGACACGGAAATTACACCTATGGAGCCTCCAAAATCACATCGTTTGGTTCCGGATCAAGATCCCATGTTTTCACATCATCAAAACAGATATTTAAATGCATTCTAACACCAGCAACAATTCACAAACTTGTTGCCCACTCAAACTACACCAAAATGCCCTTCCAAAACAACCAAAAACTCAATCGATTGCTTCCTAAACCAAGCCTAGCCATCATACATCACTTCCAAACAATCATCAACATCAAAAAACATCTAATAAACATCATAACTCATTCTAATACCTCCAGCAAGCAAGATTCCACCATTTCACCCCAAAATCTCACTTAAAACTACAAAGAAACTCAATGATCTCAAGGATTTCGGGATCTATGTTATCAACAAATCATTTTAACATATAAATCAACTTAGAACTCAATTAAAATCAATACAAAACAGAGCTTAACTCATCAAGTCCGAAAATTAAGATTTCATCCACAATTTCACAAGATTTTGATCTCAAATCAAAACTATATTGAAAACTCAATCAAAAATAGTATTTAGAAGCCAAATATCTTGGGAATTTCAATAAAGAACTTAGATTAGAGGTTGAGAACGGGATTTACCTCCAATCCTTGCTTCTCTCAATGTATGACAAGTTTTCCTTATTGAAATCTTGAAGAACTAGGAGAGTTTTCTTGAAAATGATTTAGGAAAAGTTGAGAGAGTTTTTGGGAGAAAGAATTCAGAAAAAAGATGAGTGAAATTTTGTTTGGCTGAAATGAGAAAGGATTTTGGTAGTTACGTAATTGAAAAACTAATAACTACCTTTTAATTATTTTAATATAAAACCCAATTTAAAATCATTTAATTAAAAACTCTTGTAAACCACATGCCATATTGAGAAAAGGTCAAATTAACTTAAAGCCCCCTAAAGATTCTAAGATTTTGGCTTCCACCTTAAAAATCACATTTTTCCCAGTTTTGAAACTTTACAATTTGGTCACTACTCAAAATGTACACTTTCCACAATTCATTTTGTAAAATTGACTTGACCAACCTCTTAAACATATTTTTAGAGGATATTAACAATTTTTATCATAATTTTATCCTATCCCGATCCTTGATTTCCTAAAATCACCTTACGCGATTCGAACCGTTCTCGACCGGTCCGATCCAATGTCTAAAACATCTAGGCTCAAAACCAGGGCGTTACAGCTAATGTGGTTGCTGACACGTTGAGCTGCAAATCAATGTTAGATTTTAGTGACATGTTTGCTCGTTTGAGGATGATTGATGATGGTGGCCTTCTGGCCGAGCTTTGTGTGGAACCAACCTTGTTACAAGAGATTAAGAAGACACGAGTGTTAGACTAAGATCTTGTGGCCAAGATTGAAATGGTGACACATGTTGAGACGACCGAGTTTGGAGTACGAGATAGGATCTTATACTTCCATGACCGCTCATGTGTACCGACCATTGATGAGTTGAGGGATAGGTTTCTTAGAGAAGCTCATAATAGTCCTTTTGTTGTTCACTTGGGCAGCAATAAGTTGTATCAAGATTTGCGACCGTTCTATTGGTGGCCAAGGATGAAAAGAGATGTTTCAGAGTTCGTAACTAAGTGCTTGTCTTGTCAATAAGTCAAGTTCCTTCAGGAATGCTACATTATATTCAAATTCAACAATCAAAGTGGATCAAGTGACAATGGATTTTTTAACCAGTTTACCAATGACAAAAGAGAAACATGATGCGATTTGGGTTATAGTGGTCATGTTAACTAAGGCTACTCACTTCTTACCGGTATATATGGATTACTCCTTGGAAAGGTTAGCCAAGCTATACACTGAGGAGGTTGTGAGACTTCACGGTGTTCCATCATCAATCATATCAGATAGATATTTGAGGTTTACTTCTCGGTTTTGGAAAAAGTTGCATGGGGAGTTGGGCACCAAACTGCATTTCAGTAAGGCTTTCCACCCTCATAATAATGATCAGTTTGAAAGGGTTATATAGATTCTTTAGGATATGTTTTGATGTAGCATCATTAGTTTTGAAGGTAGTTGCGTAGAGCATCTTCCTTTGGTTGAATTCGCCTACAACAATAGCTTCCAGTCAAGCATACATATGGCTCATTTTGAGGCATTGTATGGATGCAAGTGTAGAACTCCATTATGTTGGATTGAGTTAAATGAAAGTCATATTGTGGGCTCAGACTTGATCATCCAAACCGAGGAAAAGGTTAAGATAATTGAGGACAAATTAAAAGCAACATTTGACAACAAAAGGCCTATGCAGATTCACGTCGTAGGCATATTGAGCATTAGGTGGGTGACAAGGTGTTCCTTAAAGTGTCACCATGGAAGTGAGTCATACGTTTTGGGTGCAAAGGGAAATTGAGTCCGAGATTCATTGGACCATATGAGATTGTTGAGAAAGTTGGACCAATGGCTTATCGGTTGGCTTTACCTCCAGAGTTTGAGCGGATTCATGTTGTGTTTCTATAACGCCTCGAAAATGGGCTTAGGAGTTTTGGTGGTTTAGCTAGTTAAGGTTCGGATCGAGAATCGGGTTGGCAATTAAAATACATTTCGGGAATGTAAATATTTTGAAATGGAATTTTCAAAGGGATAAAATTTTGTTTAAGCTTTTAAAAATATTTAATAATAATATTAAGCATTTTGGGCTGGAATTGGAAATCGATTTAATTAATTGAGGCGACATTTTGGATTTAGTGACCAAAATGTAATATATGCAAAATTGTTTTAATGACTAAAGTGTAATTAGGCCAATACTAAGAATCCTTAGAAAGCTATTTTTTCAAATATTTTAATTAAATTTTTTCCACCTGAATTGAGTAAGATTTTGACAGTTAATTGTTTTTCCAAATATTTTTCTATTCTATCAATTTTCTTGGATTTTCTCTTCTCGTTCTCTATCACTTTTTCCAAACAGGAATTTTATATTTCTTTCTTGTTTTTCAATGGAGATTTCATCATTTGATTCCTCATCTATTTCCTAACAAAATCTTGTTGAGATTTCATAAGGATATCATCTATTTTCCAGGTTATTTTCAAAAGAAAACTTACACCAATTTTGGTGGAAGGTTCTTCAAAGGTAAATTTCTTTTTCTCTCTTAAAACTAAGGTTCTTTATTGATATTCCCTAGTAACTGGCTTGTGTTTTGTGGATTATAACATAGTTTTGCAATTTAATTCAAGAAAGTGATATTAATTGATGATTTTGATGTTTTGCTTAAATTCTTGTTTTACAAGATGATTGTTAGAGATTTCTATTGGATGAGACTTTCATAATCAAACTCGAAACTATTTAATTGATTAATTTCTAAGGTAATTTAAGAGTGGTATTGGGGTTGTTGTGTTAGATTATTGATTGCTAGAGGTATAAGGATGGTTGAGATATGTTTTTGGTTGTCTTTTTGAGGTTGTTAGGATGCTAGAATCGTTAGGTTGTGGCTAGAGATCATTTGGATGTTGTATGGAGTAGTTTTCAATGTTTTCAGATGATGTTTAGATACAATTTCGTAGAGATTGCAGGGGAAGATTGTAGGTTGGTGTTAGAATGCATTTTAATGTATTTTTACTCTAGTTTTGTGTTGCCAAAATAGGGGAGAATCAAGCCTATCTCATTTTGTGAAAGTCGGCTCGTTTCGGAGGCTTAGAACACAATGCAAGAAAGGTGTTGTGTATCAGTGAGTGTAAATGTGTTTCAGACAATCTTAAAGGTTTGAATAAGGAGCTGAGAGTTTATTAAGCCTAACAAGCTTGTCTAAACTCGAAAGTAAGTTTTCCATAATTTCGCCTTTGAATATTAGTTTGATATTCGACTTGAATTACATGTTTTGGTTTAAAACATGGATTGATTTACTTACTGTTTTATGCATCTATTAAATGATATGCAATGATTTATTAAGTATATGGATGCTTAGAGAATTGAGATATGGTTCTTAAATGGAATGTGGTTGTTTCCTTGGGCAATGTGATTTTTGCATAATCAGTAAGTAAATGTGTTTAAAAGTGTATATTGGCTATGTGACAAATGAAAATAAAGTATCAGATATAGTTGACACGTCATAGGGTTTAAAGTGCACTTTAATATGTAAAGTTGATTGCACCATGGTCCTTGAGGAAATTGGTTTAACTAGGCTACTCGGGATGTTGTATTATCACTTGTGGCTTGCGGTTTAACTAGGCAACCGAAGTTGATAGTATGCCTTGAGGTAGGATAGAGGTGAGCCTATCTGGGTCAAGGTATGATTTGGTAGAGGTGAGTCTACTGGGAAATTCGTGTATCCAATGTGGTTTTAATGAAACAATGGTTTATCTAATGTCACAATATTTGCCAATATATGAGAAACAAGTGGAAAACTATATTTGCATATGCTTGTGATACATATCATGTTTTGAAAAAGGTTTCAAAGGTGTTGACTTATACTCATGTTTTTTATGCATTGATGAATTTGGAAGAGTGGCACCAATAAGCATATGTTTGCTTACGCTTTTATTCTTCTTTGCATAGAATTGAGGATTGTGGGAGCATTAGAGTGAGGAGATCCTAAGACATCATTTGACTTTGAGTGTGGTTTTAGCTTAAAGCTTTTGGTAATAAGGTAATACATTGCCTAGTTTGGAGATTTGTATTTTGATTGCTTTGGCTTCCAAAGATTGTATCTTGCTGGTTGTTGGATTGTTATTTAGATTCTTGATGTGGGATGTCAGTTTTATGCTTTGTTTCTATTTCGAGTATGTTGGTTGAATTGTTTAGGAAGCATGTCTATAGTTTACGCTTTTGTATCCAAAAATACATATTTGATGGTTTGGTATGATGTGAATGTTATCCTTTTATGTTAAATATGTTTAGTATGCATGCTAGGATGTTTGGAACTAGTTTGTATCAAATTGGAGGTCAAAAACTAGTTAAAATGGGCATTACAAGCCTCTGGTATCGGTACATGACTCCCTATATCACTACGAGGGATCTAAATCAGGTCAGAGAAGTGGGAATTTGGCCTAGGTACCGATACTTGAGGAAGTGTATCAGTACGGTTTTTGGCTACTGGATATTGAGTTTTGTCCAATTAAGCATGGGTATCGATATGCCCTATAGTTGTATCGGTACGAGCCCTATGTAATATGACTAAGGTATCGGTACGCATATATATGTACCAATACAACCTTTTTTATGAAACCTAGTATTGGTACCGAACCCCGTGTATCGATACCGAAAGTTGTTATCTTAGTTATTTGGCTGTTGAAGTTTGAGATTCTTTCATTTTGGTCCATGTTTCGTACGTATACAAATTGAATATATTCGATCGATCCGTTTTAGCTGAAATTGAACTTGTGAGCATGAAACCTAACTAATTAAGGGTTGATAACCTTAAAACTAAGTAACTCCTTATAATTTTCCAAATTTGAAATTTGGTCCCTATATTGCAAATTCGTACAATTAGATGTCGATTCAATGTCTGATTCAGACGCAAATTTAATTGCTGCCAATTTGAACATACTAGGTTCTAGTGATGCATCTAGATAATATAAATTTAAAAAATGGAACTAATTCAAGATATTTGGTTCAGGTTTGCTACGGCTAACCAAATGTAGCTCGCTTGGTTTAGCCTAGCGCCTAGGTCGGGTCAAGGGGGTTACATTTTTGGTATCAGAGTCAAGTTTATGAAAAGTTGGGATGGTTTTTTGAACGTTTCTGTTATTATTGATTTCTTCTACGATGTTAAATGTTTTTAAGAATAACTTTTGACTATTATGGTGTCAGATTGCTTAAATGTGGGTTGAATGGGGACACATTGCCTATTACCATTATTTTCAAATGTTTTTATGCATGTTGTCTTGGATCCTTCACCGAATGCAAGCCTAACTAAAATTTCTTTTGCATGTTTTAATTGTTAGTGAACATGGGTCCACGACATGAGACTCGAGCGAACACAAGTAACGCTAAGAAAAACCAAAATCCCGAGGATGGCATGATTCCTCGTACTGAATTGCCACCTCCCCCACCTAATCCACCAGATGGAGCGGGTAGAGGAAACGTACCCCATGCCCTGTAAGGACCCATTTTTTTGGGACAAGAAGCCTTTAATTCAAGCGATGACCGGAGCTTTCCAAGCAACTTTTGCTAGAGTGCAAGTAACGGCAGTAGCTCCTATAATTGTGGTTAATCCTGGATTGTCGTTGGAGCATCTGCGTAGTTTGGGATGTGTTGAGTTTCGAGGGTTGAATCCTGAGTCTGCGGATGTAGGGTGTTTATGTGTTCTCTTTTTATGAGCGCAAGTGCACACTTCTGTCAAGTTATAGTATAAAAGATGTCGAATCCCACAAGGATTGGAATAGTTTCTTCGAGTGTGTATCTGCACAAGAAATTTAAGTGCACAATTAATTTCAGGTTTGGTTAATGGAATAAAACTAAAAACACAATTAATTAAAGTAGGGGAGATTAGAGTGATAGAATGGGCCATGTAATTGTTGCTCAGTAGTGTGTATACTGCATTGCATAGGTTAAGGTTGGATTGCGCTGCCATGATATGCTGCCTCGGCGGGTATGGCGGGCGGCAGCTACAACCCTATCACGCAGCCGCAACGGGTCACTGCCACTGCAGGAGTGTATTGTCTCGACAGGTGGAATGGAAAGCAGTCCTGGCGGTAAGTCTGGCAGATACTCCAAGTTCAGCAGGATAGTCGACAATGATCCCTCCTATTTCTAGGTTAGGATGCTCGAGAGCTAACGTGATGTAGGCAATACCTAGAAATCTCAGCGTCAACCTAACAGAGGCTAGTCAACTCGGTTGGTAATCCCTTTTAGCCGCTAAAACTTGTGGACTGGTGTGGAACCAAGTTAGTCACGCCTCAGCACGTTGTGACCGTACTTAACCCTTTCGTGAGCCTTGCACTTTCGTGCCCGATAAATGGATTCTCTCAACTGACTGGTGTAGAATAATTGAAAGAATGAAGTGCATAGATTAAGCAAACTTGGAATATTTATTGCAAAACAACTTAACCTAATACAATCGTTTCTCACAACTACTTTACAAGAAAAAACCTAAACCCTAAGGAGTTTAGAACATAGCTGACTTCCTCTCTATCTCTCTCTATCTCTACCAATCTCTATGCTCTTATACCCTCACATACATGGGTAAGGTTAAGTCCTCCTTGGAGTAGAAGTCTTCATTGATGATAAAATAGATTTAATATTTAATACTTCATTCAATTTTGACTTAAATATGGACTCCTTTGGATGTTTACTTGTTCAGCAAGTAAGTATCAGCCACCTTGCTTATCGATCTTCAATCAGCTCTATACACCGCTCCAGGCCTCAGAAAAATGTAAGATTGGGCTCTATGGACTCAAAAAAAATGTCCTCTATCAAACGAGACCCATCTTGACTATGTCGGCGTATTGTTCTCTAGGCGACATTCTACGGCGGCGGCGTCCTTGGCGGCGGCAACTGGAACTGCTTCAGTACAACTCCTTCTACTCCCTGTTTTCCTGTCCTCTCTTCCTCTGATTAGCAACCAGCACCTGAAATAGAAAACTAACAAAAAAGTACCTTTTCTCTACCAAATATAAGATATTCAATAAAAGCATGGTAAAAGAAGAAATATTGTTATAATGCATGACATGTAGCTAATTATGCCTAACTAATCTTAAGAACAACAATAATAAGGGCATGAATGTGCATAAAGTATAGAACTTCTGGACACTCTACAACGGAAGAGTAGATCGAAAGCACCAAGTGTATTCTTGCTCAAATGCAGTGTACGGGTGCATGGAAGCACGATTTCATTGTGTCTTTGTTGCATGGTGATGCGTATCATTGGTGGTTAACCACTATAGCTGGAATACCGAATGTTGATGTTACTTGGGAGTTCTTCCGAAGGGCTTTCAAGAAAAAGTACCTTGGTCTGTAGTATCGGGATGCAAAAAAGAGAGAGTTCACGACTTTGTTATAGGGTCGAATGTTGGGGGCCGAGTATAAGGTGAAATTTTTCTGTTTGAGCTAATATGCTCCTGAACTAGTTCCAGATGACCGTTGGCGTTGTGATAGGTTTTGCTATGGCCTTGTGAAGGACATCAAGACATATTTGCTTGCGGCTGACTATACTGGTTTTGACGTGTTGGTCAGTAGGGCCAAGGATATTGAGCAGTCCTTATGTCAAATTTCTGAGTCAGGGAATGTTAGTTCGAGAAAGAGAGTCGATGAGTCTGACTTTTTTGGTGGTCAGAACAAGAGGTCAAGGGACAAATGTTTCAAGTTGGATCGCAAGCGAGATGGTAGTAGTAGTAGATGCGGTCAAAATGCTCAACCTTTTTTGGTCGTTGTGGTTGATTGTGAGTGTTGTGAAAGACACCACCCAGTGAAGTGTTGGGGAACACCTAGAGCTTGTTGGGAATGATGTTCGAGAGAGAATCAGAAGCGTGATTGTCCAACATTGATTTGAGATGCACCGATTCAAGCAGCCGCTCTGGTTGCGCCTGCTAGGGGTCGAGGCCGGGAAGGGGAAATTTCCAAAGTCGTGACGAGGGTCAATGGACTGTTGCTCATGTCGTGGCTATTCAGCTGGAGAACAAAGGGTAGGCAAGGGTGTATGCACATCGCGAGGGTCGTAATGACACCGACGTGATTGTAGGTATGATTATCTTGCAGTCTTTGTCATTATTTTCTTTAGTTGATTCAGGCTCCACGCATCCATACATTCTAAGTGAACATGCACAGTTGTTACATATTCCTGTTGAGATTTTGAATGTGGGTGTCTTAGTAACTAGTTCTCTTGAGGAGACCGTTATGTTTAGAATGATGTATAGGAGATGCCCATTGGTGGTTCAACTCCATATGTTTGTTGTTGATTTAATGGAGTTGTCGTTCCATGGTTTTGATGTCATCTTGGGTATGGATTAGCTAAGTGAGCATAGAGATTTACGAGTGCTTAGTTAATCTATTTTATATTTTTCAATGTTGCATCATTGATTTTTGAGGTAATTGGGAAGAGCGTCTTCCTTTGGTTGAATTCGACTACAACAAGAGCTCCCAGTCGAGCATACATATGGCTTCTTTTGAGGCATTGTATGTAACACCCCCTTCCTGGCCTGGTAGAGAACCGGGTCAGAGTGTGTTACCAGAAAACAAACAGAGATCGGTGACATGAATCTTAAACATTTTTAATCGATATTACACAAACAAAACATTACCGGGTATACGTCTTAGTCTGATTTACTCATAAGAAGGCAATAACAACCATTTAGGACCAATTTATAACTTTTACAAGTTTTAGGAACTATTTTGTAAATCTTGCAAACTAGAGGTTCTTCGATGCATTATACTATACCAAAATGAAATTCAGTACAATATTGATTAGCCTGCAAAACTTCATGCATAATGGTGATCATTTACCCATTCAATTTACTCTTGCAAAATACTATGACCAAAATGTAAACAATGTAGATTTTCAGATTAGGCTTTTTAACCACTTTACCTAGCCCTGTATCAAAATGCTCAAGGTTGTTTCGATACAAGTGGATGATGGTCAACCATGTTGACTTTTCTTTTATGACCGTATCGATACGGGAAAGACTTGTATCGGTACGGGTTGACTGTCTTTGACTTTGACCAGTTTCGATACACTATGAACCCGTATCGAGTGGCAAAATGTTCCAAAACGTCCCTAACCTGTTTCGGTACACCTTGTTCCCTGGCTTCAAATTTACTTAACCATGTCAAATTCATTTTACATAAATTCTACTAGCATGTCAAACAATGTCCAAATGCAGTGAACTTTACACACAACATTATACCCATAAATTCTACTAGCATGTCAAATTTTAGAGTCATATGAATCCATTTACCTGGTTTTTACCTTTTAGTGCCAAAACATGCATTTAGGGTCATTTCTTACTACATAGAAGACTCATCTTAATCATATCGTACTTTTAGCACTTAACCACAACATAGACACATCAAAAGAGACTTAATAGACTTATACATAGACCTTGCCACCAACTAGGAGTTTCAAAGGTTCAATATACATTACTTAGAGCTTGATTGTGACTTGTGCAACGCTTCAACTTCTCTGATCTCGACTCCAAAACTTGACTAAACTGAAATGGATGCAATGGAATGCGTTATGCATACTTTACCTAGTGAGGTAGTCACAAATACAATGAATAAACATAGTATGTCAAATGACATGCTTCAATGATAATCATTGTACACACCAATTTTTCTAGGGCCTAATATATGGTCCAACGGGTTTAATAAAATGAAAAAACCAAGGAAAAAGAAAAAAAAACCAAAAAATTTACAGAAAATTCAAAAAAATTAATAATAATGTGAAAATGAAAAAAAAAACCCTAAAAAACCCTAGTCCGCCGCCCGTAAGAGTCCATGGCCGCGAGGACTCATCTACCTGCTCAGTATTACCGTTTCTTGCGCTCTACACATACCTTCAAGCTTATCCCCTAAGAATCCGGGAAGAAAAAAACTAAAAAAAACCCTAATCTTGGGCTATAAATAAGAAGGCTGAGAATCTGAAAAAGGGAGAAGGCAGAGAGAAAACGGGAGATAAAGTACTCAGTCGAGAAAGGAAGGAGAAAATCAAAGCAAAAATTAGAAAAATAGTTAGAAGAAAGCCACATTTTTACCTTGATTCACGGTGGTCGGAGTGTTATTGGCTAGATCGCAACGGTGGAAGAGCCCACAATATTGTTAGATTCAACATCTTCCGAAAGAAGACCGATCCAACGACGGATTCAAGTGTTTGAGAAAGGTAAAACTCGAATCGTTTTGTCTAGATCTACTTCGATTTGTTTGGTTTTTGCTGAAACCGACGTTAGATTCGGGCTTAGAACTAAAAAAAAATGATCAAATAAAAAAATTCCGCCGTCGCCGGCGTTTGGCCGACGGTGGTAGCGGCGACTGAGATACTAGAGATGAAGATGGTGTTGATTTGTTCTGATTAAAGAAAAAAGGAAAAAATAGGTTAAAAGAGATGTGGGTTACCGTTTAATAAGCTTCAGAGATGGTAAAAAAAAATACAAAAGATAACTAGGACCCTTTCCATTAAAGACACAATAGGTAGTGATTAAAATATGAATTTTTAATTCACTCAAAGCGTATCTCAATAAATGTGGTGGCAGGGAAAAGTGATTCAGAGTGTTCACACGCAAACTATGTAATGGGGAATTTAATTTAGACTTTAGGGGAAAATTGTGTTTCGGTCCTCACCTTGAAGAAAGGAAGCACGCAACCCTTCTGACATCTACTGCACATTAGCTTCAAATTTAATTTAGGGGTTAATTACGCCTTAAGTCCTTCCTTTACTTTAGGTTCTTTTATATGTTAGGTTTAATTAGTTTTTTTTGTATTAGCCTCAATATTTAGTTTCTTTTAATTAGGTACTTAATTTTCATAATTAATTAGATGATTAAATAACTAATAATTTACTTAGGATGTCCTGATTATTATTTTTTTCTTTTAAGATGGATGACTAATATTTTAATTGGATTTAAAATTGAGTTTAATTATAAATTGATCTTAAAATTTTGCGAATAATGGGATTTGGTCTTAAAAGATGTTTGATTAATAATTCGCTTAATTTGAGATAAATTATGATTTGACTTAAGATTATGGTCTTCAATGAAAAGTATTAATTTTCCATTTGTTTTTTTATATATATCAATTTTTAGCATGCTTAGTTTTTCTTTAATTTATTCGATTTTTTCATCGCGTATAATAGTGCTATTAACCCTATCTTTGAAGCCTTTTAGACAACACAACCCCTTTAGGTACCAATTTTGGGCGTTGTGGGGGTGCTATAACCTTCCCCACACGTAACCGACTCCCGAGCCCAACTTGACCCCGGTTCAGACGCAGACCAATTTTACAGGTTTTCGATCATACCCAATCCAAAATGACCGATGGCGACTCCAATCCACGACGAGCCTTTGAAGGCCCAATCAATTTCGGCCCGGACCAAAAACGACGTCGACAGCTTGGCGACTCCGCTGGGGACTATTCAAGAGAGTCAAGCCACACAAAAAGGGGTACATGTTGTGTTGCATCATTCCATGAGCTTTCTACCCGAGCTTGGTCCCGTTTAAGTGGGGGCAAAACGCTGCTCCTTCGTGAGGTTAACCTCCGTATGGGATAGTAGTCGCCTCCGGGATGCATATGATCTATGTCTTCGTGAGGGTAACCTCCGTATGGTCATAGGGAAGTGCATCCCCTCGAGTTGAACCTGGTCCTGAGAACCTATAATGGGGGAGGACTAGGGACCTTACTAGCCTTAGCAGGCGTCAGTGAGGACAATTCGGGTACCCTGTCTAGAACCGTAACCTCATATAACAAACCGTAGAAACCCACCCATGTTAGAGCCATGCTGAACTCAAACCTTAAGGTGTCACCCATTGATATATGAACATATGTTTTGTTTCGTTTTGTTTTTTATTATTCATATTATTATTTTTTTGTATTTAATTATTTGTTATATTTGTGCGACACTAATCAAATTTCTTTGGGTGTTTATTGTTTATGTACACATGCATCATCATCATCATAGGAGAGTGTTGGTTATTAAATTAATTCGATAGAAAAATCTTCGTCATGGCCAAAAGAGTGCAGTGCTTATCGGAGAAAAACGATGATGTTCGAAAATGGTCAGAAAACACCCAGAGAAGGAGAGGTGACAATATACTAGCAAGACCAGATGAACAATTCTCAGGATATGTTCACCTTCAGCTTAAGCAGAACGACACCCAAGAATTAGCGGAGATCTGGGGCCAATGGAAGACTGATCAGAGGCAGATGATGTATGACGCATATGGAGACATAGCCTATTTGCTACAAGTGCATGCAGATAAGGGGTTGATACGGGATATGGCGCAATTTTGGAACCCTTTATACAATTGCTTCACATTCAATGGGGAAGACATGACCCCGACGATAGAAGAGTATGCGGCGCTGCTCCATCTAAGGAAGGTCCATGAGTTCGAAATTTATGTGAAAGGAGCTCAACCTAAGACATACAAGGAGAAGCTTATGACTTTGACTGGGACTAGCATGTCATGGGTGGAAGCCCAGTTTCAAGGCAAAGGGGGAAGTAAAGCCATCACATGGGATTGACTTCGGGGATTGATCCATTCTCACCCTGATTCGAGAAAGCAGGTTGATATATTTGCCCTAGGGATTTATGGCTTGATCATTTTTCCTAAAGTAGCTGGACACATTGAAGCATCAGTGATAGATTTATTTGGAGAGCTCGATTCAGGCCTTAATCCAGTTCCGGCTATCTTGGCAGAGACCTTTCGATCCCTTAATTTCCTCAAAAGGCATGAAGGCGTATATTTCATAGGATGTGCACAACTCCTCAACGTATGGATGCAAAGTCACTTGGGAGCCAAGAGGAAGTTGTCCAGACGCATACATACTCCACAATATTCACCATTACGGGAGTTCTTAACAGAGGAGCCAAAAAAGGAAAAGACGTCGGGAGAATGGGAATCAATCTTGCGAGACCTGAGGATGGAGGACATTACTTGGCGGGTTTATTGGTTGGATTACAATTATATCTTGTACATGTGTGGTGCCTTTGATTGGGTCCCTCTTCTCGATATCTGGGGTGCAACTGGATATGCTCCTCTATTGGTATCAAGGCAATATGGATCATTACAATTTGTCCCAGCCACGAGGGGATTAGGGATGTGTGAATTCGTCTTCGAGAGAGAGAAGTCTAAAAAGAAAATTCTTGAGATAGCCAGAGCTTGGGCTCACCCATACCAAGCCAGATTCGGACCTCTAAGGCTTACTTCGGATTACCAAATTTGGAGGACAAAGAGGAAAAATTGCAACATCCCATCACCTAGCCAAGGGAATGCTCCATCTTTAGAGGAACGATTCAGAGAAATGCCTACTGAAGCTGATATAGTTAGACAAGAGAGTGAGGAGGAGAAGAAGGCGCTGAATAAAAGGATTGCTGAGCTAGAAGCCAAAAACGAAGAGCTAGAGTACAATGCTGCATATTTTAAAAATCAATCAAAGGGGTTTGAAAAGAAGCTGAGCACTGTAAGTGCAGACTTAGAAGACCTACAAGAGGGCTATAGGGGACTTCAGGAGAAGATAAGGAACGCCAACTTGCACAAAACTCCACAAGAATGGGAGCAAGAGATTCGTGATCTAGAGAACGATATGAAGCGTTGTATGAAGCTATTGAAAACCAAAGAAAATCGAGTGGAAGAACTTACAGTTTATTTGCAAGCAGCCCAACAGACAAATACGATAACCCTTAATGATCTCATGGTTAGTCGCGCTCAGAACCAAGAACTACAAGAACACCTTGCATCTCTGCAAGGGATTCTTCAAATCTACCAACAACAAGACTCGGTGATTGAGCTTGAAAAGGCACAAGTTGAAAATGAGAAGTTGAAGGAGCTGGTAACGGCATTAGAAAATTCACTACAACAACACAGGGACTTGATAGATGATATGGAAAGGGGTTCTAAACTTAGCGAGGAACAGTGGGACCTACGACTTCGGTTTGCAAGGGGTGATATCAAGGTGAGGGAAGACTTGATGAGGGAAGCGCTCGTTCAGATCCGGAAGACAGCTGAACACATCACCGATTTGGCCAAGGAAGCAGGGTCGTTGAAGCATTGGATCAATTCCTCCACACACTTTGCAAATGAATGGAAGAAGTTTTTGGGAAAAGTTGAGAAGTTGGGAGGTCAAGCTAAGCCATACTGTCGAGTTTGGTGTTAATTTTGTTTTTTTTGTCATTAAAAACGTTGATTGGAGATTTTTTTTTCTTTCTTTATGTTTTTGGGATATTATATTTTTATTTGTGGATGTTCGTGGATGATTTATTTTATTTTATTTTATTTTGGTGGATGGATTAGATTTTTCTTTTCAGTTATTTAATAAAAGTTCTTTTTTCGGTTTGTGCGAATATTCTTCTATCCTATTAATTTTCTAACCAACACCTAGTTGCATTCATTCTTGCATTCATCATTACACATTACATTTATACCATGTGTTTCATATGCATTAACATTAAATAAAACACTAATCCGTGGGAGTTCAATATTAGTGATACTGGAAGCGAGGGACGATCAAAGCGACCATCCTCACTACACGAGATTCAAAGCTAGAAAAATGGAAGAGAGACTCCAGAAGCTAGAAAAATTTCAAGAACAAGTCATTTAGGATGTAAAGGGCTTGAGAGACGACATAGGGAAAAGTCAAGAGATTCTTCTAAGCAAGTTAGAGGATAAGCTGTCACAGTTGTTATCCAAGGCAACAAACGCTGAAAAAGGAAAAGCTCACGAAGTTCACGAGGAAGACTCCTCATCACCTTTTGGGTCAAAAGAAACACATCCTCGGTTTGTGTTCTCTGCTGGCGGGCTAAAATCAAATGTCCAGAACCAAACAAATATTCAAGGCGCTTCTGGTTCAAACATGTGGGGAAACCCAATCAAACCAGAAATCCCAAATTTTGATGACCATGATGAGTTGGAAAATTTGAAGAAAAGGCAACCCAAACATTTTGGAATAAATGATGACAAGTTCAGGTGCTTGGAAGAAAGAATCAAAGCTATGGAAGGTACTGATGCCTTCATAGGGACAGATGTAATGGAGCTGAGCTTAGTCCCTGATCTGATTTTACCCCCAAAATTCAAAGTGCCAGAATTCGAGAAATTTGATGGCACGAGCTGTCCTAATGCCCACCTTACTATGTTTTGCCGTAAAATGACGGGGTACGGAAACGATGATAAGTTGTTAATTCATTGCTTTCAGGACAATTTAGCTGGGTCTGCCATGCGGTGGTATAATCAATTGAATAGGGCCCAAATAAGCACGTGGAGGGACTTAGCACGTGCTTTCAAAGAACAATACAAGCATGTCCTGGACATGGTACCTGATCGTTTGACACTCCAAAACATGCAAAAAAGGCACAATGAAACGTTCCGACAATATGCCCAACGTTGGAGGGACATGGCTGCACAAGTCCAACCACCATTACTTGAAAAAGAGACGACGACCCTCTTCATTGATTCCTTGGAGTCAACATACTATGAGAAGCTTGTCAGTAATACCACTAGAGACTTTGCCGATCTAGTGACAACATGTGAAGCAATTGAACGTGCTATTAAAAGTGGGAAACTTAGCAGCTTCGAGACTTCAAAAAAATCGTATACGAAAAAGAAAGAGAATGAAATTAATGTTGTGGGAGATAATGGGCATCCATACCCCAGATATCAATCATCACCACAATTTGTATATCGTACAGGATACTCGAAACCCACTACAACCTCTCCAAATCAAGAAAAACAACCGCAAGGAGGGCCCAAGCCACCAAGGACTAATACAGAAAGACAATCTTTCACGCCTATTCCAATTTCTTACAAAGAGTTGTATGCTAAATTATTGGAAGAACGATTGATATCCCCCGTCTTTCTCACACCGTTGCAACCACCATACCCAAAATGGTACGATCCTTCTGCACATTGTGAATTCCATGCTGGAATCCCTGGTCATACAATCGAAAATTGTCAAGCTCTCAAAAGAAGGGTTCAGAGTTTGATTAATCAAAATATCCTTCAATTCAACACACCAGATGGGCCAAATGTCGCTAATAACCCTCTACCGACACATGAAGAACCAAAGGTTAACGCTGTGATGAGAGGCGGTGAGTTTAAGATTAAGACACGACTATCTGAAGTGCAATCACCGTTAAAGTGGGTTTGGAAGAAACTGGCAGAAAGAGGATTGGTGAGTTCTAACCGTGGAGCTGTTATGACTAGTAAAGGTGATTACTGTGAATTCCACGATGATGTGGATCATGAGATTCAACATTGTGGTGAGTTTAGAAAGATTGTCCAGAAACTGATGGACAATAAAGAAATAGATTTTTTCGAAAAGAGTCAAGAAGTTAGGGATGTTTTTACTATGGATGGACAATTGTCCAAAAAGAGTGATGAAGCCAGACGACTTTTTGTGATTAATTGGCCCAGAATGCATGAAGAGGAATTAGAGAAGCCTCTGCCTCGATTGGTGATTGAGACTCCTTCTCCTTTCCCATACAAGAGTAACCAACAAGTGCCATGGATTTATGGTTGTAACATGACTGTTACAGGAAAAGAGGATTCTGAAATTGCGGCTACAGGAATTAGTGGAGTTGGGAACTTCACCCGAAATGGAAGATGTTACTCTCCTGAAATTGCAAAATCAGTAGAGATGTTGAGCAAAAGGGCAAGTTCCCACTGATTGGAGAAAAACTAGAAATTAATGAACCTGTAAAAGAGGAAGAAGCACGTGAATTCCTGAAGTTCATCAAGCATAGCGAATACAGTGTGGTTGAACAATTACACAAAGAACCAGGTCGTATATCTGTGTTGTCTTTGTTGCTGAGTTCAGATCCCCACAGAAATGCTTTCCTAAAAGTGTTGAACCAAACATTTGTCCCAAATGATGTTTCAGTGGATAAGTTGGATAGATTGGTAAATAATCTACACGCTGACAGTTTTATCTCTTTTAGCGAGGATGAAATTCCTCTTGAAGGTACGGGGTCCGTCAAAGCATTGCACATAACTACCTATTGCAATGGACATATACTACCTCATGTTCTGGTCGACAATGGATCTGCTTTGAACGTCATGCCCATGACCACATTAAATAGGCTTCCAGTGGATAAAGCTCACATGAGACCTTGTCATACAACCGTAAGGGCATTTGACAGAACCAGGAGAGAAGTCGTGGGGAAGATTGACATCCCACTTATGATTGGTCCAGTTACGTATAACGTAGAGTTTATTGTTATGGACATCACACTTGCTTATAATTGTCTATTGGGACGACCCTGGATTCACGCGGCCGGAGCAGTACCTTCAACGCTTCACCAGAAAGTTAAGTTTGCAATTGACGGGCGCCTTGTAAGCGTTAACGCTGAGGACGATATCATTGCATCTGCATCAACGGAAGCTCCATACATTGATGTCGATGAAAATGCAGTCGAGTGTACATTTCGATCACTTGAATTCGTGAATGCTACTTTTGTTGCTGAAGGAAATAAGATCCCAAAACCCAAACTCTCAAAGAATACTATGATGGGAATACGGCTCACCGTTGGGAAATGAGCCAAATCAGGAAAAGGACTTGGGAAATATTTTCAAGGGATGCACACGGCGATACAACCATGTCTGAAATATGATCGAAGTGGTGTTGGATTTCAGCCAAATCCACGTCAAAGGATGAAACAAATTTTGAAAACGAGAGCAAAGAGAAGGGCCAGATTGATTGGCCAGAGCATCGAAGGGGAATTGATGGCATTTCCCCATATTTCTGAAACCTTCGTGTCTGGGGGACACATTCACTATGAAAAGAAAATCCTAGGGGTGCCTTCATAGAGGTTCGAAGAACTGAGCATAAACGCTATAGGGGAAGAGGAAGAAATCGCAAAAAATCGGTCAAAAATTCGCCCGTGTCCTCCAGGTTGTGTCTTGGATAACTGGACCGCTGTTGAACTCCCCATTGTTTTTAAATCTTTATCAGAGTAATGCTCGAAACTTGCCTGCTAATTAAGCCCGAAAGTAGTGGGGATTTATTGTAAGGGCCCCCATTTAGGCATCAATTTATCAATTCAATAAATGAATGCATTTTCCCTTTCAAATCTGGTCTCATTGTTTGTACATTCTTTTCTTTTGTTCACTTGTCTCATTTCATTAAAACATTCTACACTTCCCTTTCTTGTGCCTTGTATATATATATTTCCTCTTACACATTTGCAGGCCTTTAGATATCAATTGCACGAATGACATTGCTTCGAGCTCAAAAGTCAACTTTGAACAGACTATATGCTTAGGAGAGTATGAGTCTGACGACAACTATGAGGAACATGAATTGTCTCCTGATCTACTTAGACTAATTGAGCATGAGAATAAACAAATTCTTCCTCACCAAGAACCAATGGACATAGTGAACTTGGGAACTCAGGACGACAAGAGAGAGATAAAGATCGGTACTTTCATATCTTCAGATACAAGAGACAAACTCATCTCCCTACTTCAAGAATGCAAGGATGTGTTTGCCTGGACCTACCAGGATATGCCTGGATTAAATACAGATATTGTAACACACGAACTTCCGTTGAAGCCAGAATGCAAGCCTGTACAACAAAGCTTAGAAGAATGAAGCCAGATATGTTACTTCAGATACGGGAGGAAGAAAAGAAACAATATGATGCTGGATTTTTGCAAGTGGCCAAATATCCAGAATGGGTAGCTAACGTTGTTCCGGTACCAAAGAAAAATGGAAAGGTGCGAATGTGTGTTGACTATCGAGATCTTAATCGTGCTAGTCCTAAGGATAATTTTCCTCTACCACATATAGACACGTTGGTAGACAATACAGCAAGACACCACTTGTTCTCATTTATGGATGGTTTCTCCGGCTACAATCAAATCAAAATGTATCCCGACGACATGGAGAAAACTACGTTTGTAACAGAATGGGGCACATTTTGCTACAAAGTGATGCCTTTAGGTTTGAAAAATGCAGGGGCAACATATCAAAGGGCCATGGTGACATTGTTCCATGACATGATGCATAAAGAAATAGAAGTTTATGTAGATGACATGATCGCCAAGTCTCGAACAAAAGAAGAACACATCACAAATCTTAGAAAACTCTTTGAACGTTTGAGGAAATTTCAATTGAAGCTAAATCCGGCAAAATGCACCTTCGGAGTTGCTTCAGGCAAATTGTTGGGTTTTATTGTTAGCAAGCGAGGTATTGAGGTAGATCCTGAAAAAATCAAGGCTATCCAAGAGCTTCCGCCTCCACGTACTCAAAAGGAAATTCAAGGCTTCTTAGGTCGTTTAAATTATATTTCTCGGTTCATCTCTCAATTAACCGATAAATGTGATCCCATTTTCCGACTCTTAAGGAAGCATAATACAGGCGTATGGGACTCAACATGTCAAGAGGCCTTTGATAAAATTAAGCAATATTTGTCAAAACCTCCTGTATTAGTTCCTCCTGTATCAAGCAAGCCTTTGATTTTGTATCTAGCTGTATTTGAAAACTCTATGGGTTGTGTATTGGGCCAACACGATGAAACTGGGAGAAAAGAGCGAGCTATCTACTACCTCAGCAAAAAATTTACCGATTGTGAATCGAGATACTCTTCTATCAAAAAATTATGTTGCGCATTGGTCTGGACGGCTCGTAGGCTTCGTCAATACATGTTATACCACACAACATGGTTGATCGCAAAACTAGGTCCAATAAAATACATGATGGGATCGCCAGGCTTATCAGGAAGGATGGCTCGATGGCAAATTTTACTCTCTGAATATGATATTGAGTATGTAAATCGAAAAGCCATCAAAGGTAGCGCTATTGCGGACTTTTTAGCTAGTCGTGCTTCTTCTAAGTATGAAACTTTGAGTTTTGAGTTTCCTGACGAAGACCTAATGTGCTTAACTGCTAATGAAGAAGAACCAAATGGCAGGAAACCTTGGAAAATGAATTTTGACGGAGCTTCAAACGCATTTGGGCATGGAATTGGGGCAGTTTTAGTGTCTCCCAAAGGGAATCATTATCCATTTACAGGTCGACTGAATTTTGAGTGTACCAACAATATGGCAGAATATGAAGCGTGTATAATGGGACTTCGTGCGACAATCCAACGAAAAATTAAAGTCCTAAAAGCATACGGCGATTCGTCGTTAGTGGTTTATCAACTTCGTGGAGACTGGAAACTAAAGATGCAAAATTGATTGAGTACCGAAAACTCGCCCTTGAATTAATAAAAGAGTTCGAGGAGATATCTTTCCATTACCTTCCCCGAGAAGATAACCAAATGGCTGATGCATTGGCAACTTTGGCTTCTATGTTTAAAGCAAACAAAGAATATGATATAATGCCCATACAAATGAGTATTTATGATTCACCCGCTAGTTGTTATACCATCGAAGATGAGGTAGATGATCACCCTTGGTACTACGATATTCTACAATATATCAAGTATCAAAAATATCCTGAGGGGGCAAATGATGTGAATAAAAGAACAATTCGAAGAATGGCTGCAGGGTACGTTTTTGACGGAGAAATTCTATACAAAAAAGGGAGCGACCAAACGCTGCTCAGATGTGTAGAAAACCATGAGACAAAAAAGATTATTGAGGAAGTTCATGAGGGAATTTGTGGAATTCATGCAAATGGCCTTAGTATGTCTAGGCAGATTATGAGGTTGGGTTATTACTGGCTGTCTATGGTGGAAGATTGTATCAACTTTGCTCAGAGATGCCATAAATGTCAGATTTACGGAGATAAAATTCATGCGGCATCTTCACCTCTTCATGTTATAACGGCTTCGTGGCCATTTGCAGCGTGGGGCATGGATGTGATCGGACCGATTACGCCAAAAGCATCAAATGGACATCGTTTCATTTTTGTAATGATTGATTATTTTACCAAGTGGGTGGAAGCTGCTTCGTATGCCAATGTAACCAGGTCGACAGTATGCAAGTTCCTAAAAAAGGAAATCATTTGTCGATATGGTCTACCAGACAGAATTATCTCTGACAATGCTTTAAATCTGAACAACCAAATGATGAAGGAAGTGTGTGAGCAGTTTAAGATAAAGCATCATAAATCAGCACCTTATCGCCCAAAAATGAATGGGGCCGTAGAAGCAGCCAATAAAAATATCAAGCGGATTGTGGGGAAAATGGCAATAACATATAAGGATTGGCATGAGAAATTACCTTTTGCCTTGCTAGCGTATCGTACATCAGTGCGAACATCTACGGGGGCAACTCCATATTCTTTAGTTTACGGAATGGAGGCAGTATTACCGATTGAGGTTGAGATTCCGTCTCTTCGAGTCTTAATGGAACTTAAGTTGGACGAAGCTGAATGGATTCGAGTTAGATATGACCAGTTGAATATGATAGAAGAAAAACGATTGAAAGCAATTTGTCATGGGCAGATGTACCAAAAGCGAATGATTCGAGCTCATGATAAGAAAGTCCGACCAAGAACGTTTCGAAAAAGGGGATTTGGTTCTAAAAAAGAGGTTGCCTATGCAGAGGGATTTTCGAGGAAAATGGATGCCAAATTGGGAAGGGTCGTTTGTCGTGAAAAAAGCTTTTTCTGGTGGAGCATTAATCCTAACCGAGATGGATGGGAACGAGTTATCCAGTCCTGTGAATTCTGACTCAGTGAAGAAGTATTATGCTTGAATTCATGACATACCAAGAGGTGAAAACCCGAAAAGGGCCCTGTTGGTAAAAAAAGAGGCAAGAGGTGAAAACCCATAAGGGCCTTGTTGGTAAAAAAAGGGAAAGAAAAAGAAAAGCCAAGAGGTAAAAACCGAAAGGACGTTTGAGAATCAATAGAAGATTCAAGGGTCAGAAGCTCAAGAATAGTACAAATATGATCAAGGGAAAATCTACATGCCTTCATATGTGGTCCAAGAACTCAAATTTTACTGGGCGGAGGTCATACTCAAAAAGACCCTTGAGCGAAGTAGCAATTGAGTCCTCGCAATTGATATTTAGGGGCATTTATTTTTTTTTTCTCCCTTCTTTCTTTTGTTTTCGTTTCCCTTTGTTGTCTTAAACGTTTGATTATCATCTGTCAAGGCTCAGACCACTTTCATTCAATAATATATATATATTTGTTATCTTGCATTTCCTTGTACTTGTCATTTGGGACATTTGTGCATTCTTTTGATTGGTAATCTCGTTGCTCTACCTAAGGGGGTTTACAATATATTTTGATGTTCGATGTATTACTCGAAAAGAGATTTTTAGAACACAATAAGGCTAGAAAATGCTCACGAACACTATTCTTGGATAAATGGAAAGGAACGAATTCAAGAGGCACGATACGAGGCAGACAGAAAAAGTACAAGGACTTCGATCTCAATAAAAATAAATTCAGAACTTAAAATATATGCAATTTTCATGCATTTAGAATAGTGGAGCATTTTGCATGTAAGATAAATACATTAGAAACACATGCATTTTCTATCAAGACAGGTTGACAGGAGTGCCATCAATCGCCTTCAAGATGAAGTGCCACGAATCGCCTTCAAGATGAAGTGCCACCAATCGCCCTCAAGATGAAGTGCCACCAATCGCCTTCAAGATGAAGTGCCACCAATCGCCTTCAAGATGAAGTGCCACCAATCGCCTTCAAGATGAAGTGCCACCAATCGCCTTCAAGATGAAGTGCCACCAATCGCCTTCAAGATGAAGTGCCACCAATCGCCTTCAAGATGAGGTGCCACCAATCGCCTTCAAGATGAAGTGCCACCGATCGCCTTCAAGATGAAGTGTCATCAATGGCCTTCAAAATGAAATACCAATGTATGCTTCCAAGAAGGAATGTTGTTAATCGCCTCCAAGAGGGAGTGTCATGATTCGCCTCCAAAAGAGGATGACATTATCACCGAAAAATTGTTGTTTCTGATCTTTGCTTCATTCCTCTCATTCGAGCAATGAGAAAAGAGGGGCAGTTGTACACACCAATTTTTCTAGGGCCTAATATATGGTCCAACGGGCTTAATAAAATGAAAAAAACAAGGAAAAAGAAAAAAAAACCAAAAAATTTACAGAAAATTCAAAAAAATTAATAATAATGTGAAAATGAAAAAAAAAACCTAAAAAACCCTAGTCCGCCGCCCGTAAGAGTCCATGGCCGCGAGGACTCATCTACCTGCTCAGTATTACCGTTTCTTGCGCTCTACACATACCTTCAAGCTTATCCCCTAAGAATCCGGGAAGAAAAAAACTAAAAAAAACTCTAATCTTGGGCTATAAATAAGAAGGCTGAGAATCTGAAAAAGGGAGAAGGCAGAGAGAAAACAGGAGTTAAAGTACTCAGTCGAGAAAGGAAGGAGAAAATCAGAGCAAAAATCAGAAAAATAGTTAGAAGAAAGCCACATTTTTACCTCTATTCACGGTGGTCGGAGTGTTATTGGCTAGATCGCAACGGTGGAAGAGCCCACAATATTGTCAGATTCAACATCTTCCGAAAGAAGACCGATCCAACGACGGATTCAAGTGTTTGAGAAAGGTAAAACTCGAATCGTTTTGTCTAGATCTACTTCGATTTGTTTGGTTTTTGCTGAAACTGACGTTAGATTCGGGCTTAAAACTAAAAAAACGATCAAATAAAAAAATTTCGCCGTCACCGGCGTTTGGCCGACGGTGGTAGCGGCGACTGAGATACTAGAGATGAAGATGGTGTTGCTTTGTTCTGATTAAAGAAAAAAGGAAAAAATAGGTTAAAAGAGATGTGGGTTACCATTTAATAAGCTTCAGAGATGGTAAAAAAAATACAAAAGATAACTAGGACCCTTTCCATTAAAGACACAATAGGCAGTGATTAAAATATGAATTTTTAATTCACTCAAAGCGTATCTCAATAAATGTGGTGGCAGGGAAAAGTGATTCAGAGTGTTCACACGCAAACTATGTAATGGGGAATTTAATTTAGACTTTAGGGGAAAATTGTGTTTCGGTCCTCACCTTGAAGAAAGGAAGCACGCAACCCTTCTGACATCTACTGCACATTAGCTTCAAATTTAATTTAGGGGTTAATTACGCCTTAAGTCCTTCCTTTACTTTAGGTTCTTTTATATGTTAGGTTTAATTAGTTTTTTTTTTGTATTAGCCTCAATATTTAGTTTCTTTTAATTAGGTCCTTAATTTTCATAATTAATTAGATGATTAAATAACTAATAATTTACTTAGGATGTCCTGATTATTTTTTTTTCTTTTAAGGTGGATGACTAATATTTTAATTGGATTTAAAATTGAGTTTAATTATAAATTGATCTTAAAATTTTGCGAATAATGGGATTTGGTCTTAAATGATGTTTGATTAATAATTCGCTTAATTTGAGATAAATTATGATTTGACTTAAGATTATGGTCTTCAATGAAAAGTATTAATTTTCCATTTGTTTTTTTATATATATCAATTTTTAGCATGCTTAGTTTTTCTTTAATTTATTCGATTTTTTTCATCGCGTATAATAGTGCTATTAACCCTATCTTTGAAGCCTTTTAGACAACACAACCCCTTTAGGTACCAATTTTGGGAGTTGTGGGGGTGCTATAACCTTCCCCACACGTAACCGACTCCCGAGCCCAACTTGACCCCGGTTCAGACGCAGACCAATTTTACAGGTTTTCGGTCATACCCAATCCAAAATGACCGATGTCGACTCCAATCCACGACGAGCCTTTGAAGGCCCAATCAATTTCGGCCCGGACCAAAAACGACGTCGACAATCATAATACTAATTATGCAAATAACATAGCATGCTTCTTATTTATAACAAAACATTGTATCATGTCATCAATGTCAATATCATGATTTCATAGCAAATCAATATCATTAATCAATAGTTCCCTTGGATCGATTCATGGTATATGGATACACGAATTCTACCTCCTCGCCAAATCAATGAATGGTCAATCTCGTCGACATCACCAATAAGACCATTTCACAATACATCCTTCCGCCTCGCCAAATCAATATAGGTCGTAGCCCTAGGACCATAGTCCACCTGTACACTAAGCTCATGAATTCTATGGCATGCCAATTGTATCCAATACTTCGAATCCAAGGACCAATAACAATAATTCAATATCCATGATTCATTGACAATATTTCAATAATCCTTTAGTCATAGCGATAAGCAATAGCAATACATACATGTCAATGATTCCATATAGCAATGCTTCAATGATTTCCACGACAATGTTAGCAATGTTATGGACAATGAATCAATGCAATACTTACCAAAACTTACCAATATGGCTTACAATAATGCTTCATGCAAATCCTTTAAAATAAATGGTTAGTAAATCAATAAACAATTGTTCGAGATGACACCAAGCCACTCTCGAGACTCTGACTACACTCACCTTGACAATCCAAAGCTCCTAAGGCTCTCAGATGGTGATACCCTTATCCCTAGCTTTCGATGAAGGCGTTGGATTAATCTTTTCCACTTCTTGAGCTAGGAAAAATAATAAGGAGTCATTAGGATCAATATGCCAATATCGATACTTGAATAGCCATTAGCTATAGACAAAGTTTAACTTAAAGCTTGAAATTGATCATTCAATAGCCAAGAGAATCGATGGCTAACTTAGGGCTTTCACTTACCCGATCGATAGCTGTGACCTGGTGTTCTTAAAACCTAAGCTTAAGATTCAAAAATAGAGAGGTGTTTTCTTGAGCTTGGCGGAGAAGATGACAATGGAGGTGTGTGCTTGATCTTTCAAAGCTAAAGAATGGAAATGATTCTCGGTGAAAAAACACAAAGATGAAAAGCTCTCTTTTCTTCAATTCATTTTAAGGGATTTATCACGTTAATCATTGCCCACCACACTTTTAACCAATAGGAAGCTTTCCTTCCACCAAGGGAAAGCTCAAAATATAATATTTTATCTTTTCTTTATCCTTTCCAAATTAAACAAATAGATAACTATAAATCATCATCTCTGATCATTCACGTGAGAGAGGGTGATATGCAAGCTGGTGAGTCATCACATAATCATTTCTTTTCAATTTATCCTTTAAACTTATTTCAAACAGGGGACCTGTTTCGAAATGAGTGAGACTGTATCGAAATAGTTGAGCAAAAGTCCAAAAATTAGTTAATATCATTGGAATCGTATCAGAACGCCTATAAACATTTCAAAACTTCTTACCTAGGCCGTTTCGGTACGGGTCTGGTCGTATCGAAACGCCTAGCTCAAAAACACTAATATAAGCATTCATAACTAAGGACTTGGTTTACTTAAGGTCCTATGACAATATAACAATATAATCTATAACAAGGAGTCAATATTTCAATATTTTAATATCAATACTCCGATCATCGGAATCTAATTCTGACTAGACCAGTTTTCAGGGTGTTACATTGTATGGACGTAAGTGTAGTACTCCGTTGTTTTGGTCTGAGTTAAATTAGAGGCGTATATTGGGCTCAGACTTGATTAGGCAAACCAAGGAAAAGGTTAAGATAATTAAGGACAGATTGCAAGCGGCATTTAATGGATAAAAGGCCTATGCAAATTCGCGTCTTATTATTTTATGTCCGAAAATGCATATTTAATGGTTTGGTATGTTGTGGATGTTATCCTTTTATGTTAAAAATGTTTAGTATGCATGCTAGGATGTTTGGAACTAGTTTGTATCAGATTGGAGGTCAAAAACCAGTTAAAATGGGAATTATAGGCCTCTAGGTATCAGTACATGACTCCATGTATCGGTACGAGGGACCTGAATCATGTCTGAGAAGTGGGAATTTGTCCTATATACTAATACTCAAGAAAGTGTATCGATACGGGCTTTGGCTACTAGAAATTGAGTTTTGGCCAATTAAGTCTGGATATCGATACACCCTTTAGCTGTATCGGTATAGGCTATGTGTAATATGACATGGGTATCGGTACGTTTATATTTGTATCGGTACAACCCATGTTATGAATCCTAGTATCGGTACGGAACCCCGTGTACCGATACCGAACTGGTTATGTTAGTTATTTGGTTGTTGAAGTTTGAGATTCTTCTATTTTGGTCCCTATTTTGTACGTATGCAAATTGAATGTATTCGATCAATTCATTTTAGCTGAAATTTGAACTTGTGAGCATGAAACATGACTAATTAAGGTTTGGTAACCCTAAAACTATTTAATTCCTTATAATTTTCTAGATTTGCAATTTGGTCCCAAAATTGCAAATTCGTACAATTAGATGTCGACTCGATGTCTGATATAGATACAAATTTAATTGCTGCCAGTTTTGCAAAACCTATGTTTGATTTTGATATAACAATGTATGTTAAGGATTAAATTGATAACTTGAAATAGATTTTTAAGTCCCTCAAACGATTTTTAAATCATCAAGGCTTTAATCCGATTTGAATAACTCAAACTCCAAATATTTTCTAAGTGTTCCAAGGCCAAGCTATTGAAAACCTTCCAGGCGTATCGATACGCTTCCAGCCGTATCGATACCTTTTTGCAAAGTTGGCTACTGGAGAAACGTGTTTAGATACGTTCCTCACTGAATCGAAAGAACATATTGAAATAGATTATATCTGAATCGATACGCTCTCTCTATAAAATTGAAGGAGTTTGAATTGTGTACCGATACGGTTCCACCCGCATCGATACGGATTTAATGGAATTTTAAATTTGAAATCTTTTAATGATTTCGACCGTTGGTGTCAGTTGTTAGGTAACCGAAATTTAAAGTGGTAGTAGTTCCGTATCGATAAGCCCTTTTTCCGTATCGATACGGAACCTTCCAGTGACCTCTGTTGAATTAATTGCATCGATATGGATGTTCTCCGTATCGAAACGGTCCATGTCCCATACCGATACGCTTACACGCGTATCGATACGCCCTCTTGTTATTGTGCAACGGCTCTTTCTGTTTTGAGATATGTATCGATACAGGTCCTCGTGTATCGATACGGTAAGCTGTAGAAGTGCATTTATGGTAGAAAGAGAGGGTCCCAATGGCTATAATCAATACCCTAACCACCCAAATGACTAGAATTAATAGAGAATGTATAAATTGAAGCTAATTGAAGACCAGCAACAACTATTGCATCAAAGATAAACATCCTAGTAAAAATCCAAGCTCAAAGTGTTTATTTTCCTATCTCTTGTAAAACCTCAAATTGTGTAGTGTTCAATTCTGATCTTGTTATCAAATTTGGGTTGAGTGTTTGTACTTAAAGGGGCAATCTTGTATTGAGAGATATATTTCTTGCCTTTATTTCTTCTTTGTACTCTTGTGAGAGTTTGGTCAAATTTTTGGGTAGAAAATTTGACCGGTACTGTAAGGGTTATCTCTTAAGCCTTGAAAAGGGGAAGAACAATTAGTGGATTGTTGGAAAATCCTTAGTGAAACTAAGGTAGTGGAAGTAGAGTTCGATTGGAACTTGAACCACTCTAAATGCTCTTGTCTATCATTTTTAATTTACCATTCCACCACCAAAGTTCTAAAAATCCAATTCACCCCCTCTTGGCTTATATTGTTTCATTGATCCACTCAACAATTGGTATCAGAGCCTACCTCTTTGAAGGATTAACAACCACATGAGGAGTTCCAAGGAAGAGTGTGATCAACCACAAATCAAGCCATGACATCTACCTCCGGGTCAAACATGTACGAGTCTCAATTAACCACCAAATTGCCTTTCTTCAACGATGATAACTACCCCTTTTGGAAGAAACGGATGTGCCTCTTCATTGAATCCAACGATTATCTAGTTTGGGATGCCATTGAAGATGGTCCCTATATTCCGATGAAGAGAAACGACGAAGGAAGATTGGTGCTAAAGAAGAAAAATGAGATGAGTGAAGAAGAGAGAAAGAAGATTCAAATTACTGATAAAGCTCTTCACATGTTGTTTTTCTCTTTCGGTCCCGACATATGCTCCAAAGTTTCCTCCATCGAAAGTGCTAAAGAAGTGTGGGATACACTTGAGAATGTTTATGAAGGCATAAGTGATGTGAAAGAGACAAAGATTGGAATTCTCAATCTTAGCTATGAGAATTTCAAAATGGAGCCCGACGAAACCGTGTCTAAGATGTTCGATCGATTCTCAACAATCGTCAACGTGCTAAAGGGTTTTGGAGAGATAATCCCGGAAGACAAACTAGTCCAGAAGCTACTCTACTCACTTCCCGAGTCTTGAGATGGGAAGAGAACTGACATCACTGAGGCCAAAAATTTGAAGACACTCAAGCTTTATGATCTAGTGGGTTCTCTCCTAACTCATGAGATAATGAAGCAAGGAAGGGAAGATGAAAGGAAGAAGGAAGAGAGAATAGTGGAGAAGCTAGAGGTAGATAAGAAGAAGAAGATATGAGTGGCTCTCAAAGCTTCTCTACATGAGGAGAGCACTTCTAGTGAGAAGGAAGACCTAAAAGAATTGGATATGATAGCCAAAAAGTTCTCATGGTTTATGAGGTCCAACCGAGTAAGGAAGATTCAAAGAAAAATGGACTTCAAAACCAAAAACAAAGAAGAGATGGATCAAATCATTTGCTTTGAGTGCAAAAAACGGGTCATATTTGTTCGGAGTGCCCTCAACTCAAGAAGAAGGGATTTGAGAAGAAGAAGAATCTCAAAGCCAAGCTTGCTACTTGGAGTGACGAGGAGTCATCCGAGGATGAGGAACACGAAGTGGCCAACCTTTGCCTCATGGCACTTGAGGAGGATTCCTCCATGGTAACCTCTAAGTCATCATCTTTTGATTTTACATTTGATGAATTGCATGATGCTTATGATAAGTTACAAGAGGTATATGATGAGTTAGTTGAGAAGTATAAAGAGTCGGTCATAAGAAATAAAAAGATTGTTTCGGAATTAAATGCTAAAACTGACTCACTTTCTCAAGCTAACTTAAAATTTGAGAAAAAGATCTTAGGTTTACAAGATGAACTTAAATTCTTTCAAGATGAAAATGTAGACTTAAACAATCTTATTTCTCAATGCAATAGTGAACACCAAAAGGTGTAACCCCCTTAACCCGGCCCAGACGGTTGAACCGAATTAAGAAGTTTACACGGGGAAAACCAAAGTCAACCTTGATTAACGACCCTTTTTTTTTCTTTTAAACTTGTCTAAATGCATATTATCCCTAGACATGATCATACAATCAACATACTCAAAGATCATAACCATCAGAGAACATTCAGGGACCCAATTGCACAAACTAAGACTTTAGGGACCAAATTGTAAATTCTGAAAATTATAAGGACTTAACCCCAATTTAAGCTACCAACTTGAAATTAATCATCTTTCATGCTTCTCTGTCAAATTTCAACTCAAACGGACATCTCAAACTCATATAATTGCATAAACATGTTTCAGGACCAAAATGCAAACATTTCAGAACATATAACCAACAATTTCAGTGCCCAACGGTCGAGTGTTTCGGAACAGGGAAGACCCATTCCGAAACGCGGGACCGTTCCACAACAGGTTCCGAAATAGTGCCTGGCAGTGGCATATCCGTTCCGGAACAGTGCCTCTCGTTTCGGAACGCCCAGGCCATTTCAGGCCCCCGTTCCGATACGGTAGCACCTGTTCCGAAACAGGCTGCCCAGATTGCAGAAAATTTGCTGGTTTATTATACAATTGACCTAGCAAACATGCTCCAAATGCAACCAAATTATACCAGCAAGTCATTCAACATATAAGGAACATAATTGCATCAACCAAACATCAACATGGCATCAATTATGAAAATCCCCAATTCTATAGACATGCTTCCTACTTAGAAAACCATTCAAGCAACATTAAACCAAAACCACCTCACAAAGGCCAATTGCAAGTTCCAACATTATGAACAACATAAATCCAACTTAGGGAGTCCAAAACATCTCCCAAAACATCAACATAGGTCCCCCATTGCCAAATGCCCAAAAGCTAATAGTGTTTAAGAAACCTTCACCATACTTGAGCTTAGTTCACCACTTGGATTCTTCACCACCTTGCTGCCCCCAATGCACTTTAATGCTCTCCATTATTGGTTTAAGAAAAGAGAGAGAGAGCGTAAGCAAAAGCTTAGTGAGGAATGCTCATTTAAAACCACACAATAATGCATTTATAAAACACATTTATAAACAATTCTTCAATACAACATTTACACATGCACTAAAGCATTTAAAGCAAGCACTTCATGCTTCAAGATCATAACATGTCATATTGGCAACAAGTGATACATTCCACATAAGATCCATACATGGACTTTTAAACACCATTGTGATCTTATAATTTCCAAGGACCACACATGGACTTTTAAACACCATTGTGTCCTTAACCCATGGACTTTTAAACACCATGGCAAGGACCACACAAGGACTTTTAAACACCTTTGTGTCCTTAACAAGAATCATCCAAGGACTTTTAAACACTTTGATGTTCTTAAATAACAAGGCTTACACAAGGAATTTTAACCACCTTGAACCTTAACCAAGAACTAACCATGGACTTTTAAACACCATGTTGTTCTTAAAATTCACAAGATTCACACAAGGACTTTTAACCACCTTTGTGATCTTAACCAAGAACCAACCATGGACTTTTAACCACCATGTTGTTCTTAAATAAACAAGGCTCTCACAAGGACTTTTAACCACCTTTGTGACCTTAACCATCACTTGCCAATATGCATCATTATCATCAATATACCACTGTTTTAAAGCATTCAACAAAGCCATAACATCATGCATCTTTAAGCATCAAACCACATTAAAACAATGTTCAAAAACAAGGATCTCTTACCTTGAGCATCCTTCAACACATAGCTTATAATCTCAACAAATAAACATGCTAAATATGCTTTCAAAACAGGATTTAAAACATGCAAACAAACCACCTTGCATACAACCAATCCATGGTTCATCACCAAGAGAGTTTTTCCGAAAACTTACTCTTGAGCTTAGCTAAGTTGCTTAGACTTAAACTAAGCTCCCAAACCTTCAAAACACTGGTTTCAAAGCTAAAAACCAAAATCCACTCACAGATTTCGTTTCGCCTCTTGCCGAAACACCAATCAAGCTTCCGGATCACCACCACTAGGATCCAAAGATGACTCCCCTGTTTTAAACACATCAAAGCAGAGGATTAATGCATCATCATGCATTAATAACTTCAATGAAAGCACCTAACTCGCTGCTCTCATCCACACTCCATTTTCGGCTACCAAACACAACCGAAAATGCATCCAAACAACTCCACAACACTACCCAGCCAAGATCCATCAAATCTAAACATCCTTAAACATCAATTAACATCCAAAAAGGATCTAACATCACCCTTATACCTCCAGCAACAACAGATCATCAAGATCACTCCAAAAACAACCAAGAACCCAAGCAAAACTTAGGAAAATCAACCTATCCGGGATTGCATTAATTAAACCTCAATTTCTCATCAATTTAACATTTTATAAAACACAAATTAAGGATTGAGAACTTGGGAATTTCAGTAAAGAACTGAGAGTTTAGAGGAGAAGGACGTTCTTACCTCCAAACTTGAGTTTTCTCCCTTTTTAGAACCAAAATCTTGAAAATCCACTTAGCAAATGCAAAGGTTTTGTTGAAGAGATGATTGAAGATCAAAAGAGAATTGAAATGAATTGTTTAGGTGACAAAATCAGAGGAAAATGCTCTGGAGAAATGTGTTTGGTTTGAGAGAAAAGATGGGAGAAAATGGAAATGAAATTTTAGGAAGTTAGTTGGAAATTCCAAAATATCTTCCCTCCTTTTTAGTTTTATTTAAAAACCATTAATAAATCATTTAACATCTTAGAAAAATCTGGAGAAACTCCCATTGGGTAAATAGCTCCTTAAAGATTCAAAGTTTCAATCCTTTTTAAAACAGTCTCACAGTTTTCAAAAATTACATTTTGGTCACTAACCAAAATGTCACACTTCCAAACCTCATTTTGTAAAATTGATTTCACCATTCACTTATATATAATAAAAGAGGATTTTAAGACATTTTTCCATATTTTTAATGCAACCCGAACTAGGCTTTCCTAATTTCACCTTTATATATTCGAACCGCACTTCGACCGAACCGGTCCGAACCCCAAAACTCCTAAGCCCAAAATCAGGGCGTTACAACTCTCCCCCCCTTAAGAAATTTCGTCCTCGAAATTTACCTGAAGGAAAGAGATAAGGAAACTGCTTCAGCATGTCATCCTTCCGTTCCCACGTGGCTTCCTCAACACCACGATGCTTCCACAACACCTTTACCAACTCAATGGTCTTGCCTCGAAGAACCTTGCTATCCGAATCCAGAATCTTCACCGGTTCCTCATCATAGGTCAAATCCGGATTCAATTCCACTTCTTCCACAGGCATCACATGCGAAGGATCCGATCTATACTTCCGGAGCATAGAAACATGAAACACATCATGAATCTTCTCCAACTCTTGAGGTAGCCTCAACTTGTACGCAACAGGACCCACACGCTCAATCACCTCGTATGGTCCAATGTACCTAGGGCTCAACTTACCCTTACGGCCAAACCTCATCACCTTTTTCCAAGGCGAAACCTTCAAAAACACACGGTCACCCACCGCATACTCAATCTCCTTACACTTCAAATCCGCGTAAGAGTTTTGCCGATCAGAAGCTGTCTTCAAACGCTCACAAATGAGCTTCACCTTCTCGGTGGTTCCTTTCAACAAAGCTGGCATCGAAACCAACTTCTGACCCGTTTCAGCCCAACAAAGAGGAGTCCTACACTTCCTCCCGTACAAAGCTTCATAAGGTGCCATTTGAATACTTGCCTGATAACTATTGTTATAAGCAAACTCCACCAAAGGCAAATGTTTCTCCCAAGAGCCTTGGAACTCAATCACGCAGCACCTCAACATATCCTCCAAAATCTGGATAACACGCTCGGATTGACCATTCGACTGAGGATGATAAGATGTACTGAAATTCAACCGTGTACCCAAAGCTTGATGCAAACACTGCCAGAAACGCGATGTAAACCTCGGATCCCTATCCGACACAATCGACTTTGGCACACCATGCAGCCGCACAATCTCAGCAATGTACAGCTCCGCAAGCTTATCCAAAGAATACGTAGTATGCACAGGCAAGAAATGCGCACACTTCGTCAGGCGATCCACAATCACCCACACCGAATTCTTCTTCGATGGTGTCAAGGGTAAACCAGATACAAAATCCATGGTAATCCTTTCCCACTTCCATTCAGGGATTCTCAACGGTTGCAACAACCCTGAAGGAACCTGATGCTCAGCCTTAACTCGCTGACACACCATGCACTTGCTCACAAACTCTGCAACATCCTTCTTTAAACCCACCCAATAGTACTCATCACGAAGATCTCGATACATCTTAGTACTACCAGGGTGCATAGCAAAAGGACTACTATGACCTTCAGTCAGAATAGCTCTCCTCAACTCAGCATCATTGGGCACTACTATCCGACTCCCAAAGCACAACACTCCATCATCATTAAAGCAGAAATCCGAAGGCCTCCCCTCCGCGATATCCTGAACATGCGGTACCAAGGAATCATCCAGCAACTGCTTTTCCTTGATCAACTGAACCAAAGATGATTTCACTTGCAACTCAGCCACAAGACCACCATCGCGCGAAATACTCAAACTGGCAAACATAGCCCTCAGCTCAACAACTACCTTCCTACTCAAGGCATCCGCTACAACATTAGCTTTTCCAAGATGGTACTCAATCGTCAAATCATAATCCTTGAGCAACTCCACCCAACGTCGCTGCCTAAGATTCAACTCCTTCTGAGACATCAGATACTTCAAACTCTTGTGATCCGTGTACACAGTACACTTCTCACCATACAGATAATGTCTCCAGATCTTCAAAGCAAAGACCACCGTAGCCAACTCAATGTCATGCGTAGGATAATTGCACTCATGCACTTTCAACTGCCGCGATGCATAAGCCACCACCTTACCCTCTTGCATCAACACACATCCCAAACCAACATAGGACGCATCGCTATACACCACAAACTCTTTCCCTGATTCGGGTTGAACCAAGATAGGAGCTTGCGTCAAAGCTGCCTTAAGCTTCTCAAAAGCCTGCTGTCTCGCTTCCGTCCATTCATACTTAACATCCTTTTGCAACAACTTTGTCAAAGGTGCAGCAATCTTAGAAAACCCATCCACAAACCTCCGGTAGTATCCCGCCAAACCAAGGAAACTACGAACCTCATGAACAGACTTAGGAACCTTCCAATTCATCACCGCCTCAATCTTCTGAGGATCAACACGAATCCCTTCAGCAGAAACCACATGCCCAAGAAACACCACTTCACTTAACCAGAACTCACACTTGCTTAGCTTGGCATAAAGCTGATTCTCCAACAAAGCTTGCAACACAATCCTCAAATGCTCTTCATGCTCCTCCTCAGTACGCGAGTACACGAGGATATCATCAATGAACACCACAACAAACTTGTCCAGGTATTCATGAAACACACGATTCATCATGTCCATGAAAGCAGCAGGAGCATTTGTCAAACCAAACGGCATCACAAGGAACTCGTAATGCCCATACCTTGTCCTGAAAGCTGTCTTAGGCACATCCACATCCTTTACCTTCAACTGATAATACCCTGACCTCAAGTCAATCTTAGAGAACACAGCTGCTCCCCGAAATTGATCAAAGAGATCATCAATTCTCGGCAAAGGATACCGATTCTTGATAGTCAACTTGTTCAGCTGACGATAATCAATGCACATTCTCATAGTGCCATCCTTCTTCTTCACAAACAAGACCGGTGCACCCCAAGGCGACACACTCGGCCGAATGAACCCACGATCAAGCAACTCTTGCAACTGCGTCTTCAGCTCTTTCAACTCTTTGGGTGCCATTCTATAAGGGGTAATGGACACAAGAGTTGTATTCTCATACAGCTCAATCCCAAACTCCACCTCGCGATTAGGAGGTAACCCAGGCAACTCCTCAGGAAACACACCAGGAAACTCTCGCACAATCCTGATATCTTGCACACGTAACTCCTTAGAGCTAGGATTCATCACAAAAGCTAGATAAGCTTCACAACCTTGCCTCAGCATCCGGCTCGCCTCCAACGTAGACACCACATTGGCAAGAAACTTCACATTCTCACCAACCACAACAACCTCATAGTCATCTGCAAGCTTCAACGAAACTCGCTTATTCTCACAATCCACAACAGCTCGATGCTCAGCAAGCCAATCCATACCAAGGATTACATCAAAACCATAGAAAGGCAACTCTATAAGGTCAACATGAAAAACATGATCTTGAACAACCAAAGGACATCTTCTATAAAGCTTTCGAGTCACAACAGTCTCACCAAAAGAACTAGTGACACGCACACCAACATCCAAAGACTCAACAGGCAAACCAAGCAATTCAGCACGCTCACGCAATATGTATGAGTGCGTAGATCCAGAATCAATCAAGGAAAGTAACGACAAGGATTGCAAAGTAAAGGTACCTGCGATCACATCCGCGTCATTCCTTCCCTCCCGCTGAGCATACACTCTGTCTTGGCCACCACCCTCAGGCTGAATAGCCACAACATGAGCCACACCCCGACCACCTTCCTCTCTCTGCTGGAAGTTACCACGGCCGCGTCCACGACCTCTCTGCGGTGCAGCAACAACAGGAGCACGCACTTGGCCACCAGCCAACATAGGACACTCTCTCCTCATATGATCCGTAGATCCACAGTTCCAGCACGCATTACCCGCTGCCACAACCGGAGCTTGCACCTCCCTCACAGCACGAGGACAATCACGCTTCATATGGCCACGCGAACCACATATCCAACATGCACTCGGATCAACTCTAGCGTTGCCTCCCCGAGCAGGCGCACCACCACCTCGCTTAGCTTAGGACTGATACTTCTGATCATGTCCCCTCTTGTTCCGTCCACCACCGGAACTATATTCAGCTGCTCGCTTACCAGCACTTGACCCAGCACTTCTAGCAGACAAACCCAAGTTCATCTCAATATCCTTTGCTCGGCCCACCAGCACATCAAAATCATCATACTCAGTAGCCAGCACATACATCTTTACTTCCGTCACTAAACCATAACGGAACCTTTCACACCTCTCCCGCTCATCCGGAACAAGCTCAGGTGCGTATTGACTGAGTCGGACAAACTGGACCTCATACTCAGCCACAGACATGCTCCCTTGGGTAAGAGACATGAACTCCCTCTTCTTTTCATCTAGGTACCTCACACCCAGATACCTTCTCTTGAACGCGTTCTGGAAGAACGTCCAAGTTACGTCAGCTTCCGCCATTCCAGCGATAGTGGTTGTCCACCACGTGTAAGCATCATCCTGAAGCAATGATACTACACAGCCCAGCTTTTGCACATCAGTGCAACTCATCTGACCCAAGATTCTCTTGGTACCCTCTAACCAAGACTCTGAACCTTCAGCTGACAACCCTCTGAACTCAGTCCCTCCTAGACTGCGCAAGCGTTCCAAGGGTAGTCTAACTCCAGCATCTCCTTGATGCGCAGCTCCTTGAGCTCCAGCTACTGCTGCTTGAAAAGCTCCAGCAATAGCTTGTATCAACACTGTCATGTAAGGAATAGCTTGTCCTTGACCAGCCTCTGGTCCAGCGACCCCAACACCAGCTGCAGCTCCAGCTCCTTCACCCCCAGCACCACCACCACCCGGTGGAGGAGGTAAATCCACCGCACTTTCAACATTCTCCTCATTCTCATTCTCATTTTGAGCCGTAGCTCGCACATTACTCCTCAACTCTCTACGAGGTGACATACTCTAACAATGCAATCACAATGCAAATAAACAAAGTCAGGCCCAGCAAGGTAAGCAATCCAAGTACTCAAGCTCATTTTCACTTAAAAACAACATCATTACATTAGCTTTGATTTGGCAATGGGTACCCCAAAACATGCTTCACCACAGCATACACCTCAATTGCAACACATTTACAATTCACCCAACATGCTTTCACTCAACAAGCATACAAAGCATACATACTCTAATCATCCATACAATCATTCCCAATTACTCGAGAACTCAGCTTTGATACCACCAAATGTAACCCCCTTAACCCGGCCCAGACGGTTGAACCGAATTAAGAAGTTTACACGGGGAAAACCAAAGTCAACCCGAAAGTCAACCTTGATTAACAACCCTTTTTTTCTTTTAAACTTGTCTAAATGCATATTATCCCTAGACATGATCATACAATCAGCATACTCAAAGATCATAACCATCAGAGAACATTCAGGGACCCAATTGCACAAACTAAGACTTTAGGGACCAAATTGTAAATTCTGAAAATTATAAGGACTTAACCCCAATTTAAGCTACCAACTTGAAATTAATCATCTTTCATGCTTCTCTGTCAAATTTCAACTCAAACGGACATCTCAAACTCATAGAATTGCATAAACATGTTTCAAGACCAAAATGCAAACATTTCAGAACATATAACCAACAATTTCAGTGCCCAACGGTCGAGTGTTTCGGAACAGGGAAGACCCGTTCCGAAACGCGGGACCGTTCCGCAACAGGTTTCGAAACAGTGCCTGGCAGTGGCATATCCGTTCTGGAACAGTGCCTCTCGTTTCGGAACGCCCAGGCCATTTCAGGCCCCCGTTCCGATACGGTAGCACCTGTTCCGAAACAGGCTGCCCAGATTGCAGAAAATTTGTTGGTTTATTATACAATTAACCTAGCAAACATGCTCCAAATGCAACCAAATTATACCAGCAAGTCATTCAACATATAAGGAACATAATTGCATCAACCAAACATCAACATGGCATCAATTATGAAAATCCCCAATTCTATAGACATGCTTCCTACTTAGAAAACCATTCAAGCAACATTAAACCAAAACCACCTCACAAAGGCCAATTGCAAGTTCCAACATTATGAACAACATAAATCCAACTTAGGGAGTCCAAAACATCTCCCAAAACATCAACATAGGTCCCCCATTGCCAAATGCCCAAAAGCTAATAGTGTTTAAGAAACCTTCACCATACTTGAGCTTAGTTCACCACTTGGATTCTTCACCACCTTGCTGCCCCCAATGCACTTTAATGCTCTCCATTATTGGTTTAAGAAAAGAGAGAGAGAGCGTAAGCAAAAGCTTAGTGAGGAATGCTCATTTAAAACCACACAATAATGCATTTATAAAACACATTTATAAACCATTCTTCAATACAACATTTACACATGCACTAAAGCATTTAAAACAAGCACTTCATGCTTCAAGATCATAACATGTCATATTGGCAACAAGTGATACATTCCACATAAGATCCACACATGGACTTTTAAACACCATTGTGATCTTATAATTTCCAAGGACCACACATGGACTTTTAAACACCATTGTGTCCTTAACCCATGGACTTTTAAACACCATGGCAAGGACCACACAATGACTTTTAAACACCTTTGTGTCCTTAACAAGAATCATCCAAGGACTTTTAAACACCTTGATGTTCTTAAATAACAAGGCTTACACAAGGAATTTTAACCACCTTGAACCTTAACCAAGAACCAACCATGGACTTTTAAACACCATGTTGTTCTTAAAATTCACAAGATTCACACAAGGACTTTTAACCACCTTTGTGATCTTAACCAAGAACCAACCATGGACTTTTAACCACCATGTTGTTCTTAAATAAATAAGGCTCTCACAAGGACTTTTAACCACCTTTGTGACCTTAACCATCACTTGCCAATATGCATCATTATCATCAATATACCACTGTTTTAAAGCATTCAACAAAGCCATAACATCATGCATCTTTAAGCATCAAACCACATTAAAACAATGTTCAAAAACAAGGATCTCTTACCTTGAGCATCCTTCAACACATGGCTTATAATCTCAGCAAATAAACATGCTAAATATGCTTTCAAAACAGGATTTAAAACATGCAAACAAACCACCTTGCATACAACCAATCCATGGTTCATCACCAAGAGAGTTTTTCTGAAAACTTACTCTTGAGCTTAGCTAAGTTGCTTAGACTTAAACTAAGCTCCCAAACCTTCAAAACACTGGTTTCAAAGCTGAAAACCAAAATCCACTCACAGATTTCGTTTCGCCTCTTGCCGAAACACCAATCAATCTTCCGGATCACCACCACTAGGATCCAAAGATGACTCCCCTGTTTTAAACACATCAAAGCAGAGGATTAATGCATAATCATGCATTAATAACTTCAATGAAAGCACCTAACTCGCTGCTCTCATCCACACTCCATTTTCGGCTACCAAACACAACCGAAAATGCATCCAAACAACTCCACAACACTACCCAGCCAAAGATCCATCAAATCTAAACATCCTTAAACATCAATTAACATCCAAAAAGGATCTAACATCACCCTTATACCTCCAGCAACAACAGATCATCAAGATCACTCCAAAAACAACCAAGAACCCAAGCAAAACTTAGGAAAATCAACATATCCGGGATTGCATTAATTAAACCTCAATTTCTCATCAATTTAACATTCATTAATCATCAAAAAGACACCTCAAAACACTGCCCAAACAGATCACACGAATTTTAACCAAAAATCCACCAAATCTTGCATTTAAAAGCCAAGATTAAGAACACCACCTTAAAACCTTTTATAAAACACAAATTAAGGATTGAGAACTTGGGAATTTCAGTAAAGAATTGAGAGTTTATAGGAGAAGGACGTTCTTACCTCCAAACTTGAGTTTTCTCCTTTTTTAGAACCAAAATCTTGAAAATCCACTTAGCAAATGCAAAGGTTTTGTTGAAGAGATGATTGAAGATCAAAAGAGAATTGAAATGAATAGTTTAGGTGACAAAATCAGAGGAAAATGCTCTGGAGAAATGTGTTTGGTTTGAGAGAAAAGATGAGAGAAAATGGAAATGAAATTTTAGGAAGTTAGTTGGAAATGCCAAAATATCTTCCCTCCTTTTTAGTTTTATTTAAAAACCATTAATAAATCATTTAACATCTTAGAAAAATCTGGAGAAACTCCCATTGGGTAAATAGCTCCTTAAAGATTCAAAGTTTCAATCCTTTTTAAAACAGTCTCACAGTTTTCAAAAATTACATTTTGGTCACTAACCAAAATGTCACACTTCCAAACCTCATTTTGTAAAATTGATTTCACCATTCACTTATATATAATAAAAGAGGATTTTAAGACATTTTTCCATATTTTTAATGCAACCCGAACTAGGCTTTCCTAATTTCACCTTTATATATTCGAACCGCACTTCGACCGAACCGGTCCGAACCCCAAAACTCCTAAGCCCAAAACCGGGGCGTTACAAAAGGTGTTAGATGAGCTTAACAAGCTCAAGGAGTCTTTCAAAAATGTTGGTAATGTGAAAAATGAGATAGGTGAATCCTCTAGAACTAACCAACCTAAAAGAAAGACATATAACTACAAACAAAATAGCTTCTATAGACATAATAGAACTAAGAAAATTAGAAGTGTATGGGTTCCTAAGAAACTCGTCAAGTCTAATAATGTTGTTGCTATGTCACCTTGGATTCCTAAGGGAACCAAACTTTTGGGAGCTAACACTCGTGGACCCAAAATGATTTGGGTACCAAAAATCAAAGCTTAAAATCTTTGTTTGTAAGGGACACTGCTACAAGGCCAAAGCACAAAGTCAAAACTCATGGTACCTTGATAGTGGATGCTCGAGGCACATGACCGGAGACAAGAGTCGATTCATTGACTTAAAGCCAAAAAGTGGAGGATTAGTGACATTTGGTGACAACTCTAAAGGCCACATTAAAGGTATTGGATCCATAGGTAATCACTCTACTATTCTCATTGAAAATGTTTTATATATCGATGGTCTAAAACATAATTTATTGAGCATTAGTCAATTGTGTGACAAAGGGTTTAATGTCTTATTTGATAAAAATGGGTGCAAAATTGTTGACATTAAATCAAATAATATAATGCTCATTGGTCATCATATAGGTAATATATACATGGTGCATTTAGATGACATTCATACATCCCATGCATGTTTTGCTGCACAAAAAGAAAATGATGCATGGCTATGGCATAGGAAACTAGGACATGCTAGCATTAGTGTTTTAGAAAAATTAGTTTCCCTAAATCTAGTTAGAGGTTTGCCCAAAATTAAATTCTCAAATGACAAAATTGTGATGCATGCTCTAAGGGTAAACAACATAAATCATCATTTAAATCCATTAATGATGTTTCTACAAGTAGGTGTTTGTAACTAATTCACGTGGATTTATTTGGGCATATTAGAACTATGAGCTTGGGTGGTAAATCGTATGCATTTGTACTTGTTGATGACTATTCTAGATTTACTTGGGTTCTATTCTTAAGTACTAAAGATGAGGCTTTAGAAAAATTCATCACGTTTTCAAAATTAACTCAAAATGATCTTGAACTTAAGATTTATCATATTAGAAGTGATCATGGAACCAAATTTCAAAATCTAGGTTTTGAAGAGTTTTTAAATGAAAATGGTATTAGCCACAATTTTTTGGCTCCTCGAACTCCTCAACAAAATGGGGTAGTTGATAGGAAAAATAGGACTTTGCAAGAAATGGCTAGAACCATGCTTTGTGAAAACAATTTACCTAAATATTTTTGGGGGAAGCGACAAAAATCGCTTTGCTACATTGTAAACCACGTAATGATTAGGTCACTTTTAAAGAAAACACCATATGAGATTTTAAAATCTAAAAAGCCTAACATTAGCTATTTTCATCCATTTGGTTGCAAGTGTTTTGTTTTAAACAATGGAAAAGACAACTTAGGTAAATTTGATGCTAAAAGTGATGAAGATATTTTCTTAGGTTATTCCTTAAACTCTAAAGTCTATCGTGTATTTAATAAGAGAACTTTAGTAGTAGAAGAGTCTATTCATGTTGTATTCGATGATAACCTCCTTTCGAGGAATGATTCTTGTGATAATGATGATGTAGGAATCCTTGATACCTTTGATGGAGGACAAACTTCAAAGGAGGATGAGATTCCAACGAAAGAATAGGATACACAAGATCCACCTCTTGAAGCCTTGAAGGACTTGGCTCTTGAGGAAAAGAAAGTGAGCTACCCAAGGGAGTACAACTATGTCAAAAGTGGTGAAATCTTGGGTGATCCATCCAAGGGGGTAACTACTAGATCTGCTCTTAAACTCATGAACCATGTTGCTTTTATCTCATGCATAGAGCCTAAGAACATTAAAGAAGCATTAAAAGATGATTTTTGGATTATGGCTATGCAAGAAGAGTTAAATCAATTTGAGAGAAGTAATGTTTGGACATTAGTTGAAAGGCCTAGTAATCAATCTACTATAGGAACTAAATGGGTATTTAGGAATAAACTAGATGAGAGTAGTAACATTGTGAGAAACAAAGCTAGATTAGTTGCTCAAGGTTACACTCAAGAAGAGGGAATTGATTTTGATGAAACCTATGCACCCGTAGCTAGAATGGAAGCTATTAGGATGTTGCTTGCATATGCATGTTATCATGATTTCAAGCTTTTTCAAATGGATGTTAAAAGCGCATTTTTAAATGGTTTTATAAAGGAGGAAGTGTATGTGGAACAACCACCGGGTTTTGAAGACTCAAAGTTTCCAAATCATGTTTTCAAACTAACTAAAGTACTTTATGGTTTAAAACAAGCTCCTATAGCTTGGTATGAAAGACTTTCAAACTTTTTGATTGAAAAAGGTTTTGAAAAAGGTAAGAAGGACACTACATTTTTTCATAAAAAGGTATAAAAATGACATCTTAGTAGTACAAATATATGTTGATGATATTATTTTTGGATCTACTAATAAGTGTCATTACAAAGAGTTTACTAAGTTAATGCAAGGTGAATTCGAGATGAGCATGATGGGGAAGCTCTTATTCTTTTTGGGACTCCAAATCAAGCAAAGGAAGGATGGCACTTTCATCAATCAAGCAAAGTACATCAAGGATATGCTCAAGAAGTTTGACTTGGAGAATGCAAAGCCTCAAGTCACACTAATGAGCTCATCTACAAAGCTTGACAAAGATGAAGGAGGTAAGTGTGTTGACTCTAAGCTTTATCGCTCTATGATTGGATCTTTGCTTTACCTTACCACAAGTAGACCATATATTTTGTTTAGTGTTTGCTTGTGTGTTAGGTTTCAAGCTAGTCCTAGAGAGTCTCACCTTATAGCCGTTAAGAGAATCTTTAGGTACCTTAGAGATACCCCTTGTCTAGGTCTTTGGTACCCTAGAGACTCAACCTTCATGCTTATTCGGATGCAGATTATGGGGGTGTAAAATTGATAGGAAGAGTACTTCGGGAACTTGTCAATTCTTAGGTAGTATGCTCATATCTTGGTTCTCTAAGAAACAAAATAGTGTAGCTCTATCTACCACCGAAGTCGAGTACATATCCTTAGAGAGTTGTTGTGCTCAAGTCCTTTGGATGAAGCAACAACTCTTAGATTATGGTATTAAAGTTGAAACCATACCCCTTAAGTGTGATAATACTAGTGCCATATGCTTAACTAAAAATCCCATCCAACACTCTAGAACCAAACATATAGAAATAAGGCATCATTTCATTAGAGATCATGTCCTTAAGGAAGATGTTGTTATAGAGTACGTTGACACCTTGAACCAACTAGCGAACATTTTTACTAAACCTCTAAACAAAGAGTGTTTTTGGTCCCTTAGGAGAGAGTTAGGTCTAACTAGCCTTCCTTGACCCTTTAGGACTCTTTTTAAGGTTAAAATTGCTTGAATTTGTGAAATTGCATGTTTATGTGTTGTTGCTCTTGAAAATATCCATGCTTATAGATAGAGGAGTATGCTTCTATTAGAATATTCTTAGAACTGCTCATTCAGCAATTGCATTCATTTAGAAGGTGCTAAAATCGAGCCTTTGGTTGTTCTTAAAGCCTAAAATGTATTTCTGGGCATAGGGTATCGATACGGCCTTAAGTGTATCGATACGAGTACCGTATTAGTTTTCCAGACTACATTTGCCTAAAACGAGTATCGATATGGTTAAACCCATTTAGATATGAGCTAAAAACGTTTCGATACGGATTGCATCTATTTCGATACGGACCTTCGACGAGCGTTTCAAGGGAATTATGTTTTTACGCCCCATATCGGTACACCCTCAGGCGTATCGATACGTGATTGCGCAGACAGCTTCTTTAAGGCATTTAAAGAGTTTTACTTTTACCAAAATTATTTTTACAAAACTCTAGCCATTTTTCACTCTATAAAAAGTCTCTCAATCCCTCATATTTTCACATCACAACTCAAAATCTCTTGAGGGTTTTCAACATCAAGCAAAGCTTTTCAAGCTTTTCATCAATTTGGTGCAAAGTTCTTCTCCCATTCATCTCTATCAATATCAAGGTAAAAATCTCTTTTTATTTGATTTTCATTCTAAATTTTGTTTTGTTTTGTTTTGTTTTCTCAAAAACAAATTTCTTTTCAAACTTTTGATTTTTGCTTTGTTTCTCAAATTTTTCTCAAAAACCTTGATTGTTGGTTTTCAATGGGTTGAATGAGAAAGTTAATGCATACACTATTTTTGATCTTTTTCTCTAGTTAATGGCACCTAAAAAGAGAGCATGTACTAGTGAAGTTGGTGAAGGTTCTAATGACAAAGATGGTACTCGCCCGAACCTCACTCTTATCTATCAATAGTGCTTCAAGACTTCCGGAGATCTCACCTATTTCCGACAATTTCAAAACTAAAAAATTAGTCTGGAGAGGGTAATTTTCGTTCCTTTTCTCAACTCGGAGCGCTTAAAATTTGTTTACCTAACGTTGCACCAAGAATGGAAATTCATGGATTTTATTCAAATTCTCGGCTTTTTCTAAGCAATTTGGTCTTGATTTTCTATGCTAATGCCAAGTGTGTCACAAATCAAGCGGGTGTTGTTACGGCTATTAATTCCTATCTAATGGGTAAAAAGATCACCATCAATGTTCAATCTATTTGTGATGTGTTCAAGTTAGAGGATGAAGGTCTTGATGATGAGAATGCTCTTGGACATGTCTTGAAAGGTTCGGTCACCGCTCTTAATGCTCAAGATCGGATCCTACATTTGATGGTTTCTTGGTGGTTTAGGCCCTCGGGAGGCAAATATTCCACTATCCGCCAAGTTGACGATTTTTGGATTCGGTGCTTCCATCGAAGACAACGACCAAACCTTGCTCGGATTATATTTGCGGAGATTGCCTATCTCGTGCAACATCGCCACACTACTCTTGTAACTTCGTTCACTTATGGCACAACCTTGAGTTATTTCTTCTCACAAAAGGAGATTGATTGCTCACATTACTACCTGACTCCCCTCACCGATCCTATCGATGAAAGATCTCTTTCAAGGGGTAAGTTCATGTACTTTAATGGTAATTGGCTTCGTCTCTCCGAACTCCCTAGTGATGCTATTCCGGAAGAAATTGCTAATCCTCAAGCCGCTCAAGCTCCTTCTCCACCTTCCATGGATGCCCTCATGACCTTTCTCAATGAGCAATTCACGGGCTTGCGCACGGGAATTGCTTCTATGGATCAAGCGATGAGTTCAGGATTTGCTACTATAGACACACATTTTACAAGTCTTGAAGATTGTGTGAAAACTGTGGAGACGCGTCTCACTTCCCTTGAAGGCGGTCATAACTCGATGAACATATCTCTTACTTCGTTTCATGACGAGTGGCGTCAATCTCGAAGGAATGATGATGCACATGATGAGGACAATGAAGATGATGAAGATGGCGATGGTGATGCATAGTAGTTCATCTTTGCATATTGCTCATGTCATTTAGGATATCTATTTATGCACTTTCAATAATGTTTTTAGGACTAAGTTTGCATTCTAAAACATATGCTTTGATTTTCTGTTATTTGGATTTTATGTTGATGTTATCTTCATTTTGAACTTAATGGTTATCTATATTATGTTGCTTGACTACTATTTATGCCTTTTGCCTATGTTTATCAATGTCTCTATTTTTGATCTAACAAAAAGGGGGAGAGGGAACAAGCTCACACTTAAAATTTTGATTTTCAACTTAAATTTTACCTAGTTAATATTAAGGGGGAGTTATTTTGCAAAGTTTTTCAAAAGTGTCAAAATTTTCAAGTTTTGGTTTTGTTATATCAAAAAGGGGAAGATTGTAAAACCTATGTTTGATTTTGATATAACAATGTATGTTAAGGATTAAATTGAAAATATGAAATAGATTTTTAAGTCCCTCAAATGAACGCTCCTCACCGTATCGAAACAAATTGCATCTGTATCGATACGCTCTCTCTGTAAAACTGAAGAAGTTTGAATTGCGTACCGATACGGTTCCACCCGTATCGATACGGATTTAATGGAATTTTAAATTCGACAGCTTTTAATGATTTCGACCATTGGTGTCAGTTGTTAGGTAACCGAAATTTAAAGTGGTAGTTGTCCCGTACCGATATGCCCTTTTTCGTATCGATACGGAAACTTCCAGTTAGCTCTGTTGAATTAATTGCATCGATACGGATGTTCCCTGTATCGAAATGGTCCTTGTCTCGTACTGATACACTTACACGTGTATCGATATGCCCTCTTGTTATTGTGCAACGACTCTTTCTGTTTTGAGACAGGTATCGATACGGGTCCTCGTGTACCGATACGGTAAGCTGTAGAAGTGCATTTATGGTGGACAGAGAGAGTCCCAACAGCTATAATCAATACCCTAACCACCCAAACGGCTATAATTAATAAAGAAGGTATAAATTGAAGCTAATTGAAGACCAGCAAAAACTATTACATCAAAGATAAACATCCTAGCAAAAATCCAAGCTCAAAGTGCTTATTTTCCTATCTCTTTTAAAACCTCAAATTGTGTAGTGTTCAACTCTGATCTTGTTATCAAATTTGGGTTGAGTGTTTGTACTTAAAGGGGAAATCTTGTATTGAGAGATATCTTTCTTGCCTTTATTTTTCCTTTGTACTCTTGTGAGGGTTTGGTAAAATTTTTGAGTAGAAAATTTGACCGGTATTGTAAAGGTTACCTCCTAAGCCTTTAAAATGGGAAGAACAATTAATGGATTGTTGGAAAATCCTTAGTGAAGCTAAGGTAGTGGATGTAGAGTTTGATTGGAACTTGAACCACTCTAAATCCTCTTGTCTATCATTTTTAATTTACCATTCCACCACCAAAGTTCTAAAAATCCAATTCACCCCCCTCTTGGCTTATATTGTTTCATTGATCCACTCAACAAATTTGAACATACTAGGTTCTAATGGTGCATCTATATAAAATAAATTTTAAAAAAATGGATCTAATTTGAGATATTCGGTTCAGGTTTGCTACTATAAACCTAATGTAGCTCGTTCGATTCGGCCTAACGTCTAGATTGGGTCAAGGGGGTTACAATTTCATGCTTTGATGCTTTGACGATATCGCTCCGACCCCTCCCATGTTATCATTCTTGAAGAAATCGAGGTGAATGCCGAGTTGACCTATGGGGAGGAACCTATAAAGATCCTTGATGTAGGAGTCAAGGAATTGCGCAACAAGAGCATATCATTGGTCAAGATGTTATGGAGGAACCATGGCGTAGAAAAAGCTACTTGAGAGACCAGAGACGGCATGGATCTATCGTATCCACATCTCTTCAGATCAGGTAAATTTCGTGTAACGCCCCAATTTTGGGCTTAGAAGTTTTGGGTTTGGACTGGTTCGGTCGGAGTGCGGTTCGAATATAAAAGGGTGAATTTAGGAAAGCCTAGTTCGGGTTGCATTAAAATATGGAAAAATGTCTTAAAATCCTCTTTTATTATATATAAGAGAATGGTGAAATCAATTTTACAAAATAAGGTTTGGAAGTGTGACATTTTGGTTAGTGACCAAAATGTAATTTTCGAAAACTGTGTGACTGTTTTAAAAAGGATTGAAACTTTGAATATTTAAGGAGCTATTTACCCAATAGGAGTTTCTCCAGATTTTTCTTAAATATTAAAGGATTAATTAATGGTTTTTAAATAAAAGTAAAAGGGAGGGAAGATATTTTGGCATTTTTCAACTAACTTTTCCAAATTCCCATTTTCCTTTTCTCTCAACTTTCTCTCAAACCAAACACATTTTACAGCACATTTTCCCTCTGATTTTGACATCCAAATATGAGATTTCAATCCTCTTTTGATCTCTAATCATCCCTTCATCAAAACCTTATCATTTGCTAATTGGATTTTCAAGAATCTTGGTTCCAAAAAGGGAGAAACTCAAGTTTAGAGGTATGAACGTCCTTCTCCTCTAAATTCTCAGCTCTTTACTGAAATTCCCAAGTTCTCAATCCTTGATTTTTGTTTTATTAAAAGTTTTACAATTGTACTCTTGATCTTGGCTTTAAAAAGTAAGATTTGGTTGATTTTTGGTAGAATTCGTATGATCTGACTGGGCACTGTTTTGAGGTGTCTTTTTGATGTTAAAAGAATGTTTAATTGATGAGAAATTGAGGTTTAATCAATGCAATCCCGAATAGGTAGATTTTCCTAAGTTTAGCTTGAGTTTTTGGTTGTTTTTGGAGTAATCTTGATGATCTGTTATAGCTGGAGGTATAAGGACGTGGTTAGATCCTTTTTGGATGTTAATTGAGGTTTAAGAATGTTTAGAATTGATGGATCATGGCTGGGTAGGGTTGTGGAGTTGTTTGGAGGTGATTTCAGTTGTGTTTGGTAGCCGAAATGGGAGTGTTGATGAGAGCAGCGAGTTTAGGTGCTTTCATTGAAGATATTAATGCATGATGATGCATTAATCCTCTGCTTTGATGTGTTTAAAACAGGGGAGTCATCTTTGGATCCTTGTGGTGGTGATCCGGAAGCTTGATTGGTGTTTCAACAAGTGGCGAAACGGAATCGGTGAGTGGATTTTGTTTTTCGGCTTTGAAAACAATGTTTTGAAGGTTTGGGAGCTTAGTTTAAGTCTAAGAAACTTTGCTAAGCTCAAGAGTAAGTTTTCAGAAAAACTCTCTTGATGATGAACCATGAGTTGGTTGAATGCAAGGTGATTTGTTTGCATGATTTAAATTCTATTTTAAAAGCATATTTTAGCATGTTATTTGCTGATTTTGTAAGCCATGTGTTGAAGGATGCTCAAGGTAAGAGATCCTTGTTTTTTAATATTGTTTAATGTGGTTTTGATGCTTAATGATGCATGATGTTTATGTCTTTGTTAAATGCTTTAAAACAGTGAAATATTGTTGTTAATGATGCATATTGGCAAGTGATGTTTTGAGAAAGGTTAAGAACACTATGGTGGTTAAAAGTCCATAGGTGGTTCTTGTTTTAAGAACAACATGGTGGCTAAAATTCCATGGTTGGTTCTTGGTTAAGATCACAAAGGTGGTTAAAAGTCCTTGTGTGAATCTTGTGTATTTTAAGAACAACATGGTGGTTAAAATTCCATGGTTGGTTCTTGGTTAAGGTCACAAAGGTGGTTAAAAGTCCTTGTGTGAGCCTCGTATATTTAAGAACACCATGGTGTTTAAAAGTCCATGGGTGATTCTTGTTAAGGACACAAAGGTGGTTAAAAGTCCTTGTGTGGTCCTTGTGAATTGTAAGAATATCATGGTGTTTAAAAGTCCATGGATGATTCTTGTGCTAAGGACACAATGGTGTTTAAAAGTCCTTGTGAATTGTAAGATCGCAATGGTGTTTAAAAGTCCATGTGTGGATCTTATGTAGATTGTATCACTTGTGGACAATATGACATGTTATAAACTTGAAGCATGAATTGCTTGTTTTAAACGCTTATGTGCATGTACAAATGATGATTTGAACTAAGGTTTATAAAGGTGTTTATAAATGCATTATTGTGTTGTTTTAAATGAGCATTCCTCACTAAGCTATTGCTTACGCTCTCCCTTTTCTTAAATCAATAATGCAGAGCATTAAAGTGCATTTGGGGCAGCAAGGAAGCCAAGCATCCAAGTGAAGATTTAAGCTCATGTATGGTGAACATTTTCCTAAAACTATTAGCTTTTGGGCATTTGGCAATGGGGGACCTATGTTGTTGTTTTGGGAGATGTTTTGGACTCCCTAAGTTGGTTTTATGTTGTTAATGTTGTTAGAACATTTAATTGGCCTTTGTGAGGTGGTTTTGGTATATTGATGCTTGAATGGTTTTCTAAGTAGGATGCATGCCTATAGAATTGGGGATTTGTTTAATTGATGCCATGTTTGAGTATGGTTGATGCAATTATGTTCCTTATGCATGAAATGACTTGCTGGTATATTTTAGTTGCATTTGGAGCATGTTTGATGGGTCAATTTGGTGTTTAAACAGCAAAATTCTGCAAATCTGGGCAGGCCGTATCGGAACGAGAGCTACCGTTTCGGAACAGGGGCCTGAAATGGCCTAGGCGTTTCGAAACGGGAGGAACCGTTCCGAAACGAAAATGCTACTGCCAAGCCTTGTTTCGGAACCCGTTTCGGAACGGTCCCGCGTTTCGGAACAGGTTCTCCCTGTTTCGGAACACTCGACCGTTGGGCTCTGAATTTGATGGTTATATGTTTTGAAATGTTTGTGTTTTAGTCCTGAACCTTGTTATTGCAATTGAATGAGTTTGAGATGTTCGTTTGAGCTGAAATTTGGCAAAGAAGCATGAAAGATGATAAATTTCATAATGGTAACTTTTAATTGGGTTAAGTCCCTATAATTTTCATAATTTGCATTTTGGTCCCTAAAATTGTAATTTGTGTAATTGAGTCCCTGAATGTTCTCTGACTTTTATGATCTTCGAGTATGCTGATCTGGTGAACATATCTAGGGTTAATGTGCATCTAGACAAGATTAAAAAGAAAAAAAAGGGTCGTTAATCAAGGTTGACTTTTGAGTTGACTTTGGTTTTCCCCGTGTAAACTTCTTAATTCGGTTCAACCGTCTGGGCCGGGTTAAGGGGGTTACATTTCGAGGATGAAATTTTCTTTCAGGAGTGGAGAATTGTAACGACCCAGATTTCTGATTCAACGAGTTAGCGTTGACCCGGGACTTAGGTTGGAGGTGGGTAGTAACCGAATGTGTCATGGGTTTTGGGTTTTTGGGCTTGAAATAAACATTGTTTTGCATAGTGGGGTAGATGAGGGACTAGAGGGGTTATTTTCCTTTTTGGTGGCAGCACCTTTCCTTGTCCCCTAGAGACTAAAATTTGTCCATTTACATCATCTTCATTTACTCTTCATCTTTTCTACAAGCTCTCTCCCTCTCTCTCTCTTGTAAGAACATCAAGGAAGAATCAAGGTAAAGGTCCCAAATTTATCTTTCAATCATGCCATCTGAGATTTTAGTTTTAAATATGTTAATCTCCTCATGACAATTTACATTTTGAGGTAAAGATCCTTGAAATTTGTGGAAGATGGAAAAAATGGGTTTTTGAAGGGGTTTTAGTTGGAGAGTGACCTAGGACTGATTTATGTTGTAAATTCGTTTAAAACATATTTCTAATCTTTAGAGAGTGTAACAACTCGTTTTTACACTTGTTGATTAGTGAAAGAAGTTGGTGGAGCTTCTCACACCAAAGACCAAGGAAAAAAGTGAGCATGACCTTGTTGGTGAGAGGATTCCTAGATTTTGAGCAAGGTTTTTACATCTCTAACTCTAATGTGCTTCATGCTTTTCATAAATGTGATTTCCTTGCATTGTTTAAGCTTTTGGGTGTTAAGAACTTGGATATGGATGTTAATGGTGAAACTCATATTTTGTGTTAAAACCCCATAAAATGATAGTAAACCTTTATAATAATCTTCCATAAGATGTAGAATCAAGTTGAGGTGTTAAGGCTTCATTTTGGGGGCTTAGGAAGTGATTTCTCGAGCCTTGGAAGCCATTTTTGAGCTTTGGTATCAATATGCAAGGAGCTGTACCAATACCCTGTGTTCTAAGGGATGAACACAAGCAAAATTTAAAGGGAGTATTGGTACAAGCTTGAGCCGTATCGGTACAAGCTTGAGCCGTATTGGTACCCCATGTTCCATTGAAATTCTAGTAGCTAAAAATGGTATCAGTACACTTTGAGTCGTATCAGTGCTGGTGGAGTATCGATACGCAATCCTCATGTATCGGTATGGGGTCAACGGTCAACCCCCTCTCCTGTGAAGTTGAGTATTGGCCCAGAGAGACGTATCGGTACATATTGTTGGTATCGATACCCACTTGGTAATCTGCCCAAAAATGTCAATTTTCGCCTAGAAGGCTGAAAAATTATATTGTTTGATCCAATAGACCCCTAATGGCCTGAATTGAGTTGTAAAATTAAGAAATCTCATTCTACTCGAGCATAAAACTTAAGAACTTGGTAAAAGTCTTCTATGACTTGTTTGTTGATAGAAACCATAGGATTGTATTGTTATGTGATGATGTTGTGTGCCATGTGGGCGTTTGGTCGTTGGGATCCGGATAACCAAAAGTAACTCTCGATGGCTAAGTGTTTCCGAGTATGCGCTGTCCTCCACTTGATGGTTATTTGTTTTCGAGTAGATGACCCCTGTTACTACCCGATGGCTACGTGTTTCCGGGTATGTAGCTAATGAAAGGACACGATGTTTAGGTGGTTCCAGATTTGACAGCCACTATGATGTCACTTGTCAATTCTTTCGCTTTTATGCCTTATACTCTATGTTTACCTTTGCATGCTTACTTTTATGAACACCATGAATTATTATAGAGTAGTCATGTACCACTGAGTTTTTTTAACTCAGCGTGTAGATGCGTTATTTTTCCGTATGTAGGTTGACAAATCACTCTCTTGGAAGGAGCACATCAACGAGTATTTCCCAGCACGGAATCAACATCGAGTATAATACCTTGATTTTAGTTGTAGGGAAATGTATCCATAAGACCTTACTGTTGTTGGTCTCTAACTCTATTTCTATTTTACTTTGATTTACGGTGTTTAATCCGTACAGATCTCCATTCACATTTTGGATTTGAAACTATTATGATACTTTTATTTAAATGACTTGTTTTAAAATGTTGGTTATGGCTAAACTTAGGTTTTTAATTCGGGCAAAATTTTACGGGTCGTGTTAGAGGTAACCCGAATGTAGTGTCTCGGATCTGGTGGGATCGGGGTGTTACAATCTTAGCCATTTATTGCTCTCATCCAACGGTTCAAAATGGTATAAAAGTAGAGATGACTGAGATTAATAGTGGGTTATGTGAAGATTATCACTTGGGAACAAAAAGTAAGGAAAATGTGTAAAACTATGAGTTTTACGATTTGTGTAAGTGGATCATATCCCTATGTGTGTGTCTTGCATTAGTTATGATCCAGTTACAAAGTGTAAAACTTAATTATTGATACACCTTTTTTGAACCATTGGATGAGGTAAATAAATGACTAAGATTATTTTCTTATTTATTTTCTTGTGATAGTATTTTCATTTCATGTTATTAATCTCAACTATCCATTTACCTTCATCCAACGGTCCAAAAAAATATAAAAATTTCAAAATTTACATAATGTAAAAGGATCATATCCACTTACACAAAATGTAAAACTCAGATTTTTATACGTTTTCTGGATCATTGGAATGGTGAAATAGATGACTGAGATTAATTCTTTACTTTTTTTCCAAGTGATAATCTTCACATATCCTAGTGTTAATCTCGACCATCTATTTCACTCATCCAACGATTCAAAAAACGTGCAAAACTTAAAACACTTACACTGTGTAAACAAATTATATAAAAAACGAATAAAACTTAAAAATTCTTGCTAGGTGGCCCAACTTTTCTTTAAAAACATGTAAAACTCATAGTTTTTCTTACTAGGTGACGTGGACCGCTCCATTAGTTTCATTAGCTTTTGGGGCCTGACCCAACTATTGTATCTTTCCATGTCCCCCGAATCTATGGTTCATAGGCCTGAATTAGGCCTCATTTTATAATAATAATAATAATAATAATAATAATAATAATAATAATAATAATAATAATAAAAAGTTTAAATATGTTAGGGTTTTTTATTCAAAAGATGATATGTTAGGGTTTTTGTACTGCTTTAAAATTTAAAATCTATTCCCTATGTTATGTTTTCTTTTTGGAATTGAATCATGTACTGATTTTTATTTAAAAATGTTGGTCTCTCTCCTAATTTTTATTTAATTTAATAGTCAATTCGTGACCTAACAACTATAAAAGGTAAAATAACTTTTTTAGTCTTACATTTACAAATTTATCATTCTGACCCTAATCTTTTGAAATAAATAAAAATATCATTAGTTGAACAATACAATTTTTAATCATCTATTTTTATAGCTCTTTAGGGGACAAATTGGTAAAAAAAAATTAAACACGGAGGATTAAAAAGTTATTTTTCCTTTTTATAGTTGTTAGGTGAACACTTAAATGTAAAATAAAAATTAATAGAAAATCAAGATTTTAAATTAAAAAATAGTACACGGAATCAATTTTTCAAAATAAATAAATAAATAAAGCATATTGACTTAGTTTAAAATTTTGAAATGGTACAAAAATCCTAATATATTTAAACAAAAAGAAAAAACAAAATTTAAAACTATATCGCACTCTTCGAAAGATAGCTATTTTAAGATTAATAAAAAAAGATAGCTATTTTATTTGGGGTAAATATATATTTTGGTATTTAATTTTTTGTCCAATTAGATATTTAAACTTTACTTCTTCATTTAAATTGGTACATGATCATAACTTTTTCATCAAATTTTTATACTTACAATAAACGATTTATTTAATTTATATGAACTAAAAAGTCAAATTTATGTACCAATTTAAATTAGAAAATCAAATTTAGGTATCTGATTGGATAAAAAATTTAGATACGAGTTTAAATTTTCAAGCCAAATTTGAGTAGAAAATTATATTAACAATATTTAAACTCTTGATCTATAAAATACTAACAAGGGACCTTAATCACTCCACGTCTCCACCCTTATTTTTTTTTTTGACAAAAAAAAATCTTTAAAACCCCAATAATTGTACCTTTTTAGGTCAGTTAAAAGTGTTATTTTAGCTTTGTATGTTCGAACAAAAATGATATGTACCTTTTATGTGTTCATATGTATTTTCCAACTTCCAATACTAAAAAGTTAAACCCTACAATCTAGCCTAACATTTTAAATCATAAAACTTAAAAATTAAACCATAAATCCTGAATTATAAACTCTAAACTTCAAACACTAACTCTAAACCTCAACCATAATCACTATACCTATTTTTTACTATTAGAACATACATAGAGACACCAAAAAGAATATATAATTTCAATCCGGTTAAAATAAATCATTTGCTCATTTGCGGTGCCCCTTTCTATGCTTCAACACTAACAAATAAATTCTAAGTCTCAACTCTAAATTTTAAACTATAAACTCTAAACTTTTAAAAAAATACAATCTACCCATAATCTTTAAACTCTAATCTTATACCATATCCAAAAATCTTAATCATAAACTCTAATTCTATTTTTAGTATGAGAACATAAATATAAACACCAAAAAAGACACGGGAAGTGGTAGAATATTTCTATTCCTATACGGTAGGTTCTTACTTTTCAGTTAACATGCATATATAAGTATATTTAGTATCTAACCTAAATTGCAAGTGAAGTAAAGATTTGAAGTTTGCTTTGCATGTGATTATGTGAAGAACAAAACTCAAAATACCAACATTTGGTTAGAATTTGTTGGCCTTTGGCCACTGGCAATAGCCTTTGCCTTTAACATCCAATCCCATCTAGACAATGGTGGGATATGCGCACTACCATCTTTGTTTTTCATCTTTTCCTCTAATTGTAAGCCCAAACCCCCCATTTCCCACTCCACTAATCTCTCCTTTAATTCCATCCCCATTTGCTTTGCTGGGGATTTGTGTCATCCACTCATAAAATGAAAAACAAGATCAATTTTCTTTTATTTTATCAGAGCTTCGAATTCTGCGGTGTAAATAGAGCAAATAAAGTTGAGAGAATTGTCCTCATAATAAGCTTATGTAATTATGGGTGTTTATCGAGCGAGTTGATAACGAGTTGAGTAGTGCTCGACTCGACTCGAAAACTATTCAACTCATACTCGATAAAATTTTGCTCGACTCGTGCTCATTATAAAATTCGTTGCTCGTAAAGTTCGTCAAAAATTTTACCTTATATTTTTTAAATATATGTAAAATCTAGTAATACTACAAAGAACTTAATATAAACATAAATTAACAAAAAAATAGTGTGTGAAGCAACTCCAAAGTAACAATCCACAAATATGCCAAACTAGCATATTAAAATAAAATTAGTGATTTGATCGCGAGCTTAATGAGTTGAGTTGGACCTTGCTCGACTTGACTTCTTCAGGCCTCGAGTCAAACTCGAATTCAAATTGAATCAATTCTAGTTGAGCATTAACCGAGTCAAGCTTAAGCTGCTCAACTCAGTTAACACGTCAATATATAATACTCTATCTGAATTTTGGTTATACCAAAATAATTCAGGTTATAATTGGGAAGAAAATTATTAAAGCTATAACTTATGAATCATATTGAAGAAAAAGAAAAGAGAGAGAACTCTTAAATCATGATTTAATAAGTTTAATATGTATAACATCAGGAAGATCAATTTGTCGATCAACTTTTTAATTTGATACGTCAATCAAATAATTAAATGAATGTATAATATTTAATTATTATTAAAGTAAATAACTTAATCCTATCAAATTATGTACGATAAAACTTGAATCATCCCACTGTTTATACACTGATTCGTGCCGAGTGAGTGGATTTTTTTCTTGGAAGGTGGGTGGAGTGGTTTCTTATTTTCTTGCTCCACCTCGCCCATCCTCATATATAAAATTATCATTTTACCTTTATATATATAAATTATTCAAAGTGTAAAAAAAAAGTAAAATAAACCATAATTATTGAATTTGTTTTATTTATATCAACAAAGGATGATTTAGTTTTAATAACAAAACAAACACATTTGTGAAATGATTTAATTTATTTTATATATAAATTATTCATTATAACGTGCTTTTATAACAAAATCATGTATCATGTATTTCTTTAAAAAAATTAAATTGAGACGACAGTCACGGCATAGAACCAAATAGGGATTGATGTATTCAACATCTATGGAAATTGTAATAATTTTAAATTTAAATTTAAACATTTACAGTGAAATAAATAGTGAAACACAAAACACTAACAATAAAATATTGGCGGATTTAATAATATTTGTCTGACCCCCCTATTATCATCCCGTATTGAATTGAACAGCTTAATTTTATACCTAATTTCATCCATTTAAAACCAAAATTTACATATGTATGCATATGTAAAACAATGATGATCCCAACTTCAAATTTTTAATGATAATTATTTATAAAATATTTACAAGATAACTGGTGATGATGAACTTTTATTTAATCTATACTTTTTGAAGTTCAACCCAGATAATATTTATGTGCAAGCCTTTTCTCAATTTCATCATAAAAAATGAAAAAATATATACATTGTTAAGGATGCCTTTCATTTATTTTTAATAAAAGTATTAATAAGTTTAGCATAACATTCTAAACAATATTCATTTAAAAGTTTGTGCAGAACCCATATCACTTAAACTAGTTTAGTATTCAATTACATTAGATATTTTTTTACACTTTTGGATATATTTCTTCATAGTTAAGATTAATTTTCGGTAGAATCACATATATCTAATTATTGACCGGCTAATTTAAATTTAAGAATAGAGTCTAAAATATTTTTTCTCAAATAGCTATGCGAAAATTTTACTTTACACACTACAAAATTAATTTTTTGAGAAGAGAAATAACACTAAATTAAACATATATTTTTAAAAATGGGGATGCGGATTCTTCCCACTAGGGATGGGTGTTCGCCCTTGATTATAAGGGTAATTCTCATAATCCAGTTTGCTTCATTTAATGTCTCATCTCACTAAACTAATCTGAGTTAGTAAGTTATTTTTTTATAACACAAAATCTGAAGATACTCTAATATTTTTTTGAATAATCTTAAGGTGATTACAAAGTAGTATTTGTTCATACATATAAACTCTTTCACAATGTACATACATTTTGTAAATAAAGCGGCTTGAACCCGAATCTTTTGGGTAAATATCAATTTTTTTATTGAGTGTTGGGTTCATATAATTTAATATTTAATTTACCCTAAGTTGTCTTTTCAAGTGGTTATGTTTTGATTACTTTTCTTTGAATTATTTTGCTTCCCGAAGTAGTTAATAAAGTAAAGAAACAATTGGCAAAAGGGTGAGAAAAAAATAATGCTTAGCAAAAAATCAAGGTTCATGAACTAAAATCACATGGAAATGATAGTATATAATAAATGGTTTAAAATAAATGGAATCTCCCAAGTTATGAAACGATAACGACAAAAGATTAATGATTAGACTTTGTTTTATTTTTCTTCAAAGGGATTAATGATTAGAGGTTCATTGTTTGATATATATGTATATATATATATATATATATGGAAAATATTTTATAGGCAGACCATATAAATTTTAATTTATATAAATTTATCTATTTTAAGATTTAGTTTTGAAGTTTTATGGATTTAGGGTCTAGATTTAAAAATTAAGTTTAGGTATTTAAATTTTAAATTTTTTAGTTTAAATGAAAAGAGTTTGTATAATTTTTTTTTGCATAACTTGTTATCAAAATGCAACTCTACATAGAATAAGCAATTTTTTATACACAACTTTTTTATATAAAAATGTATGATTTTATTCATGGAATCATACAAGGGTGGTATTATCATGTGCCTCGTTAAAAAACCTCCCTAGAACCTAAATGGAGGAAAAAGAGTGCAACATGATAATGCGGAACACAACACGATAAGATCTAAATCTCTAACCCTAAAATCGTATATATATATATTGATTGAGTTTAGTTTAGTTTGATCAACATTGTTATTGGTGCAATACAGATCGAGCATATTTAAGTACTCTGTCTCTTTTGATTTATAGATGGAAAGAACAATACAAATTTTCAATCATCTACGCTTATAATTTTTAAGGGCCTAATTGATAAAAAAATATATAAATGTAAGAGATTAAAAAAGTTATTTTGCCTTTTTATAGCTAAGAGATCAATAGTTAACTATAAAATTTAACAAAAGTTAAGGAAGAGATCGAGATTTCAAATTAAAAATATTACATAGCTTAATGTCACAATTTAAAAATGCACAAACTAAACTTTAAATTATTTTAATTTTTTAATAGTCTTAAAGTGAATACAAGATAGTATTTGATTATATTTTATTTTTAATCTTTTGATAAGATACAAACGCATTGCAGACAAAACTATTCAAATTTATTTCTCTTAAGATGAACAAAATCATCTTTTCCACCTCATCAATTTCCAATCATATGTAACCTTTTCTAAAATATATCATATGTATATATGTATTCATTGGGTATTACAAATTGAGGTAGGGACAAAGTATACTTTATATCATGGAGAGAAGCCAAGTTCCCACAACTGTCTAATCAAAGCTTTGAGAAGTGAATAGAAAATTATAACAGAAAGAAGCTATGAAAGAGTGGAAAAAATGACCCACATTTAGATTCTATATATATATATATCATGATCAATCACATAAAGCTAAGATTCTTCTCCCTCAAAATTAAACCTTTGGCCTATTGAAATTTTGCTTTAGTTTTATTTAGTTTTTTCATCATTCTCTTCTCAAATCAACATGTCTTTATCAAATAGATACATCAAATGTGGCACAATGATATTTTATGGAACCCAAAGTGTTTTTCGTGTTTTGTTTTATAGAAAGGGCTTGAAAAGTTCTTCTTTGAACTTATATACATGCATATACGGTTGGAATCCAATTAAATTTTTGCGTAAATTATATGATTGATCTCTTGATTATACATGCATATATGCTTAGGTATCTAAGTGGTATCAATTAAATCACATGTTAACACTTAACGGAAAAGATATTGTAACAGTTAACGAAAATTTATATGATTGGACCTCTTTACTCACACAAGGATTTTACTTAATTTTAGTTTATTTAATGAAAATTTATGAAATCAAATATTGGCTCTAAAAAATCAAACTAGGGACGTGTAAATGGCGGTAAAGCTCCAACTACTAAGCCAAATTCATTTGTTGGTTTAAGTTCCGAAAAAAAAAAACTTTGATGCACAGTCTACGTAAACTTTACACAAATCTTTTAGTTTTAAAGTTTTAGGTTTTTGAATTTAAAATTTAAGTTTAGTATTTAGAATTTAAGGTATTAATTTAGAGTTTAGGGTTTAGTTTTAAGGGTTTAAAGTTAAGAATTTAAAATTTGAATTTTATAGTGTAAATATGCAAACTTGTGTAAACTAAGTTTTACACAACCTGTATGTCAAAATGTACCCTTGAGTTCTAAAACGAATTTGATTAAATGTTAAGTCCTAGTGAACATTAAAGAAGTAAAAGTATGAACCCAACAAGTGGTTCAAGTGGAAAAATGAATGATGTTCATTCGAGAGACCCGGGTTCAATCACAAAGTTTGTAAGGTGTGTGCTTTGTCAATGGATTAAGAATAACTATAAACATGCTACCATGTAATCACCTTTAAATTATTAAAAAAAAGTATTAGGAGGCGAACTCGGTGTTGTAAGCAAGTTGGTGTTGTGTTGGGGTGTTAAAGAATTGGTCGGACCAATGCCCGTGCAAAGGGCTGCTGGTGAAAGGGCATGGACAATCTTAAGTAGGTAGGGATGGTCTTGATGCAGTTGGAGGCTGTCGATCTAAGGTTTTACGTTGCGTTTTGTTGCTTTCGTATTATCGAACTTTTAATCTTACTAAATTTCCGACTAAACTTTTTTTTACTTAAAAGTGTAGAGTTGATTTAATATTTCTTTTTATTTTTAATAAATTATGAATAAGATTAATCAAGAAGTCTTCACAATGAAGCATTAAACTTTTTTATTTGATTGTGCTTAATCACGCTAGACACCACCTTTCCTCATTAAATCACAATATATCCAAAAGTGGCTTGCTTTAATTACTTTAATTTTCTTCCTCCCCACCCCCACTAATTTTCATGATGATTAGATGCTATATTTTGTTTCACTAACCACACTACTATTTTTTAAAGTTATTAATGTAGTAGTATTGTTTTTTATTAAATGATAAATTCAAGTACAAAATTGGAATAATTTTGGGTATACTTGATGCTATTAGGGATGTTGTGAGAATCAAAGTTAGTGGTAGGAGTTTAATTACATTCGATTCTATTAATTTATAGCTTTGTTTAGATTGGGATATACTTGTATAGAGGTTTACTGCACACTTGTATAGCGATAGCTTATTAATATGGTCTAGGAGTTGTAATGTAGCAGAACTTTGCTTCCTTTGGGTAGTAAAAGCACAGAATTACCCAAAAAAAAAATAATACACTATGCAAGACTGTCGACGATATACTGTTTGACAGAAGGTTGTAATGTAGAATATATCATTTTGTGTGTAAATATAAACGGTCATTAAGTAATACAGTAGTGAGAAAAATATCGTATCCACATAGATTGTCCAAGAATTAGATGTCATGATAAATATTTGTGAAGTATAAAATAAAGATGATGGCAATTGATTGAGTATTTAAATAAAGAAATTAAAATAATAAAGGAAATTGAAGTAAAGATCTGGGTAGATTGGCAAGCAAACGGTTTAAAGATGATTGGGAGGCTTGGCAAGGAATGATTGGATTTCACGCTAGTACAGACAGCAATTATTAACATTAAACTTTGGTTCTATTGTCGAGCAGATTTTAAGTTAGTATTGCCTCTGTCAATGGCAATGCCCTAAGTTAATTTCTTTCAACACTTATATGTCTATAACGGGTTTTCGAACAATTAACTCGGTGAGGATTTAATCTATACTCCTAAGGGGTAGATTCACTTCATGTGTAAGTTTCATCTATTTGAATATCTTCTCTCGAAGTTTCTTTCCTTAATATTTGCTAATTAATCCTTATCTCTTATGTTTGTTAAGATATTTGATGATAATAACCATTCAATGACAATTGTCGTATAGCATAAAATATGTTAACAATAAGCACATGCGAAATAGACAATAAAGTCAAAGGATTCAATTATTAAAAACACTGAGCGTTCATCGCAAACACCCTAGCCAACTTAAAATGTTAGTTCATGGCAGGGAAACCAACAACAATTCATCGTTTTTAATCATCTTCACAAAAACCAGAAATAACTAGAGAGATATGAACAAAACAAGATGATCTTTCGATGCAGTCCCTCAATGGATCTAGAGTCTCAACAAAACAGCCCAATCGAACCCTTGGTTTCTCTCTACCCTCTTCGTTGTCTCGCGGCTCCAGTTCTTCTTTGGCTCATTCATGGACTCCTTTATATAGGAACGGGAGAAAATCTTAATTAGAGTTTCTGAGGGTTTGTTACCACAATTCTTGGCGCGCTTTTACTTTAAGAAATTAAGGTTGATGCAGCTTTGACTTGCTGCTATTTTTATGGGCATCGTTCTTCCATGTTTTGCCAACCAAGCTTGGCATTTTTCTATTTTATTTTGCTAACCAAGCTTGGCATGCTCCTCCTGTATTTGTCAACTGCGCTCAACATTTTCTTCTTGTGTCTACTTGCTCCAATCCTGTCGATTCTGCACACCACAACAAGAAAATACCCATTCACTTTGGCAATAAAAATTATACTGTCGCACCCACTTCCCGGTCTAGTCAAAAACCGGGTCGGAAGGTGAGATCGATGTTCAATACAATAAATTGTGCGATAAAATTTCTTTTTGATATTAACCTTTAGACCAATATCATACAATAACACAATGAATCAATACAATTTAGTCTAATTAATCGATGTGAAGCAATAATTAATCAATAAAAGCTAAATTGAAAATAATATAAGTCTTAGAGATTAAATTGTAAATTTAACAATTTAGAGGTCCTTCAATGCAATACACTTTACCAAATTGGAATTCACAACATTATTTACACACCTGTAATATTTCATACCATTTGGAGACCCTTAGCTCAATCAATTTAACATGCCTTTAACTAACTTAACTAACCCCGTATCGAAACACCCTAGGGATGTTTCGAGACGGGTGAATGATGGTCAACCCTTGTTGACTTTACCCTTTACATTGTATCGATACGGGCATGCCTCGTATCGAAATGGGTTGACTTATCGTATCGATAAGTTAGTATTGCCTCGTACCGAAACAAAGGATTCTATAGGCAAAATGTTTCGAAACAACCATGGACCGTTCTGACACGTCCTATTCCTCAGGCTCAATTATGCTTATCCGTATCGAAATGTCATCACCTGTTTTGATACGGTATGACCTATAATGACAGATTTTTGTTGGTTTTTATTCAACTTGACCTACTAAACGATGTCCAAATGCAACGAAACTTCACACACAATATTTCAATGGTATAAACTACTAGCATGCCAAATTTAATGATCATACGAATACGTTTACTATGTTTTGACCTTTATGAGCCAAGTATGCACTTTTAAACCATTTTAAGCCAACCAAAAAGGCCATTTAGAGCCATTAGCCATATTACAACATATGCATACCACAAACATAACAAAATGGGCACAAATGACTAGTTCAACTACTTTTCCACCTTCTTAGGTGTTCTTAAGATCAAACACATTACTTTAGGGCTTGTAGTGAATTGTCTTGTTTTGTCAATCTGATCTTCCGAAACACGATCCCTTCAACCTAAAAATGCATGAGATGAGACTGTAATCACTAATTTTGTCCGGACCTTGAACCCCTTTTATGTTTGTGTTGTTAGTGGGCTTATCGGGCTATTAGGAAATTAAAAAATTTAAAAATTTAAAAAGAAAGATCAAAAAAGAAAAAGAAAAAAAAGAAAAACAAAAAGAGAATATATAGATATATATATATATATATATGTCTTGTCTTATTAGTATCATCACCATACTACTATTAGTATATTATTGCTTAGCTATTAGTATTATCATTAGTTGTTAGTATTATTATCACATAATATTATAACTTGTTTATTTATTGTTATTTGTTTGTATTGATAGTAATTATTGATACTATTATTATTGGTAGTTATTATTATTATTATTATGAAAATAAAACTTAAAAGAAATCAAAGATGTTCATAAATAAATAAAAGCCCATAGTTTATTTAATTTAAAGTCCATTACATTATGATTTAATAAGAAACAAGTCCAAAAATAATACAATAGCCCAAGCCCGATAAAAGCAGAAACCCTAACCCCTCTTTTTTATTTATGCGCAGCCAAATTTGAATCGTCAGATCTGATGCTTGATCTCAACGGTCCATATTAATCCGGAGTAAGAGGAAACCCTAGCAGCTTGTTTATCCCCAGCGCCGCACTCTCACAGCCCTTGGATCGGCTGTTGATCAATCAACGGTTCAGATCAACTGCGTCAAGAAACCCTAGCAGAGCCCCCTTGCATCTCGCGCCACTTATGCCTTCCAGCCGTCAGATCGAAACACGATCTGACGGTCCAGGATCACTCAGATGGACCCAGAGATCCCACGCGTGACCTTTCGGTGACCAACGCGCGCGCGTCAGCCATACTCGTGACCCCTCTGCCGCAGTTGTACGCTTCTGCCGCCCCTGACCGGATACACGCCAACGTCGTTTCAGGCAAAACTCGACATGCAACAGAGAAACGCAGCAAGTCAGAATACCCAAAATAACAATCCAAACAAAACATGAAAAATGTTAACGGAGACAACAAATCAGAGAGGCAGAGAGAGAATCATTTTCGTTTTATTTCGAATGTAAACGCCTCAGATATAAAATCTGAGCCAAAAAACCCATTGTCAAAAAGAGGAAATTTTTACAGAGGAATCAATAACAAAAAAAGCCTTCTGAGGTATCCGTGTTTCCATTTTTTTCAATTGCATGCAAGTTTCGAAATAAAAAAAATATTGAAGATTGAGAATCTTGCCTTTTTACCTTCTGGGAGCGTGAGTCGTCTCTGGCTCGGTTCTGTTTCGACAATAAACCCTCGGCACCCGTTCGAAAGTCCATCGGGGTGAGTCGTCGGAGCTTCAACAGAGAGCCTTTTGAGGGTTTTCCCTTTTGGTTTCGAAAAGAAAAGGGGGAGGGATTTCTTTTTTTCGATTTCTTTTAAAAGGGTTTCGGTTTTTCAAAAGCCAAAGGGAGTTTCGTTTTGTTTTTTTTTTGTTGTTTTTCTTTCTGTCGCTGCCGATGAAAAAAGGATGACCGTCCGGCTAACTCGCCGGAACGGAAAAGGGGAGATGAAACTCTCTGGTTTTACCCGGAATGGGCAAAAAGGGGTCTAGGGTTTCTTTAAAATGTCATTTTATAGTCGTTCGTCTCTTTTAAAATGGTTTAATCCTCTTCTAGTCCCCCCGCGTCTCTGAAATATCACCCCTAGCCATTCCGTCTTTTGAAATCACATCCCTGGTCACTGTTGTTTTAAAGTTATTTTTTTCAATTTCGTCCCCTAATTTGCTTCAGTCAACACCGAATGGTTTAATAACCATTTCGGTCCCTATAGATTTCAGCGTCCTTTAATTTTGGTCCTTGATTTTGACGATTTAATAGTTTTTTTTATGGTTTAATCCCCCAATCGGTCCTTGGAGTATGTCTTGAGTATAGTTTTAACATTTTTTTTCAATATGGTTTGTTTTATCTTACGTATTTCTACTTTCTTGCTTAGTATTTATTTTTCTTTGATTTTAGTCCATGTTTTATCTTTTTTATATGCTTAATGATGCATGAATATTGTGGTACTTAATCATATGTTATATAGTGTAGTTTAATGTATGTGTTATGTAATGTATAGCGGTACGGTATATGATGTATGCGTATATTTATATCTTTTATGCCTTCTTATGTTTTTATACCTTTCACTTGGCTTTGCGTATATTCGTATGTCTCGTTTATGATTTTGTTAAGTTGCATCTTGAATTTTAAATTGCAATGCGAATGTCTTTTTATTCGGGAGTGAACGAGGCCAGTACCAGTCGTAGTGGTGGTGGTTCGGACGTTCTTTCTCGAATATTAAGGCTTTTAAAATTCACTCGCTCGTATAACCAAATTTCGATACGATTCGTCACTTTAATTCACAAAATTTAATATTAATTAAGCGGTGATGTTTTTGGTACCGATTTTCGGGCACGACGGGGGTGCTCATCCTTCCTCGCGTGTAACCGACTCCCGAACCCTTTTAAACCTCTGGTTTTATTTCGGTGTCCGGTCTACCATTTTTAAATGGCCGGTGGCGAATCCTCTACTTTTTACAAATCCGATTAAAATTTTCAAAACCTATTAAAACCCGGTTCTTCTAAGTAACTCTGAGGTATTTTTTTAGTCGCAACAGAGACATGTTAGGCATACAATGCCTAGTGAGGTAGTCATAAGCAATATGAACAACAATATGTCAAATATCAATATACATATGATATCAAGCTTATCAATGTCAATGTTATGCAACAATATACATTATTTAACATATTCGTTTCATTATTAATCCTTGGATTGAATCAAGATAGTGGATACGTGAATTCCTACGCCTCACCAAATCAATGAATGGTCTAGTCCATCTACCTCGCCAATATAACCAATAACAATACACATCCCTCCGCCTCGCCAAATCTATATAGGTCGTAGCCTTAGTACCTTAGTCCACCCGTACACTGAGCTCATAAATCTATAGCATGCTAATTGTATCCAATGTCTATTCAAATCCAAGGTTCCAATGTTCATATCCATTTCAATAATCAATGAGTATTTCGATGTCTGATGATTTCAATATTATCGATAGCCAATATGTCTTATAATCAATGTTTCATGGTTCGATGCCAATAACAATAATCAATGATTTTTTAGCAATGTTTCAATAACAATATCTATACAATGACAATGCTCAATGACGATACCAATAACTATGACCAATGTTCAATGAAAAACTTACCGACACTTACCAAGGTGTCCGACTAACCATCCAATGCAATTTCTTCAATGACAATATTAGCGATATAATCTAAATCATCAAATAAAGATTCAGGATGGCTTTTCACCTAATCATGATACTTCGACTACACTTGCCCTGACAATCCGAAGCTTTCAAGGATCTCGAATAACAATACGCTTGCTTCTAGCTTTCGATGGAGACGGTGAAACCTCTTTCTCTACTTCTTGAGCTAGAAAATCAATAGGAAACTATTAGGATCGATATTATGATATCAAAATCAATTCAAAGATATCAAAATCGATATTCAATTTCTATATAAACAACAACGATGAAATATCCATGGATAGTCAAAACCCTAGCTTAATATTAAGCTTGATAGATCCATGGAATTCAATAACCGATTGAGGAATACATCTTACCCGATCGATAGCAACGTTAAGATATCAATAAAATGAAGAAAAAACAATGCTTAAAATTATCGCCAATGAAGGTGCTTGCTTAGAAGAAGATGAAGATAGCTATAGAGGTGTTTCCTTTTCAAAGCTCGGTAAGTTTCATATTCCCTTATTTCCTTTTTTTTACAATTATAAATTAGGCTACTTAGCTTTCCTTCAATTGAAGGAAAGCTCTCAAACAAACCCACATAGGAAAATTTTAATTGAGGAGGGGCTAATCGCAAGATTAGTCCCTCAACTCATACCATATTATGGTTTTGCTCCCCAACTTGCATTTCTTCAATATAGTCACTATATAGGTTTCAATACTATTCAATAGAATCCGATGACAATATTTTAACTTAATTAGGGTCCGATATCAATATTTAACTAGTCGATACAATATTTAGACTTCATCAATATAAAAATTTCCAATCATCGAAACCTAATTCCGACTAGACCGAATTACAAGATGTTACAACTCTTCCCCCTTAAGAAAAATTCATCCTCGAATTTTACCTGAACCGAAGAGATGTGGATATTGTTGTCTCATGGTCTCTTCAGGTTCCCAAGTGGCTTCCTCAACGGTGTAGCTCCTCTAGAGCACTTTAACAAGAAGTATTGTTTTGTTACGAAGCCTTTTGACTTCTATTGCTAGAATTTGAACTGGTTCCTCCTAGGTTAAATTTGGTCGAAGTTATTATAGATTCAGGTTCCACAATGTGCGAAGGATCAGAACGATACTTCTGAAGCATCAATACATGAAAATATCGTGAATCTTACTCAATTCTGAGGGTAACAATAGTCGATATGCTACGGGGCCAACTCTTTCAATGACTTCAAAGGGTCCAATGAATCGGAGACTCGGTTTTTCCTTCTTGCCAAACCTTAAAACCTTCTTCCACGGTGATACCTTGAGGAAGGATTTTTCTCCAACTTCATACTCGATATCTCTTCTTTTAAGATCAACATACGTCTTTTTTCGATCAAAGACAACTTTTAAACGAGCATGGGTAATGGTGACCCCGCTCTTCAGTCTCTCAAAGCAAGTCAGGGCCTAACATCTTGCCCTCGACAAGCTCTGACCAACACAATAGAGTTCTTCATCGCTTACCATACAATGCTTCATAAGGGGCCATTTGGATTGATGCCTGGTAACTATTATTGTAGGCAAATTCAACAAGGGGTAGAGATTTCTCCCAAGTTCCACCAAAATCAATAATGCATGCCTGAAGCATGTCTTCCAAGATCTGTATAGAAAAGTTCAATAACGATGCAAGTTTCTAAGATTTCAATGGATAGATTTTTCGATGATTTACCTGGATTACAATTTCTAACTGACCGTCGGATTGAGGGTGAAAGGTTGTGCTAAGATTAACTCTGGTGCCCAGAGCTCCTTGAAAGGTTCTCCAAAACTGAGATGCAAATCGAGGATCTCGATTAGAGATAATAGACTTAGGTACTCTGTGGAGTCGGATTACTTTATATATATATATATATAATTCAGCTAGTTTAAGAAGACCGTAATCCATTCTGACCGGTATAAAATGAGCTGACTTTGTGAAACGGCTTTAACATATTGGCACACGAGACATTTAGAAATGAAGTCAACTATGGCCTGCTTCATACCCGACCCCCAATAGAGTTCTTGCAGGTCCTTGTACATCTTTACAGACCCGGGGTGAACAGAAAAAGAATCCGAATGAGCTTTAGAAAGAATATCAGTGCAAAAAGATTCATCATTAGGTACACAAACTCGATCATGAAAACACAAGTCCTTCGGAATTAGTTCTGAAGTCGGGGTTGTCCGATAGCTTAGAGACAATTGATTGAAGCTCGGGATCTTGCTCTTACAAATCCTTGATTCGTGAAACGATGGTAGACTGAACTTGAAGTTCAGCTACAAGGCAACGGTGCTTCCGAAGTCGGAAGTGAGCGTTAATTGCTCGATGGGCTACAATATATTAAAGTTACAATAAGTTAATGTACTATACAATACGTATGACTCCAAATTTATTGTCAATACCTACTACGCAGAGGTTTGCGGCTGAGTGCATCAGCTACAACGTTGGTCTTGCCCAGGTGGTAATCAATAACAAGATTGTAATCTTTAAGGAGTTCCATCTACCTCCGTTGTCGAAGGTTCAATTCCTTTTGAGTCAAAAGGTACTTAAGGCTCTTATGGTCGGTGAAGAGATAACATTTTTATCCGTAGAGGTAATGTCTCTATATTTTTAATGCAAAGACAACTGCAGCCAATTCAAGGTCGTGGGTGGGGTAATTCATCTCATGTGGCTTAAGTTGTTTCGAAGCATAAGCGATGACTTTACCTTCTTGCATCGGTACACATCCCAACCCAAGATGCGAAGCATCACTATAAAATTGTGTAGTCCTTTCTAGACTCAGGTTAGGTTAGAACAGGTGCATGGGTCAATACTTGTTTCAACTAATCGAAACTCCGCTTCTGAGCCTCGATACAAACAAAATGAGCTTCATTCCTCAACAACTTAGTTAAAGGAGCATCTATCATAGAAAACCCTTTCACAAATCTTTGATAACAGCCAGCGAGCCCAAGAAAGCTTCTGACTTCACTAATATTCTTCGGTGGATGTCAATCTACAATAGCTTGGATTTTCTTCGGGTCTACTTGAATACTCGAAGCCGACACGATATGTCCTATAAAGGCAACTTCGGTGAGCCAAAACTCACACTTAGAGAACTTCGCGTACAACTGCTTTTCTCTCAAGGTCTAAAACACAATACAAAGATGATCTCGGTGCTCCGTTTCATTCTTGGAATAGATCAATATGTCGTCTATAAACACCACTACGAACTTGTCAAGATAGGTTCGAAAGACTCGATTCATCAAATCCATAAAAGTTGTTGGTGCGTTAGTTAACCCAAAGGGCATCACCAAAAATTCGTAGTGTCCATATCTTGTACAAAAGGCAGTCTTTGGTATATCACACTCCTTAACTCTCATTTGATAGTAGCTCGACCTTAAGTCGATATTAGAAAACACAGAGGCAACTTTTAGTTGATCGAATAGGTCATCTATTCTTAGCAATGGATATTTATTCTTGATGGTTACTTTGTTCAATTGTCGATAGTCAATGCATTATCGCATAAAACCATCTTTCTTTTTAACGAAGAGGACCGAAGCTCCCCAAGGTGAAGAGCTCAGTTGAATAAAACCCTTGTTCAATAGGTCTTGAAACTGAGTATTTAATTCTTTTGATTCCACAGCTGCCATACGGTATGGTGCAATAGAAATTAGAGCAGTCCCAGGTTGCACCCCAATGCAAAACTCCACTTCACGAGTTGGGGACAATCTTGGAAGTTCATTAGGGAATTCACATACGGTGCCAATGTCTCGCAATTGTGGCTCATCTTTAGACTCCAATGCCAAAGAGTACAATGATGGATTTCTCGCGTTCATCAATACAACAGTCTCCTTACCCAGACCCCGGAGATACAATTTCCTCTTACAACAATCTACCCATGCTTGATGCTCACTAAGCCAATCTAAGCCTAGAATGACATCAAATTCATGGATCGGTAAAGCCAACAAATTGGCCAAAAAAGGAATTCCTTGGATCATTAAGGGGCAGTTCTTACACACTACCCTCACGGTGACATAATCTCCTAAGGGATTGGTTACAGAAATTCTCGATGCTATTGGTTCGGAAGACATATTATATTTCTTAATTGCAATGGTACTTATAAAAGAATGAGTAGAACCAAGGTCAATTAATGCATATAAGGAATGTGAATATGCTCGATGGTACCTACAATGACATCAAGTTCACCCTCTTCTTCTCTGCTCCTCACATTATACATTTGGGACAGGAGCTTTTGAATCTTGCCTGTTAAAGGATTTCCCTAGACCACTCGATCGCTCAAAAGTTCCCGATAATCCTTGCCTCGATCCTTTACCTTGAAAGGATTAAGCATGAGAAGTAGTAGTAGTCGGTGTAGCAATATATTTAATTGCATTTGAAGGACATTCACGCATAAAGTGACCCTGCTCACCACAGTAGTAACAGGCTCTAGTCTGCTTACGGCATTGACCCCCTGGATGCCTATTCTGACAACAATTGCATAGTGGATGTTGGTTCTCTCAATTCGAACCTTCAGTGTTGTTAACGGACGCAACTTTAATAAAAGATTGCGTCACAGACTGAGGTCTCTCGATGTTCCCATAACGGGAGGGTTGTGGATAGATATTTTGTTTGGAGCCTTGATATCTCCCTTTCTTGTTCCATCTCGGAGGTCGAGAATCATCCCTGAACCACTTTTCAGACTTTCTAGACCGACCAGCTCATTGAGCTCTCTGTGCAGCTTCGGTGGCTTTAACTCGATTCACCAAATCCTGGAAATTAGAAATGCCTAGTGCAGTGAACATAGGGCGTAGTCATCGTTGAGCCCTGCAATGAACACCCGTCACTTTTCTTTCTCCTTCTTTATATGTTATGTACCGTATCGACAGTACTTGTAGAAATCATGTATATATTGTTCGATCGGTCGTCCACCAAGTTTGAGATGAAGGAAGATGCTTTGTCTTTCAGCAATATAAAATTCACTAACATATTTCTTGTGGAATTCTTTAAGGAATAACTCCCAAGTCATTGTATCCTCTGAAACTGTCAAAATGGTAGTTTTCCACCAATGGAGTGCCTCATCAGCCAGCAATGTGATAGCCCATTCAAGTTTGTGCTCGTCTGAGTACTGAAGTTGCTTATTCAGAATCCGCAAGGTGTTGTCCAACCAATATTCGGTAACTTTTAGGTTGGCATCATCTTGCCCGGTAAAAGTGTAAGCTCGGTACTGCGAGAGCTTATCGATAGGTGCTCTAGAGTATTGAACGACAGGGGCGATAGGTTGCACAGTCTGTTCGCTCCTCATAGTAGTCATGAACTACTTGAACATGTCAACCATGTTCTTATAACACTCGACCTGAGTGGTAGGTGCTGCAGGCTCAGTACCCTGAAAAAAAGGGTCTTGCAGTTGAGATGGGTTCTGAGGATTTCCTTCTCTAATCTCCTCGCCATGCGTCGAGGAGCCGGTAGCAAGCTCATCTATGTGAGCTTTGTTAGTCTCAAACATATCTATATGAAAGATCAAATTAGTCGACAAGTCACAATATACATAATATATAACTCTTAGGTGGCAAAGTAACACAATAACAATGCAACAAACTTCGGTTTAGTCTTAGAATCGACTAAACTCTAGCTCAGATACCACAAATGTAACACCCTCTTCCTGGTCTGGTCGAGAACCGGGTCGAAAGGTGAGATTGATGTTCAATACAATAAACTGTGCGATAAAATTTCTTTTAAATATTAACCTTTAGACCAATATCATACAATAACACAATGCCTCCATACAATTTAGTCTAATTAATCCCTATGAAGCAATAATTAATCAATCAGGGCTAAATTGCAAATAATATAAGTCTTAGGGAATAAACTGTAAATTCAAAATTTTAGAGGTCTTTTAATGCAATAGACTTTACCAGGTTGGAATTCACAACATTATTAATACACCTGTAAAACTTCATAGCATTTGGAGACCCCTAGCTCAATCAATTTAATTTTTCAATATTCAGTGACTAAATTGTGAACCTTTCAAACTGTTTAATATGCCTTTAACTAACTTAACTAACCCTGTATAAAAACACCCTAGGGCTATTTCGAAATGGGTGAATGATGGTCAACCCTTGTTGACTTTACCCTTTATACTGTATCGATACGGGCATGCCTCGTATCGAAATGAGTTGACTTCATTTGACTTTGACTCGTTTCGATACGCTATAAACCCGTATCGACACAAAGGATTGTAGAGGCAAAATGTTTCGAAACAACCATGGACCATTCCGATACGCCCTATTTCTCAGGCTCAATTATTCTTATCCGTATCGAAACATCATCACAAGTTTCGATACGGTCTGACTTGTAATGACAAATTTTTTATCGTTTTTATTCAATTTGACCTACTAAACGATGTCCAAATGCAACAAAACTTCACACAATATTTCAATGGTATAAACTACTAGCATGCCAAATTTAATGATCATACGAATACGTTTACTATGTTTTGACCTTTATGAGCCAAGTATGCACTTTTAAACCATTTTAAGCCAACCAAAATGCCATTTAGGGCTATTAGCCATATTACAACATATGCATACCACAAACATAACAAAATGGGCATAAATGACTAGTTCAACTACTTTGCCACCTTCTTAGGAGTTCTTAAGATCAAACACATTACTTTAGGGCTTGTAGTGACTTGTCTTGTTTTGCCAATCCGATCTTCCGGCACACGATCCCTTCAACCTGAAAATGCATGAGATGAGACACGTTAGGCATACAATGCCTAGTGAGGTAGTCAAGCAATATGAACAACAATATGTCAAATGTCAATATACATATGATATCATGCTTATCAATGTCAATGCTATGCAACAATATACAATGTTTAACATATTCTTTTCATCATTAATCCTTGGATTGAATCAAGATAGTGGAAACGCAAAATCTTACGCCTCGCCAAATCAATGAATGGTCTAGTCCCTCTGCCTCGCTAATATGACCAATAACAATACACATCCCTCCGCCTCGCCAAATCAATATAGGTCGTAGCCTTAGGACCTTAGTCTACCCGTACATTAAGCTCATGAATTCTATGGCATGCCAATTGTATCCAGTGTCTATTCAAATACAAGGTTCCAATGTCCATATCCATTTCAATAATCAATGAGTATTCTGGTATCCAATGATTTCAATATTATTGATAGCCAATATGTGTTATAATCAGTGTTTCATGGTTCGATGCCAATAACAATAATCAATAATTTCATAGAAATGTTTTAATAACAATATCTATACAATGATAATGCTCAATGACGATACCAATAAATATTACTGATGTTCATTGACTAACTTACCAACAATTACCAAGGTGTCTGACTAACTATCCAACGCAATTTCTTCATTGACAATATTAGCGGTATAATCTAAATCATCAAATAAAGATTCGGGAAGGCTTTTCGCCTAATCTCAAGACTCCGACTACACTCACCTTGACAATATGAAGCTTTCAAGGCTCTCGGATAACAATACCCTTGCTTCTAGCTTTCGATGGAGATGGTGAAACCTCTTTCTCAACTTCTTGAGCTAAAAGCTCTCGGATAACAATATCCTTGCTTCTAGCTTTCGATGGAGATGGTGAAACCTTGTTCTCCACTTCTTGAGCTAAAAAATCAATAGGAGACTATTAGGATCGATATTACGATATCAAAATCGATATATGATTTCTATATAAACAACAACGATGAAATATACATGGATAGTCAAAACCCTGGCTTAAGATTAAGCTTGATATATCCATGGAATTCAATAACCGATTAAGGAATATAGCTTACCCGATCGATAGCAACGATTTGATATCAATAAAACAAAGAAAAAGCAAAGCTTAAAATTATCTCCAATGGAGGTGCTTGCTTAGAAGAAGATGAAGATAGCTATAGAGGTGTTTCCTTTTCAAAGCTCGGTAAGTTTCCTATTCCCTTATTTCCTTTGTTTTACAATTATAAATTAGTCTATTTCTCTCAGACAAACCCACATAGGAAAATTTTAATTGAGGAGGAGCTAATCGCAAGATTAGCCCCTCAACTCACATCATACTATGGTTTTGCTCCCCAACTTGCATTTTCTTCAATATAGTCACTATATAGGTTTCAATACTATTCAATAGAATTCGATGACAATATTTTAACTTAATTAGGGCCCGATATCAATAATTAACTAGCCGATACAATATTTAGACTTCATCAATGTAAAAATTTTCGATCACCAGAACACAATTCTGACTAGACCGGATTTCGGGGTGTTACATATACATTCGTCAACTCTCAGATGTAAATGCATGAAACTACTGACAAAATAGACTAATATGTTCCTAAAGTCAAGCAATAACATGACAATATATACATGGAAAGTATATCTTTATATGAGTTAACACAAACAAAATCTTTGAACATTATCTTTTTTTACTGGAATCATTTCTTTAGTTCTAATCACACTAATATTTTTAACGACATATTTAGGAAATAATAATTACATTTTAGTTTCCATCCTTAATCTTTATCTAAGCAAAGTAGTTAGCAAAACAATGACATCAACTATATGAATATAGGAACCACGTCAGTTCAGCAGATGTTTTGGGATGTACCGAGGAATGATAGATGTGATCATATCTCACTACAAGAAAATGGATTTTTAGTGACATCGAAAATAGTCATTAAAAGTATTAAATCTAGTCACTGAAATTTACAGTGGCTATTTTTCTGAGTCGTCACTTGTTGTCACTAATAAATCCATCACTATTATATTTGTGACAACTTTTATGCATTTTGTCACAATTAGTTATATTTTTATGACTATATTATTTGACACAAAAGATTAATAACAATGACTAAAATTTAGACACTAATGTTACTCTTATTAGTGACAAACATTTTATCATAAATACATATTGAAATAGTGTCTAAAATACGTTGTCACTTTCAATAATAATACAAAATAATTATATTTTTTAGTTGTAATCATCTTATTCAGGCCTGAATCAGGTCTCCACCATCCCCTCGCCATGTGCTAGCAGCCGAGCGGCCTTGGTGTAAGTGACCTTCTCCTAGGCTTAGTGGAGTCTAGATGTGCAGGCATTGGGGCCAAGAGGATGGCACAATGTCTCTCTAGGATGATGTAAATTGATGGTTGAGATTAAAAGCTGAAAATGACGAAATTTTTATTAAAAATTGGATAATTTTAATCATCAATTTATACTTATCTAACCATATATATTATTACCAACTTAGGAAAGGGGATGGATTTACCGACGACTTATTAGTTTAATAGTAATGTTGAGATTAGACAACTTTATTCCTCCTGTTATCTAATCTCAATTTCGTCCCTACTCACTACCCTCTCATTTTTTTATGTTTCCATGAAAATTTAGGTTAAACACATCTAAATCCTACTTAAACTATATATTTCCTTAACCCTCCTATTTTAATTAATGGCCCTACCATTTATTTAGGCCATTATTTTTGTTGACTAAACTATTAGGCCATAAATGATTTTAAATAGGGCTTGTTTAGGAACTATATAAAACTTAAACGAATTCACATGATGATAGTGATATATCATAGAGACTAATATAAAGCTTCTAATTATAGTATTTAATGTTTTATTGTAATGGTTTGGACAGATTCTGTAATTCAAGTATTTATATAATCAAAGTTAGAGTGCTTAGCTAAAGTAAGCATAAACAATTAAATAGAATAAAACATACCTTTTGGATGGAGTGTGGGGGGAGAGATGGATATTTTTTTTCTCTTTCAATTATTAAAACGATTTAGCCGCCATAGTGGGTAGAGATTAGATAATTCAGTTTTAGTTTTATCTCTAGGCAAAAATAAAAATTTGACAGATAAAATGGTTAAGTTGATGTGGAGTTTGACGTTCGGATGTTAGATATTTCTAGATTTTTTTTCTGCTGAAATATTAGAGGTCATTTATCAAGATTACGTTGTGAGAACAGGACGGAGCGAGATAGAAATAATTTTGTATTTTTCGCTTTGTCCTCAACATTTATGAGGACAGTTTGAGAAATTCTTATTAAATATTTAAAAAAAATTATCCTCATATTCTTTCCCATGCTAATCCTCGCGATTTTAGGGAATCTTCATCTAAAAAATCAAACAAAATGTATTACTTTACTAGCCAAAGTATATGATCAATTTCAGTTTATAAGTATTGTATTCATTACACTTAAGGGAAATAGTATGACTGTTAGGGGGAGTGTTGAGTGAGGCTAGGTTAGAGAGAAAGTTAATGTAAGAATAGCGTTGTTAGGGTTTTATGTGTGCGCGCTCGCGTGCGTGCTTGCGTGTGTGGATAAATGGGAGGTAATTTGTAAAATATTGGGATTTCTGCAGATATTTTTCTAGGATCTTTGCAAATATTTTTATGGGATCTCTACGAGACTTTGTATGGGTACGGTTCGGGGATCCTCATGGTGCGGATATAACAATTCCCGTCTCATCCCCCATTTGAGCTTCGAAATAAAATTTCTCTCGTCGCCATGAGTGAATATTTCGGTTATTCCTCATCTTATTGGTTCGAATCACCATGACTTTTGATTATTCTTCATCCGATTGACACCCCTATTCTTCTCTTTTTATAATAGAAATATTAATATAAAATTAATAGTTTATCATTTTTAAATTAAAATGAGTATCAGGAATGGGTCGGACACACGCTCGAATCTAAAAATAATAATTAAGTTTCGACCCGACCTATAAACATCTCTAATGAACACCTCTAGTATGTGAATAATATTATTGTTTACAGTTTATTCTATTCGATCAATCGAAATACCTAATGCCTATTACATCTTTATTTTATTCCCACATAATAGCATTCGATCATAACTTCATCTCTAGGAGCAATGATTTGGGGTTTGAGGGAGAAAACACAAATATTTGAAAGAAAGGGACAAATTCATAAATAAACTAATACTTTAATAGCTTCGTCACTGTTCATCTCATTACATCAAACCAAACATATTGTTAGTGTAATGGTTGAATCACCTAGTATTTCACCTAGTGCCAATGTTCAAAACCTGTAAATTACATTCATTGATCCCAAAATTTGTAATATATTAAAAAATATCGACTACGTCTTAATTTGTTGATATTATTATTATTATGACATCTAAAAATCACTAATTTAAGTGTGCTTAAATGTATTATATCCTACAATTTAGGAACCGGAAATTATGGGGTAATTTACATTCTTGATCATTAAACTTAACTTCAACTTTCATTTAAGTTATAAACCTTTAATCTAATTAAATTATATCATTCAACTTTTATTATTAATGAATTAAGTCATTTATAAAAATACCATTAAATAAACTTTGAATTTGACACTTTTACTTAGCATAGTTTCACATATCATCATCAAATAATGTTTAATTGACAATGTAAATATTTTTTGTTAGAACTTATAGGAAATTTAGTTATTTTCCTTTTAATTTATTTAAATGAAATGTTTGAGATAATTTTCACGTGGAATTATTTTAATTATCAATTAAAGATTGTTTGACGATGATATGTGAAAAATATGCTAAGTAAAAGTGTGAATTTCAGTTTTCTCGTTAGAATTATTTAATGATGTTAATATAAATGACTTGGTTTATTAATAATAAAAGTGAATGACGTAATTTGATTAAATTAAAAATGTGCGATCTGAATGAAAGTGAATGTTAAGTTAAGTGATCTAAAATGAAAAATACCTGAGATTATGAGTAGTTTTAGACGCTGTATGAAAAAGTAGGATAAACTACAATATATACCACTAAACTTTAAGTAGTATCGATTATACTATTAAACTAAAAATCAATATTATTTTAGCACCGAACTTTAATTTAATAATATAATCGATATTACTTAAAGTTTAATGTGTTTAATATAGTTTATCCAAAAATATGTATTTATTTATTATAATTGATTATATAATCCATATTATTCTACTACTGGCTCACATGGTAGGTCTAAACCCATGCTATTGGCTGCTTTGGGCTTTCTCTCTCTCTCTCTAGTTTGTCCCGGCTTTAAAAAAGAACCTAGCATTAAAGCATATTAAATTAAGAGGGTTATCTCTATAATAATTTTTTACAACACCGATCGAATTAATAGATAAATCAGATACTTACAAGTCTAAAGTAATGGAATATTACTATATGTAGTATCAACTTTTGTATTCTCAAACCTCAAACTGCTATTGTTTTTTAGCTGTGAATAAGATACCCACTTCCTTCTGTATTGGAGAATAGGTGTGTAGACTCTAGGCTCCCCTTTTTCTTCTTTTTTCAATTCTAGAAACAATGTGTATTTTCTTCGAACTTTCGGCTCCTAAGCCTTCCACAATTATAATAATACCACCAACTTGTTTAGCTTGTTTCATATATGCAGCTTTCTTTTTTGGTCACTTTTTATAGCAATATCTAAAGTGTATTACTTTACTGTATATTTGTATGGTTCTCAAATAATTTCATTATTTTTTGCTTCCTAAGGTATCTGTTGGAACAAATTTGATGATTAATCATTCGTGTTTTTGTTAATTTATATAGGGTAGATAATGGTTACAAATTTTAAAATTACTCTATGTTTAAGACAAACATCAAACTCTCGACCACCGATTAAAATAAGAGAAACTTTTAGCATCTTATCTAAACTCGATAATTAAATAATAATTTTATTAGTAGTTTCGTATTTTTTGAGGATTTCTAATATAGGAGGATGTTTATATGTATGGTAAGTCATAAAAAAAAATCTTTGACGTTTTGGTTCAAATAAGAGAGAATCCGAACCCTACTATTTGAGTAGACATTTATTTGTTATTTCCATGCAAAAAGTATCAACAAAAAAATCGAAAGAGGATACCAAGGGGTCCTATGTCTTTAGACGCTACGATTATTATTTATCAAAATTGATTATAATCAGGACAATTTAAAGATTTAAAAGATCATATATATAATTTATTAAAAGAGAAAAAATTTGATATACATCCCGTGTAAACTAAAGTTTATATGTGCTTGTTAAATTTAGAGGTTATGAGTTTAGTTAAGAGGTTTTGGTTGTAGGATTTAGAATTTAATATTTAAGATTAGAAATAGGGTTCAAAGTTTAGGGTTTAAGGTTTAGAATTTAGTGTTTAAGGGTAAAGTTTTAGGTTTTAAATTTTAAAGAATGTTGTGTAAAAATATTTACACGGTATGTGTATCAAAATATAATCCTTATTAAATTGGGAACACAATTAAAGAAAATTAAATACTTATTGACTTTTGTGCTTTATCATTAGTCTAGAACTAATATCTTATTTTCTCTTTCAAGTATTTAACTCATTCTTACCCTTCCTCTTCTTGAGAATTTTGTGTGGTCGCTCATATTACACATGTCCAGTAGAGTTGTCTCAAACATTTTCGGGACCTTAAGCCAAAACTTATAAATGAGCCCCTATAGAACGAAAACATGTTTTATTACTTTGAATAATTAATTTAATATTTCATTAATAAATCATAGAAACGTGATTAAAAATTATCAAACACATTATTTTTATTGTTTTGTTAATAAAACATCATAGATACACCTATAAAAAAATATGGAGCAACCACTAACTTAAATTGTCACTTGAAAATTTTGTGAAATTAAAATAAAATATGCGGACCCCGAGAGGTCGCTCATGTTATTCTCTCTTACCATACACCATTGATGTCTATAATTACCTCTGAGCACGATATTTCATATTATGTTTGTAATTATATATATATAAAAGTATGATACAACAAAAACAAATTTTTTAACACCAAGAAAAACAGAAACAGAGAGACAAAAGTCGATGGATTTTCCCCCTTTACTTCTACTTTTTGATGCTGTAAAGGAAGACTTAGTGTTCTCTCTTTTTTTTTTGGTCATTTTTATGCAAACTTGAGGAACTTCCCAACACAATTACCGACACATCAAACAGAAGAAACAGCGACGATCTCAACATGACAACATTTAAAGGTGTTTTGATGTCACTATAGATATGTTGTGGGGACAAGAAAAGGGGTCACCTTACAACTTACAAGATATAAATTTTCTTTATCAAGGGCACTCCAAGGAACATATGGTTGATCATTGATGGTTACCAAAATATTTGGCGGATAACATTAACTGCTCGAATCAATTGGTTGCGGTTGTTTCAGCTTAATTAAAGATTTTGGGTTTAAGTTTTTTTTTGTTTTGGAAACACAACATTATTAAATATTTGGAGGAAGAGTTTTATCATTTTTATATTCTTATCTGATTCGATGAAATTGATCTTTCACTTAAATCATTAAAATGAATATACGAGACACCCATAATTCGTACTTGAAAACACTCATTTGTCAATATATATAAGGGTAAATTAGGTAAATTATCACTGGACTTTACTATCAAACTTATTTTGGTCACAGAAATTTTAAAACGTTTAATTTACTTACTAAAGTTTAGACATTGAACTTTTTTGTCACTCCTTTGCTAACTTTTTAATGACGTCCATTTACTGGCGAACACAAGATTTCTCCAAGATCCGAACGGTGAAAGCTTCATCGGCATAAGGGAAGCAATATACTGAGAAATGGGCTCCATCCAATGATGGAGGAGGAAGATCGGCGAGAGAGAAACATAAAGATTTTTGCACGATTTGTGAACTTCGGGTATTTTTCGGAAAAAAATGGAGGTTAGGTTAGGACTCAGGGGGGCGAGACATAGTGACTAGTGAAATTTGGGGTTGAACTGCCACCATCTACAATCATCGGCGGTGGCATTTGACGACGATCACGTCATAACACCATCAAAAAATTAAGGAATGAGTGACCAAAACGTTTAATGTCTAAACTTTAGTGAGTAAATTGAACGATTTTAAAGTTCAGTGACCAAAATAGGTTTGAGAGTAAAGTTCAATGATGATTTACGTAATTACCATATAGGAGTAGGATCCACATATACATATACATATACATATACATATACATATACATATACATATACATATACATATACATATACATATACATATACATATACATATACATATACATATACATATACATATACATATACATATACATATACATATACATATACATATTGTTACGGGCCGCGCCCATCAAACCGAGCCAAGCGCACACCAGGCCCTTGAGCAAGCTCTCCACACCATTTTGGGCTTGCCATCACCCACTTAAGCTAGCCCGTCACTTGGGGTTGAAGAGTCATGCACTTTAGATATGGCAAGTAGCATCTCTCATTTGGCATCTTCTTCTCGATACTTTCCATATTCATTGTAATCTCCTTATTTTTGGAATGTTTGACCATATCTCCCTAGATCAAAGGATTGTATAGCTCATCTTAGATCTAGACCATCGATGTACTCTCATTGTAATCGTTGGATGTAGGAGGCTATAACTATAAATAGAGGCTTACCCCCACCACATTTTCTCACTTCAGTTTTGAGGAATACACAGAGCATTCACTAAATTCTCCTTGCTTTGCTTTGTTTTGCCTTTGCTTTCAGTTGTTCTTGGTTTTCTGCGAGGATCTTAGCACTTAGGCTTTGATCGTTTCAGGCTTACTTAGGCGCAACATTGTTCAAGAGCGTCTAAGGTCGCACGTTCGTGATTTCGAGGTTCTACGAGCGTGACAAGTGGTATCAGAGCAAGTTCGTCTGAAGAAATTGCACCATAAAGCAACATCGAGGTTCTAGAAACTGACCAAGAGACTCGTGCTGCAATTGCCGGGAAGAAGCGTGAGAGTTCCATGGATATCATCTCGTCCATGGAGAAGAGGGTTGTGAGAATGGAGGAGGCCATAGGCGACGTCCAGGAGACCCTTAAGGAGGCGGAACCACGCCTCGAGAAGCTCGATTCTGTCAAGGATGAGGTTCAGGTCATCATTGATGACTCGTATGAGACCTTGAACAAGCGATTTGATTCCCTTCAAGCAACAATGGATGCTATGAAGGCGGATTTAGTGGGGGAGATCAAAAAGCTCAATGTCGAGCTACTCCTCTACAAGAATGTCATGGTGAGCGGCATGGTGGCGAAGCAGTGGTGGCTAAGCCCAGGATCGATGTTCCGAAGCCGGAGGAGTTCAAAAGGGCAAGGGAAGCCCAAGAAGTGGACAACTTCATTTGGGGGTTGGAGCAGTACTTTCGACTCATGGGCATCGAGGATGAGATCACCAAGGTAAACACAGCTTTGGTTTATTTGAGTGATGGTGCTCTCTTATGGTGGCGACACAGATGTTCCCAAGTGGAGGATGGGACCATCCCCACTAAGGCATGGAAAGATTTCCGGTTCGAGTTCAAGGAGCATTCCTATCCAAAGAATTCTGAATAGGAGGTTCAGGAGAAGCTATGCTAGTTGAAGCATGATGGCCATATCCGGGAGTATGTCAAGTGTTTCACCGAACTTAAGCTCCAAATCCAGGGCATGGGTGAGACAGACGCCCTCTTTTCCTTTAAGAGTGGGCTGGCAGATTGGGCAAAGTTGGAGCTAAATCAGATAGAGATTTCAGATCTCTCTAAGGCGTTGTCAGTTGTAGATTCACTTGCCAAGTTTGAGCACAAGATATCTGACGCTACCAAAGATAAACCGAAGTACAAAGGTAGCGAAAAGAGGGACAAGGAGAAGGCAGCCAAGAACGAGTCGAAGAAGCCATCCAACGACTTTCGTAAGCCTTCTGAAAAGGGCCCTGGTGATTTCAAGTGCTATACTTGTGAGAGAAAGCACTTGGCGAGGGAATGTCCCAACAATGAGAAAATGACAGCCATTCAAGAGAAGAGTGGCGAAGAGAAGGAAGCCATCAAGATTAATTTTATCATCAATTCGATAGAGATTAAGAAGGGTTCCAAGAAGAAGGGCCTTATATTCGTACACATTACTTTGGCGGGCCAAAAGATGAGTGCACTTGTGGACACCAGTGCCTCAGAGTTGTTTGTGTTCGAGCGGGTTGCTAAGGAACTTGTTCTTCATGTTGAGAAGACAAGTGGGTTCATCAAGACCGTGAATTCCAAAGAGGCTCATATTGTCGGGGTTGCCAAGGGAGTCAAGCTTGACATTGGTGATTGGTCCGGTAAGGAAATTATCAAGGTAATCCCTTAAGATGATTTTGATTTTGTGATTGGGATTTCCTTCCTTGACCGGATTAATGTGTTCCCTATTTCGTTCTGCGATTGTTTGTGCATACTTGATCCGAGGAAGCAATGTGTCGTTCTGGTAAGTCGAGGGGCCGGAGTTGGGGCCAAGATGCTTTCAGCCATCTAGTTTGGCAAGAGGGTGCGCAAGGACGAACCCACCTACTTGGTCGTCTTGATGCAAGATGAGCCCAACATGCCTAAGCAAGTCCCACCCGAAGTGAGCCAAGTCTTGGCCGATTTTAAAGATGTGATGCCTGCCGAGTTGCCCAAGAATCTCCCACCTAAGCGGGAGGTGGACCACCAGATTGACCTTGTGCCCAACACGGAGTCGTCAGCCTAATCCTCTTACTGAATGGCTCTGCCCAAGTTAGAGGAGCTATACAGACAATTGAAGGAGCTCTTTGATACGGGGTATGTCTGACCGTCCAAGGAATCCTATGGTGCACCGGTGCTATTCTAGAAGAAGCATGATGGCTCATATCGGATGTGCATCGACTATCGGGCTTTGAATAAGCTCACAGTGAAGAACAAGTACCCGATCCCACTCATAGTTGACTCGTTCGATCAACTTGGTGGTGCAAGGTGGTTCACCAAGTTGGATTTGTGGTTCGGATACTACCAAGTCAGAATTGCCGATGGAGATGAACCGAAGACGGCATGCGTGACACGCTACGATTCGTTTGAGTTCTTAGTGATGCCCTTCGGTCTCACGAATGCTCCCGCTACTTTCTGTAGCCTGATGAACAAGGTACTACAATCCTTCCTTGATCAGTTCGTTGTAGTTTATCTTGACGACATTGTCATTTATAGCAAGACCATTATGGAGCATGTGGGCCACTTGAGACAGGTGTTCGAGGTTCTTAGGCAAAATGAGCTCTATATCAAAGAGGAGAAGTGCTCATTTTCCCAAGAGGAGGTTCCATTCTTAGGCCACGTTGTTGGAGGTGGCAAGATCTGGATGGATGGGGCCAAGGTTCAAGCCATTGTCGATTGGGAGCCTCCAACCAAGATGACGTAGTTGAGATCCTTCTTGGGGCTAGCCAATTATTACCGGAGGTTCATCAAAGGTTACTCAAAGCTCGCCACCCCTTTGACCGAGTTGTTGAAGAAGGACAAGGCTTAGGATTGGAGTCTCGACTGTCAGAGTGCTTTTGAGGCCTTGAAGCAGGCCATGACGAGTGAGCATGTGTTGGTGTTGCCAGATCACACCAAGCTCTTTGAGATTTACATCGATGTGTTCGATGTGGCCATTGGAGGGGTCTTTATGCAAGAAGGACACTCGGTTGCATATGAGAGCCAGAAGCTCAATGAGACCGAGCAGAGATACACGGTCTATGGTGCACTATTTGCGCACATGGCAGCACCACATCCTCGGGTTCAAGTTTGTGGTATTTACGAACAATATTGCCAATAGTTATTTTCTGACCCAGAAGAAATTGTCTCCCAAGCAATCCTGTTGATAAGAGTTTCTTGTAGAGTTTGATTTTGCCATGAAGTACAAGCTAGGGAAAGTCAATTCTGTTATCGACGCCTTAAGTCGAAGGTAAACCATTGAGGTTGTGAGCTTGCCAAAGGGAAAGTTGTTAGAGCGCATAAAAGAAGGCTATCACATGACCCGACAGCCAGAATGTTGGTCGATTATGCCAAGGAGGGAAAGACCCGAAGGTTCTGGTTCGAGGGAGACTTGTTATATGCTTGAGGACACCGCCTCTATGTGCCTCATTTCGGGGAGTTGCGCAAGAAGATCATGAAGGAGTGCCATGACTCCAAGTGGGCTGGACATCCGGGCATTAGCTGAACTTTAGCACTCATTGCGGAACACTACTATTGGTCGCGCATGGGCGAGGATATTGAGGCTTATGTGAGAACTTGTCTTGTGTGCCAACAAGACAAGATCGAGATGAAGAAACCCACAGGATTGTTGCAGCTATTGCTCATTCCCGAGTAACCATGGGAGAGTGTATCCATGGATTTTATAGTCGGTTTGCCCAACACTGATGGCATGTCTAGTATAATGGTTGTGGTTGACAGGTTTTCTAAGTATGCGACGTTTATTCCAGCATCGAAGGTGAGCCCAGTCGAGGAAGCGGCTTGTCTTTTCCTCAAGTACGTGGTGAAGTATTGGGGAGTGCCAAAGACGATTATTAGTGATCGGGACACGCGGTTCACAGACATATTTTGGACCGAGTTGTTCAAGTTTATGGGATCGAGCCTGAACTTCTCCACCAGCGTTCATCCACAGACGAGCGGGCAAACCGAGCAAGTGAATGCCTTATTGGAGATCTATTTGCGGCACTATGTGAGTGCCACGCAGCAGGACTAGCCGAAGTCTCTAGATGTGGCCCAGTTTTCCTACAACTTGCAACGGAGCGAGGCGACCAACCAAAGTCCGTTCGAGATCGTGACCGGGCAGCAACCGCTCATACCCAACACGGTTTCCACCAAGTATGAGAGGCCTAATACAGCATAACACAAGTTTGCCAAGGAGTGGAAAGAGCATCATGACCTAGCCCGAGCTTGTTTACACAAGGCGGGGAAGCGGACCAAGAAGTGGGTGGACACCAAGTGTAGGGACGTGAATTTCAATGTTGGTGACTTAGTCCTTGACAAGCTCACCGGGATCTTGCGCAACCCAACCGTGCACAAGGGGCTTGTGCGAAGATATGAGGGTCCATTCAAGGTTGTGAAGCGGATAGGCACCATGGCTTATCGTTTGGAGTTGCCACCGACCATTCGTGCTCATCCAGTGTTCCATGTTATTCTACTCAAGTTGTTCCATCAAGATGAGCTAGATCCAGATCGGGGCAAGTTACATCGAGCGCTAGTCGGAGAAAAGGTCTCCTATGAGAATGAGGTTTGAGAGGTCCAGGCAGAACGAGTTATTCGAGGACCGAGTCACCGGCCGAGGCATGAGTACTTTGTCCATTGGAAGGGACTTCCCGACAGTGAGGGGAGTTAGGAAACAGTCGAGGCCCTTTGGCAATTCCGAGACCAAGTGAGTAGGTATCATTCCAGCCGAGCGATGAGGGCGTCGCCAGATCCAGTAGGGGAGAATGTTACAGACCGCGCCCATCCATTTGAGCCCAGCGTACACCAGGCCTTTGAGCAAGCTCTCCACACCATTTTTGGCTTGTCATCACCCACTCAAGCTAGCCCATCACTTGGGGTTGAAGAGCCATATACTTTAGATATGGCAAGTAGCATCTCTCATTTGGCATCTTCTTCTTGATACTTTCCATATTCACTGCAATCTCCCTATATTTGGAATGTTTGACCATATCTCCCTAGATCAAGGGATCGTATAGCTCATCTTATATTTAGACCGTCGATGTACTCTCATTGTAGCCATTGGATGTAGGGGGCTCTAACTATAAATGGAGGCTTACCCCCACCTCATTTTCTCACTTTAGTTTTGAGGAATACATAAAGCATTCACTCAATTCTCCTTGCCTTGCTTTGTTTTGCCTTTGCTTTCAGTTGTTCTTGGTTTTCCACGAGGATCTTAGCACTTTGGCTTTGATCGTTTCAGGCTAACTTAGGCGCAACATTGTTCGAGAGCGTCTAAGGTCGCACGTTCGTGATTTCGAGGTTCTACGGGCGTGACAATATATATATATATATATATATATATATATATATATATATATATATATATATATATACATATATGAGTTATGATCCACTTACACTATGTAAAATTCAATTACTTTTACACTATTTCATGGTCATTGGATGAGTGGAATTGATGGATAAGATTAAAAGTTGGAAATAGTAGGATTTTTAAGGAGAAAAATAAATAATGTTTAATCTCATCCATTCATTTTACTCATCCAAAATGGTCATGAATTAGTGTAAAAGTAATTGAGATTTACATGGTGTAAGTGGATTATAACACTATATATACATATGAGGAGCTTTTGTACTATAGGGTGAGTGTAAATTTATGGTAAAGATTATGTATTTCTCAATTATTTCATAAAAATCTCATTATATTCAGCTTTTAAGTTTAGCCATCAACTTACAGTCATTCAATAGTTTAGAACCAGTGTAAAACTAAAAAGTTTTACGTTGTGTGATTGGATTCTCTATCATGGCCATGTTTGGCAATTAGCGGATAGCTAATAGCAGATTGCATTAGGTGATTTGACTAGCGGATTGTATTAGCTGATTTGACTAGCAGATTGTATTAGCTGATTGTATAAAAGTGTTTGGTAAAATTAACTGATAGCTGGTAGCTGTTAGATTATTTGAACAAGTAAAATGTCATATAAGGACATGTTTATATTCAATACTTGTTTGAATAGTTTATTAGTTATCAATATTTTGTATCTAATTATTATTAATTAAATCTATAAAATTATTTTTAATATAACTTTTCTAAACATATTCAAATGATTTATATATTAATTTATTATTTATATAATTTAATTAATTAATAAATTTAAATACACATATAAATGTGTGATAATAAAAAGAAAAAAGTAAATAAGATTAACTTATAAATAGTGTGAGAAAATATTTAATTTAGGTTATTTTGAGATTTTTAGTAACTGGTAAGGGTAAAAGAGTCTTTACAACTTTAATATCAATCCTCTAATCTCAAAAAGCTCTTATTATGAGCTTTTTCAAAATTAGCGGTTTCACCTCAATCCGCTCTTTCAATCTGCTATTTACCAAACAACAATATTAGCGGATTTGACTAGTCAAACCTCTAATTATGCCTCAAACCTTTAATTTTTGCCCAAACCTCTTTTTACCAAACTGGGCCCATATATTTTTTTTACAAATGATTCTCTATCATATATACATGGATATGATCCACGTACACGATATAAAACTAAAAATATGCATTGATTTTAGATTATTAAATAAGTGTACATTTATTTATTTATTTTTATCTATTTATCTATCTATGTATATGTCAGAGGCTTTCATTTAAGACACTGAGTTATGTTTGCTGCAATTTTCAACAGCCAAGTACTCCATATGCAATTGTCCTTAGACCCACCCCTAAGTGGCTTAGAAAATTTCACAAGCATCTTTCAAGATTGGAACATTTATAAACGGGTCCAACACAATCATCAAAATCTAGCCAAATTATTATTATTATTTTCAAATTGCTGGAATTTTCAATTACAAAATGCTAACATATTAAAAAGCTCTTATACTGTAATTAGTATTGAATTATGCCCTTGTATTTCAGAGGCGTTTATGGTTCGTGATTAGTATATTATGTGGACACTTTTCAAGTACAAATTCAATATTGTATGTAGTGGCAGATCTAGAAATTAAAGAATGTGTGTCTAAAATATTTTTTTTTCAAAATAGGTATGCAAAACTATTTTTTTGGTAAAAAGAATATGATTAAAGAACATCATACATGGATGTTATCCCAAGCCTCATTAAAAACTTCTTTAAACTTAAATATAAGAAAAGAGTACAAGTAATAACACAAAGTAACAAATAAAACAAAAACGAACTAGACAGACAAAAGAAAGACTTTAGTCTTAACTACCAGTACCACTCAAATCTTACTTGAGTAGCGACGCAATAAAACTATTTTTTAAAAACTAGAAATACACACTTATTTATATTTGTTTCCGAAAAATAATTTCTATGTAAAATAGTTTTTTACTCAAAACGTATGTGTAATAATATAATATAAAATATTAAATATTTGTATGAAATAACTAAATTAAACTCATTCAATCTTATTGGACTGTTAAACTATCTTAAAGTCAAATTCTAAACTATGGCAATTCCTCATTAATGCATTTATATAAGATTGAAAACAATTGTGTCAATATAATACAATTGGAAACAAAAAGAACATTTAATAATCTACTTATTTTGTTTTTCTTCCACGTATATGCACATAAGGACATGATTAAGCTAACCGATTTTATTTGCTAATAAGATGATTTTGACAACCAAAGTTTTTAAATTCGACTCGAGATAAGATATTAGATGATAACTTAAAAAATTAAGTGCTGAAAAATTAAGACTGTATTTGGTAATGAGAGGTTTGAGCTAAAATTAAATGTTTGACTGATTAAATATGTTAATTTTGATGTTTGATAAAGAGCGGATTGAAATAACGGATTGAGTTAAAACTTTTAATTTAAAAAAAAAAACTGCTCATAAGAGCCTTTTGAAATTAGATGTTTTGACATAAGAGTTATAAAGACCCTTTTACCCTTAACCTTTATCAAAAATCTTCAAATAGCCTAAATTTAACCATTTCTATTTTAATTCTTCAACCTCATGTATTCTCACACATTTATATTTGTATTTAAATTTAATAAGTAATTAAATTGTATTAAAATAATTATATAAATAAATAATGGGTAAAATACTGAAATCATCACTCAACTTTGGTCATTTGACCTATTTTAGTCACTCAACTTTAAAAACGCTAAATTTACTCATTAAACTTTACTTTTTGACCTGTTTTGGTCACTTTGAATTATTTTATTAATATTTAGGTATGACATGGCATATTTTATTATTATTATATAAAAAATAATTTAAAAAAAATAAAAAAAAATATTTTTTATTAATAAATAAAAAAATATTTTTAAAAAATATTTTTTTATTAATAAATAAAAAAATAATTTAAAATAAAATCCCTAATCCCAAACACCCCAAATATTGTAACGCCCGTGTTTTGGGCCTAGGAGTTAACCGGGTTTATAGTTCGAGTCAATTAAATTAAATTAAAATAAATTCAACCTAAAATGTGGCATAATCGAACTTTAGTAAAAAGGGAAGGACTTATGTTGTAATTTGCCCAAAAACTTTTAAAAAGGATGACAACTTTTAAAGTTGTCATCTTCTCCCTTTTTCCCATTATTTCCAACATGAGAAACACCCACCACCATCTTCAAACTCTCTCAAACTTCAAGCTTACATTCCTTTGATTTCTTCATCAATTCAAGGGGTTTTTGAAAGGTAATCACATATTCGAACTCTCCTTTCCATTTCCTATCTACCCATGGTCATTGATTTTAAAACCATGAACTTTTGAAAATTAGGGTTTATATCAAGTTTGGATTTTTAAGGGGGTTTTCCAATTGGTTTTGATAAATTGAGTTGGGGCTTTAGTTAATCACATTAAAAGGTGTAACATAAATCAATTTGGTTGAATTTTGGTAAAAATCCGAAGTGGGTTCTTAGAACCATTTTTAAGGTGTCAAAAAGTTGATTTTTGGTGGGTTTTAGGGTGTAATTAGAGGACTGATGGTATATGTATGCTAGGGGGATGTTTTGGAACCATTTAGATGTCATTTGGGTGTTTGAAAATGAAATTTTCTGCTGGGTAAAATATGAGTACGAAAATGGAGTTTTGGAAGGTTTTGGGTGAGTTTTGGGGGTTGTTTAAGGTGGGAATTGATAGCCCAATGGTAGTACTATGGTTAGGGATTGATTTGGGATCATTTGTGGGTGCAATGGATGTTGGAAACATGAATTTTGGGAGAGCTATTGGGGCTGTCCGAAATTGCTAAGTATGGGGTTTGGTCATGACTTGAAATGTTGGGTTTGATATTTGAATTTGTATTTCGGGTTGATAATTTGATGTTGGGCTGATTTGAGGATTATTTGAATTGTATTGAGGTTTTTTTAGAAGCGAGAGCTTGCGTTGGAGAAGCTTCGGGAAGAAATCCGGAAACTTGAAGGTGATGCTTGCTTGGTAGTTGAGCTTGGAGGTAGAGGTGAGTGGTTAATGTTTTTAAATCGATTTTTAAGTGGTTGGTTCAAGCATGTGAACTAGGTTGGGCTTGGTAGACCCACCTAGAGTTAGGATTAGGGTGGTAGCCTAATCCTAAGCTTTAGTTAGAGACCTTGGATGTACTCTTTAATCGTTGTTATGCCTCATGATGAGTATGTATAATGTGATACACATGTATATGAAAGTATGGCTTAAAGTATTGATTTTATATGCATGTTGATGACAAATAAAATGTGGATATATGATGAGATAATTGTTCGGTTGACATACATGTGGTTTTGGTGTGTGAAATGAGGTTATGTTGTGGATTGCATGATTTTGGAGAATCATGGTGAGTACGTGCTAGGCACGGAATTTATATTGAAATTGATATTGTAAAAAGTTGTGCAGTTTGATTTATATTGGCACTAGTATGCTTGGGTACAATGATCGATCATTAGGATAAGTGTGCACACAAATTGAGTCAAAACGTACGTGGCCTTGGTGGCGTTAAGGCACCAAGGAGGAGTACGGTGCTGTAATATTCCACCGGAAGCTTTTATATATTTCTACGTGATGATGAGTGGAATCCCATCCGTAGGGCATGTGGCGATGAGTGGAATCCCGCACATGCAAGGACCGGTGATGAGTGGAATCCCACCGAGGTAATGTTGTTGTTGGAAATGCGTTCCAACAGGTTATCCGCGTATTCGGGTCATAGCTAGGTGCCAATATGAGGTTGTATGTATATACCAATGTGGGATTATGCTTATGTGCTTATATGACATGGAATGTGATTTCCTTATGAATTGATATATGATGTGGTTAATGCTTTGGATTATGTATCATGGTAAGTCGAACTTATGGTTGTTGAGCATCGCATAATGTTGACTATATGTTCATGCATCATGTTCATTTTGGCCTTTGCGGATTGGAGGTGAGATCATGCATTTCATTTTGGAAATTGCTCGTGCTTGGACCCTGCATTGTCGAAGGTTTGTTTTATGAGCTTACCCTCACTAAGCTTTCATGCTTACGCTCTCTTTTGTTCGACAATGCAGATAAATAGCTTGTGAGGGGCAAGGGTAAGGAAAGGTCTCCAAGTGTTGCTTTGGTGAGCTCAATGTATGAATTTTAAGCGATATAATGTAATAGTTAAGCAATGGGATAGGTGTTGTGGATTTGTGCTTTTGCTGGTTGTTTAGGAGCATGTTTAGACTCCTTAATTATGTTGTTTTGATTGGCTTGTTGATGCCATGTTTGAATTGTAATCCATGCCTAAATTGCTTACCATGAATGTTGATTATGTGCCCTTTTGAGGTTGCCCTTGTGTTTGAATGTTGAAGTATGAGACTTGAGTGCTTAAATGTCATCTTTGATTCAATTGCATGATTTCCTTGATGTTTATACATGTTGGGTGCTGTATGGCTATAAAGTGGTATGTAAATGTTGAGAGGATGTTTGGTTGGGGCTAGGGAAGTCTTAAATTGCATTTAGACTCGAGTCTTGATCGTTTTGCTGAGTTTGGGAGGTTTTGCAGTGCAGGGGTATGGATACGGTTGGTACGGTATCGATACCACCTTCTTGTTTCAGGCCTCGTGTATCGATACACTTGAGGGGTGTATCGATACCATTTTGGTCACTGGAGCTATTGTCCATCTCGGTATCGATACCGGCCTCTGGTGTATCGATACCGTCATCTTAGCGTTGACCGTGGGAAGTCAACCATTGGGGAGGGTATCGATACACTCCTTGGGTGTATCGATACGGTCTTTACGAGTTGACTTTGACCAGTTGACCTAGTCAAGGGGTATCGATACACCCCTTAAGGGTATCGATACCGCCTACAGATAAGGCTTAAACCTAGTCAAGGGGTATCGATACACCCCTTAAGGGTATCGATACCGCCTGTAGCTAAAGCTTAAAATTTGGGTTGTAAGATGTTGGGTTGATTTCGTTTGTTTGCCTCGTGAATGTTGTTCCGTTGTATAATCACATAGGATTAAATACTCATCTAGACAAGATTTAAAATGTAAAAAAATAGGGTTGCTAACCGAGGGGGAATCCTTTGGGTTTCGCTTCGGTTTTCCCCGTGTGGCTCACTCGGACCGGTCATCCGGCCAGACCGGGACGAGGGGGTTACATTTGTTGGTATCAGAGCCTAAGGTTACCGAGACCTTGGGCAAGTAAGTGAGGTAAGTTGTGTTTTATGTTTGTTATGCACGGTGTTTGCTTGCCATGTAAGCATGTTGCTTATTATCCGTTTATGTTGTGATGTATGATCGTTTGATTGAGAATGTATGTTGTTTGATCGTGCGCATATGTTTGCTTGTTTAGCAAGTATGCCTTGTTATATGCTTGGTTGAGCATGTATGCGTGTTGATTTGTTTGAAACATGTTTAGTAGAGTCCTATTGCTACTATTACATCGAAAAAGGAGATTTTAAGTGAGGGGAACATACTTGAGCCACTTGGAAGCCTTGCCTTGCTAACCCAGTCGTGTATGTTTTACTTTTGATGTTGTTGTTGATTTAATTGCTTTTCGGTAAGTAGAAGTTGTAGTCCTAAAAAGGTGGAAGATGTTGAGGGAGTCCATCATCTTAGTTAGGGAGGTATGGTTGTACCGGAATCGAGGTACAATTTTCTGTTCGAGACGGTGTGTATGTGGGATGATTCCTGTGGATGAGGGACGATGTGATCAACACTGGCATCAGTTGGTAAGAAGAAGTGAAGGCATATGAGTGGGAGTTAGAGTGGTGTCGATGTTTTAACAGATAAGCCCTTGGTACAGTAATAAGTTGTTTCCTCCAGTTGATTCTAAACCCGTGCTTTTGTGTATCGATAGTGAGTATGCAAGTTTGAATGTGCCCGATGAGGTGTCAGAGGTAGGTATGAGTACCTTAGTTCTTTTGGCGAGATCTAGCTAGGGGTCTCGTGTGAGTAATCTGAATTTTGGAAATGTTAGTTGGTGACCGTTGGGGTTCGGCCTATGATTTTAATGCAAAACAGTCGGTCAGTGTCCGTGAATGGGAGCTAGTTTGTGTGATTGGGTCAGGGTACGTTGGGTTGTCTTCCAGCAAGCGGAAGAGATGAAGTCACTTCCAATATAGTTGAGCCGAGAAGGGAGTCTCGAGCTTTGACTCCAGGTTGTTTGTTAGGGGTAGAACAAGTCCAGCATGATTGTTTGTGTGTGTGATCAGAATTGAATCTTGAAGTTAGGAAATGCTCTAAGAACAGTTTAGAAGAGTCAGATTTTGTTGAAGAACCAATCAGAAGACAAGAGGACCGAAGACTATCAGTTGTGTACATGTGAAGCTGCAATTTCCGCGGAATACCTCCTTTTGTGTGAGCATGTAAGAAATTAGATATCTTTGTTGAGACCTTAGATGTAGGGACACATGTGCCTAGCCTCTTGGGAGATAGTGGTGATCAGAAAGATGTACAGAAGATGTTTGTTGGTGGTTTAGAGTTACTAGTTTCTAGTAGATGTGAAGTGATTGTCTTCATACGGTTTCGATGTACCTTTTTGACATGGTTTGGCTTGTAGAGCACAAAGCTAGGATATACATTGAGACAAAGAGAGAGAGTTGCCTTGAAGTTGCAGATTTCTGTGCGACTGTAGTAGTAGGTGAGGAGGTGAACTTCTTTTCGAATGGTTGATCCAGTTTTAGAGATCAAAGGTTGATTGAGTTTAGTGGACAGGCTTGCTTAGCAATTGTGATGAATTTGATTTGTGAATGAAGATTAGACCGCAGAATGTTAGGATAGTTTGTGTTTTCCTAGAAGTGTTTACAAGAATTACTCAGTTGTCTCCTGGCAGAGAAGAAGAGCTTGTTATTGGGACCGTCTCCGAGTTTGCTCCTGTTTGATTGCTTTGTATCTTATGAATTCCGGAAGAATTAAGAATGTTGAAGAATTAACTTCGAGACTTGTTAGACCTTAGATTCATTAGGCCTAGTGCATCGTCTCAGAGTTCTACAGTGCAATTTGTGAAGAAGAAAGAGCGACAGTACGAGAATGTGTTTAGATTTCAAACAGTTGAAACAAGTGTCAGTGAATAATTAGTATCCGTTTCCGAGTGTCAGTGAACTGTTGATCAGTTAGTGTGTGCTTCAGTCTACTTGAAGATTAGTTGAGATCCGTTTACTACCAGTTGAAAGTGAGAAAAGTTGAAGTACCGAAGACAGCTTTAGGGGCAAGATGTGAACACCTTGAGCTCTGAGTTATGTCGTTTTGTTTGACTAGTGTATTAGTTACCTTCATAGAGATGTTGAGCAGAATATTTTCCCGAGTTTCTTGATCAGTTGTAGTAGCTCTTCTAGATGTCACGTGAGTATATTCAAGTGCCGAGGAAGATCATGACAAGCTTTGAAGTTAGTGTGGTGGATTCTATTAGAGAATTAATTATATACCAAGTTGTGCAACGTGAACTTCGAGTTAATGAAGATGTTCTCTTAGGACATGTAGATTAGCCGAGTGTATTAGAACAAATCTTGAACAGACAGAGGAAGATGTGAGTGGGAAGAAATTGAAGACTGTGACAGGAACCTGTAGTTCTAAGTCTAGCAGTGTTACTACCGGAATTTTGTAAATAGTCTTTTGAAGATAGTTGCTCCATTGATAGATTGCTACAGAAGAATGTTCAATTGTGTGGTTAGATGCGAGACAATGAGCCCTTGAGAAACCAAAAGAAACTTTGATGAAAGCTTCGACTTTGATCCAGCCAATGTCAGAGAAAGAATTTGTGAACCATAGTGATGTGTTACGTGTAGAGTTAGGTTGTGTGCTTATGCAAGATAGAAGATTGCAGCTTGTTCGTCAAGATAGTTAAAAGACTGTGAGAAGAGTTATCTGATATGAGACATAGAGTTAATTACAGTTGTAATTGCTACGAAGACTTGGAGACGAAGCTTGTATAGTAAGAAATGCACAGTGTATATGTACGTATCATCAGAACTTGAAATATTTGAAGACTTAGGAAGGGTTGAAACTTGAACAGCCTAAAGTGTTAGAACTGCTCGAAGACTGTAATATTAAGATTGAGTACCATCCGAAGAGAGTCAACGTAGTAACCGATGTTCCGAGTTGTATTTGTTGTTAGATTAGTAGTTGAGTTGCGAGTTGTATTTGCCGAATTCAGTTTACCGAATGATGGTATTCTTGTGGCCGAGTTTCATGGTTAGACTACTTTGAGTCAGAATGTTTGAAGAGAAACAGTTGCAAGACAGGTTCTTGGCACCTCACGTGCGAGGCATGGTAGAAGGAAGACCTTCAGAATACAGTTTCAGAGATGATAGAGTTTTGCATTTCAGAGGCAGAATAGTTGTACCGATTGACATAGTGTTTTGAGACGAATTGTTTTGGCCGAAGCACACAGTAGTTCATTTGTATTGCATCTGAGTAGTATGAAGACGTATTGTGGGTTGAAGATGAATACTTCGGGATTGAGGTGATGTGTGATGTGGTTCAGTATGAGGGTAAGTGTTTTTCTTCTAGTTTGTTACATCCGTGGAAGGTTCTTAATGGAAGTGGGTAATGGAGATCCGAGATTTCAACTAGATTGTTTTTGAAGACGTCTGCATAGTGTTTGGTTAATTGATGAAGTCAGATGATCAGTCAGAGAAAGTCATCGGTCAAGTTTTAAACAGTGTTGTATGAGATTGTGAATCGGGCTAGTTTAGTTGTTTATTTGTTGCGGTTACCACCAGAGTTAGAAAGAGGGTTGTGATGTGATTTGTGTATCTATGGTTCGGGGATGTGAATCAGATCTGTTCCGTGCTATGTCTGTTGAAGAGATTGAGTTGAGTTTGAAATTGCGTGCAACAGAGAATCAGTTGAGATCTTAGCATCAGATATCTATTGATGTGTGGTAAGTCCATCGAGATTGGTTAGTGTGTTATGGTGTGAAAGAAAGTGGGTTTTTGCCTGATAAATTTCGGGGACGAAATTTTCTTAAGTGGGGGAGAGTTGTAACGCCCGTGTTTTGGGCCTAGGAGTTAACCGGGTTTATAGTTCGAGTCAATAAAATTAAATTAAAATAAATTCAACCTAAAATGTGGCCTAATCGAACTTTAGTAAAAAGGGAAGGACTTATGTTGTAATTTGCCCAAAAACTTTTAAAAAGGATGACAACTTTCAAAGTTGTCATCTTCTCCCCTTTTCCCATTATTTCCAACATGAGAAACACCCACCACCATCTTCAAACCCTCTCAAACTTCAAGCTTACATTCCTTTGATTTCTTCATCAATTCAAGGGGTTTTTGAAAGGTAATCACATATTTGAACTCTCCTTTCCATTTCCTATCTACACATGGTCATTGATTTTAAAACCATGAACTTTTGAAAATTAGGGTTTATATCAAGTTTGGATTTTTAAGGGGGTTTTCGAATTGGTTTTGATAAATTGAGTTGGGGCTTTAGTTAATCACATTAAAAGGTGTAACATAAATCAATTTGGTTGAATTTTGGTAAAAATCCGAAGTGGGTTCTTAGACCCAATTTTAAGGTGTCAAAAAGTTGATTTTTGGTGGGTTTTAGGGTGTAATTAGAGGTCTGATGGTATATGTATGCTAGGGGGATGTTTTGGAACCATTTAGATGTCATTTGGGTGTTTGAAAATAGAATTTTCTGCTGGGTAAAATATGAGTACGAAAATGGAGTTTTGGAAGGTTTTGGGTGAGTTTTGGGATTGTTTAAGGTGGGAATTGATAGCCCAATGGTAGTACTATGGTTAGGGATTGATTTGGGATCATTTGTTGGTGCAATGGATGTTGGAAACATGGATTTTGGGAGAGGTATTGGGGCTGTCCGAAATTGCTAAGTATGGGTTTGGTCATGACTTGAAATGTTGGGTTTGATATTTGAATTTGTATTCCGGGTTGATAATTTGATGTTGGGCTGATTTGAGGATTATTTGAATTGTATTGAGGTTGTTTAGAAGCGAGAGCTTGTGTTGGAGAAGCTTCGGGAAGAAATCCGGAAACTTGAAGGTGATGCTTGCTTGGTAGTTGAGCTTGGAGGTAGAGGTGAGTGGTTAATGTTTTTAAATCGATTTTTAAGTGGTTGGTTCAAGCATGTGAACTAGGTTGGGCTTGGTAGACCCACCTAGAGTTAGGATTAGGGTGGTAGCCTAATCCTAAGCTTTAGTTAGAGACCTTGGATGTACTCTTTAATCGTTGTTATGCCTCATGATGAGTATGTATAATGTGATACACATGTATATGAAAGTATGGCTTAATGTATTGATTTTATATGCATGTTGATGACAAATAAAATGTGGATATATGATGAGATAATTGTTCGGTTGACATACATGTGGTGTTGGTGTGTGAAATGAGGTTATGTTGTGGATTGCATGATTTTGGAGAATCATGGTGAGTACGTTCTAGGCACGGAATTTATATTGAAATTGATATTGTAAAAAGTTGTGTAGTTTGATTTATATTGGCACTAGTATGCTTGGGTACAATGATCGATCATTAGGATGAGTGTGCACACAAATTGAGTCAAAACGTACGTGGCCTTGGTGGCGTTAAGGCACCAAGGAGGAGTACGGTGATGTAATATTCCACCGGAAGCTTTTATATATTTCTACGTGATGATGAGTGGAATCCCATCCGTAGGGCATGTGGCGATGAGTGGAATCTCGCACATGCAAGGACCGGTGATGAGTGGAATCCCACCGAGGTAATGTTGTTATTGGAAATGCGTTCCAACAGGTTATCCGCGTATTCGGGTCATAGCTAGGTGCCAATATGAGGTTGTATGTATATACCAATGTGGGATTATGCTTATGTGCTTATATGACATGGAATGTGATTTCCTTATGAATTGATATATGATGTGGTTAATGCTTTGGATTATGTATCATGGTAAGTCGAACTTATGGTTGTTGAGCATGGCATAATGTTGACTATATGTTCATGCATCATGTTCATTTTGGCCTTTGCGGATCGGAGGTGAGATCATGCATTTCATTTTGGAAATTGCTCGTGCTTGGACCCTGCATTGTCGAAGGTTTGTTTTATGAGCTTACCCTCACTAAGCTTTCATGCTTACGCTCTCTTTTGTTCGACAATGCAGATAAATAGCTTGTGGGTGGCAAGGGCAAGGAAAGGTCTCCAAGTGTTGCTTTGGTGAGCTCAATGTATGAATTGTAAGCGATAGAATGTAATAGTTAAGCAATGGGATAGGTGTTGTGGATTTGTGCTTTTGCTGGTTGTTTAGGAGCATGTTTAGACTCCTTAATTATGTTGTTTTGATTGGCTTGTTGATGCCATGTTTGAATTGTAATCCATGCCTAAATTGCTTACCATGAATGTTGACTATGTGCCCTTTTGAGGTTGCCCTTGTGTTTGAATGTTGAAGTATGAGACTTGAGTGCTTAAATGTCATCTTTGATTCAATTGCATGATTTCCTTGATGTTTATACATGTTGGGTGTTGTATGGCTATAAAGTGGTATGTAAATGTTGAGAGAATGTTTGGTTGGGGCTAGGGAAGTCTTAAATTGCATTTAGACTCGAGTCTTGATCGTTTTGCTGAGTTTGGGAGGTTTTGCAATGCAGGGGTATCGATACGGTTGGTACGGTATCGATACCACCTTCTTGTTTCAGGCCTCGTGTATCGATACACTTAAGGGGTGTATCGATACCATTTTGGTCACTGGAGCTAATGTCCATCTCGGTATCGATACCGACCTCTGGTGTATCGATACCGTCATCTTAGCGTTGACCGTGGGAAGTCAACTATTGGGGAGGGTATCGATACACTCCTTGGGTGTATCGATACGGTCTTTACGAGTTGGCTTTGACCAGTTGACCTAGTCAAGGGGTATCGATACACCCCTTAAGGGTATCGATACCGCCTACAGATAAGGCTTAAACCTAGTCAAGGGGTATCGATACCACCTGTAGCTAAAGCTTAAAATTTGGGTTGTAAGATGTTGGGTTGAATTCGTTTGTTTGCCTCGTGAATGTTGTTCCGCTGTATAATTACATAGGATTAAATACTCATCTAGACAAGATTTAAAATGTAAAAAAATAGGGTTGCTAACCGAGGGGGAATCCTTTGGGTTTCGCTTCGGTTTTCCCCGTGTGGCTCACTCGGACCGGTCATCCGGCCAGACCGGGACGAGGGGGTTACAAATATCCCAGATATCCCAAATTCCAAACACCCAAATTTTCAAACCCCCCTTACCGGTCACTCTCACCTGCGGCCACCACTCCTCTACCCCCTTACTGGTTCATTTTTGGCACCGTCAGCGGAATATTTGGAGTGAGAAGACAAAAATGGAATGGTTGGGGGATTGTAAACCTTGAGCTTTTTTAGTCCAAAAATGCATGAAAATGGCTCTAATCAAATCTTTAAAACAAGAAAACAGAAGTAGTGTATCAAACAAAGTGAAATTAATAACCCAGAAAAAGAGGAAATATTGAGGGAATATAGGGATTACTGGTTCGAAAGTGGGAGCTTCGTTGTCATCCATGGCGCAAGTGATTCGATTCCACTCTTCAACTTTGCCTCCTCGCCTCCTGTCCATTTGAATCAAATCCTTAAAACAAGAAAACAGAAGCAGTGTATCAAACAAAGTGAAATTAATAACCCAGAAAAAGAGGAAATATTGAAGGAATATAGGGATTATTGGTTCGAAAGTGGGAGCTTTGTTGTCGTCCATGGCGCAAGTGATTCGATTCCACTCTTCAACTTTGCCTTCTCGCCTCCTGTCCATTTGAATCTGTGATTGGGTTAAACAAAGAAATGTTGTTAATTTTACTTTGTACAAAATAGTTTCTGGCACTGTGAGAGTGACACCGGTGAGAGGGGAAATATTTTAGTCACTCACCGTCGGCGGCAGGTGATGTTGTTGTCGGCGGTAGAGAGAGTGGTGGCCGCCGGTGAGAGTGACACCGGTAAGGGGTTTGAGAATTTGGGTGTTTGGGATTTGAGATATTTGGGGTGTTTGGGATTAGGGTTTTTATTTTAAATTATTATTTTTATTTATTAATAAAAAATATTATTTATTTTTTTAATTATTTTTTATATATAATAATAATAATAAAATATGTCATGTCATACCTAAATATTAATAAAATAATTCAAAGTGACCAAAACAGGTCAAAAAGTAAAGTTTAATGAGTAAATTTAGCGTTTTTAAAGTTGAGTGACTAAAATAGGTCAAATGACCAAAGTTGAGTGATGATTTCAGTATTTTACCCATAAATAATTAATATATAGATACTTCAAATATGCTTAGTAATGTTATATTAAAAATCATTTTTCATATTCTAATTAATACTAATAGATACAAAATATAGATAACTAATAAACTATTCGAATAAGTATCAAATATAACCATGTCATTATATGTCATTTTGCTTGTTTAAATAATTAAACAGCTATCAGTTAATTTTACCAAACACTTTTACACAATCAGCTAATATAATTCGCTAGTCAAATCAGCTAATACAATCTGCTAGTCAAATCAGCTAATGCAATCAGCTATCAACTATCAGATAATGTAATCTGCTATTAGCTATCAGCTTTCCGCTAATTGCCAGACAGGGAATAAATATTAAAAATTAAGTTCGACTCGAGGATCAAATATTAGATTGATATAAATGTATAAGATTAAGCACTCTTCTCTTTTTCTCCCTTAAGAATCTCTCTATTTTTAACTTTTAATCTCATTCATACATTTTACGCATTCAATGATCATAAATTAGTGTAACACTAATTGAGTTTTACATACTGTAGGTGGATCTTATCCCTAATTAAATTGGTTGATAAATGTAAATTTCAAAAGGTGATATAATTTAAAAATAATAAAAAAGTGAACTCGTGGAGTGGTCTCAATGGTAAAAAATGATGTATTTTATCCAAGTTACCCGGGTTCGAGCATTATGTGTACATGTTGTGTGTGTTATTAAAGAGCTAAAAAATTGAACAGATACTATCATAATTAGAACTTTATCTAAGGAGTTTGATTTATTTATGTGTTATGAATATTTATCTATGTGGATGTCTATCATGATTAAAACTTTATCTAAGGAGTTTGATTTATTATTATTAGGAATATTATCTTTATTAGTTAGAGTTTAATGTATTATGTACTTCTTATGCCTATAAATACATGAAGGCATTGCACACAATTATAATTTTTTAAGAATAATATAAATCTCCCTCTGTCTCTAATCTCTTTGTTTTTCTTGTTCTTCTTTATTTTATTTACAACACGTTATCAGCACGAGACTCTAATCAACTGAGATCTTCATCGTTCGAATCCAAAAGAAGTTACCGAAAAGAATGAATTCGATTATAGAATGAAACTAAAGATAAGCTTTTTTCTCTCATTTTTTAGCTATTAATTGTCTTTCTCTTTATATTTGAATTTTTTATATTTTTTAAAAAGAATGAAAGCATTTTTAACCGCATCGAATTCAATCTCGCTCAAAGAATTGTTCTCTCAAGCGACCCAAATCCATATCAAGGGGGTCGTGTGGAGAAGATAATTATCAATCCCCACACTATCTACATGGTAACAAGGAATATAAAACCAAGAAAAAGTCTCCAAGTCCTTGGAGAATGGCTGCCAAAAATTCACATTATGAGATAGATGTGCGTAGCATGCCTAAGAGTCCAGGGCATATCAATTGCAATCGTTTAAGTTTTACATGATATGCTTAAATGGTTTGGAAAGAAATGTGACGTAAAGAAATTATGAGAAGTTGTTTCAGTCATTTACAATATCACCATTGTCCTCGAGAGGTTAATTATTATCGGTAAACTTTATTTTTTCCCTTTAAATTGTGATTTTAATGTGCGATAAATAATGATGAATTTTAATCTATAAAAAATATTTTTATAAATTCTATATTTGCTCGAAAGAAATATTTCTTCTTCGTCGTAAAACTCGACTATAGACTTCTCCCAATTTCAAGTTACGAAAATTCGTCTTGATCCAAAAAGTTTTATAGGAGGCATTCCCTAAAGTGAATGCAAAGCATGATGTTTATTCCATGTGATTATCAATGACGGGGCATTCCCTGAAGTGAATGCAAGCATGATGTTTATTTCATGCGATTATTGGATCTGCTTCATTCCTTGAAGTGAATGCAAACATGGTAAATCATTATTCAATTAGAGACATAATTTCAATATAATCCAAGTATATTGGCTGGACATCCCGTTCTACGAGACTACTAGTCTCAAAAGAGGTTTTTAAAGGACCTTGTGAATTGGTTTAACAATGCCGCGTACGAGGGTTAAATCTTTGTTCTATGTGATAAGGATATGTGAAAAAGGTTTAAAAGGCCTACTGGCTCTACTCCATTCCCTGAAGTGAATGTGAGATTATATTATGGAAAGAATAAAAGCCACATTATAAGTTGTGGTCATGATTAAAACCATTAATATAGACATGGAAAATATGGTCATTTTAAGGATACTTCTACCCATCGGTAGTGAGGTTATAAGGATGACAAGAGTGATGAAGATCATTATAATGAAGTAAAATCTTTTTTATTACCAATGCGAGATTATAAATTATTGGTCTCGTACTTGTCGTACCTTGAAAAATCAACAATCATTGAATGATAAAGAGAAAAAAATAGAAGCAAATTTTGTTTGCAAAAAATGACGAAGATGATATTGGTCCAACTTTATTTGGACATTGTTGGCCCAACTCATTTAAGCGTTGTTGATTTCATTATAACCCTCGAATGAAATAATCATCTTCTAATTATTCTCATAACTTTGAAGAGAATTAATTATCTTTTTATTTATTTTACTTTATGTTTATTTACTTTACACATTAATTATTTACGTTTTATATTTATATTCATGTTAATATTTATATTTATACATTATGATATTTATTAATTTTGTTTAACATGATTACTTATCAAATACAATTTATGGTGATGATTTATGCTTAGCAAAAGCATAAAATATATTTTCTCATTTAAATGCAGGGGAAAATGTTAGTACTATATTTCAAAGTACTGAAAATATTAATGCTCCAAAAGAGCAATAAGTTCTTGAGAGAAAGCACATTATGAAAAGTGCAGAATTGTGAATATTGCAATAATTACCAATAATGGTAATAATATTGTCACCACTAGAAGTGAAAATTTTAAGAGAGCAATATGAGTTCGCAAAATATTCTTTTTGTAATTATAGATAACATATGTTATCAATTGACATTTGAAATAAGCCAATGTAGATATAAATTTTGGTAGCTAAAAAGTCCGTTGAAAGCTCTAAAAGAGTTATACATTGCTAAAAAAAAGAATAATTTTCATTTAAAGCTCTAGAAGAGCTAAATATATTCATATTCAAAGGAACAATTTTGATGGTCGTACTAGACATGTACGAGTGAGATTGACTCACATGTTATGGTAAACCATAAGTTTACCAAATTCAAAAATGTATATACACACTTGTATATAGTTGGCATGATCGGTTAGACCATCCTGATCAATAATGATTTAGAAGCTATTGAGATTCATATGCACATTTATTAAAAGAACCTAAAGTTCTTGTGGTGTTTGTTCTCAAAAGAATTGATTAATTTCCACTTATTGAAAGAATGTGAAGTTCTTGTGTTGCTTGTTCTCAAATAAAATGGTTAAGATCCCACTTACCAAAAGAACTTGAAGTTTTTGTACTAAAGTTGAGACTGCATGTTTTGCATATCTGAATGAAATATGGGCTCATATATCCGCAAATGTGGAAAATTTTATATGTTTTTAGTAGATGTGTCTACTTTATTTTATCAACATACAACCAGAAGTTTGTGAGATTGATTCTAAAAGGATTCAAATTATGCAGTTAGACTATTCGTCTTGCAGAATCCAATGGGTTTATATTTTAGGCTATAGCAGTGGTTACAAAGTCTATTGGTGATGAAAAATACAGTTTAACAAACTTTTGAATTGGATGTCTCCTCTTTAATAGCTAAACTATGAGGGGAAAAAATAATTTATTATTCATATGGTATTTCACATATTGCAACACTTATACGCATCAAACCAACGAGTTATAATAAACTCCCCATTATGATTTGAATTTTGGTCTGAAGTCATATTTCTCATTTTAGAATTTTGAATGTGCGATATACTGTTGAATTACTCCACCACAACACACAAAATGGGTAAATAAAAAGGGTTGAGAATATATATTGAGTACGAGTCTCCTTTTATGTTTAAATTCTTAAACATTAATTGGAGAATCATTTATGAAATGATATTTCTCAACATCAAGAGGAAAGAATAATCAGCTGAATAAAGAAGGAAATGAATTATTATTATCTAGATCATCGAATATGAACTAAAAGTTCATAAGATAATTCACGTTATTACATGTCAACTATCAGACATATTTATTGACCCAATGAGAGTAACTAAGTCTCATATACCAGCTGAAATGCTCTAAATTTGAATTACATGTTAGACCGAATGGATGTAAATCATGCATGAAGCATGGTAATTGGTTCCAATGATCAAAATTCTCGTAAATGGAAAATAATATGAGATTGTCATATATTGGAGGCGGGTGCTCCTGAAGAGACCCAAGACATAACTACTATAAAACTTTAGAAGAGTTCCAGGTACCTAAAATAAAGATTGAAATCTTAAAGAGATCTTGATGAGTTATGTCACTACGAGAATGGAACCAAAATAGAAAAGTTGTCGACAACGATTTTACAAACAATTTTACATAGAGTACTTCTATAGAAGTAAAGAAAGAAAATGGGGATCTTGTATAGAAATCTATCCATAAGTATAGATATTGAATTGACCAATGTAGAAAGACGCTTTGAACTTCTAGAAGAGAAGTATTTGGACCAGCAGTCCAAACACCTAAAGGTGTAATGCAAGTGAGACACAAATAAGTAGTCATAAATACGACTTAAATTATGGTTTATGAAGAGTTTTTATTACTTCATGGTGGATGCAATTACCTTGGTAGTTATGAAATATTTTATATGCGTCTAATTATTTTGTGGATCCCTAAAAGTTTAAATATTTTATGAAGAGTTTTTAAATGCTAGAAGCATTTGGAAATTTTGAAAAAATTTATTTAGACATGTCTCATTGAATATTTTGGTGCATTTGGTATAATCGCCTTAGTGAGTACTAATTGAAGAAATATTGCAAGAATGATGAAATTTTCTTATGTATTTTATAAAGGAGTTTTGGATCAAGATTTATTATGATAATTTGAATTTCATTAAAACTCCTAAAGAGCTTCAAATTAGAAACTCATGAAGAGTTTTCAAAGTATTTAATGAAAGCATTTGAGAAAAAGAATCTTGAGATGTGGTTTTTTCTCCACCTAACGACCGAGCACTTAAATATATGTTTTTGTCTATGAATGGACATAAGTCGAAAGAATCTTGAAGAATGTTCAATATGGATAAATCATATCTATTGAGTATCCCAATAATTGTAAGATTGTTGGGTGTGAATAAATTTATTTCTGGAGAAAGATAAATAAATAAATAAATAATTCTTCTGGAAGCACCATATATTAGTTGGTCAAGAAATATCTATGGATATACAAAGATCATTACCTTTAGATCTTCAAATATTCGTCGATGCATCCTCAAATCTTGAAGAAATAATTATTATGCACGAGGCAAACCAAAAATGTGTTTGGCTAAGAACATTGACCCAACATATCCAGAAGATAAGTAATTTACTTTCACAAGATATGATACAAATGCTATCTTGTGTAGAGATAATAAAAGGTGGATACATCATGAAACATATTACTCCAAAGTTTCATCCCTCGCGATCTTTAGAAAAATATTCAAGATTGAATTATGAAGATTCAAAGATCTTATGTGGTGTTTTCATGAGGGGGAGTAAATACACATTGCACTCTTTTTTTCCTTAACCGAGGTTTTGTCCAAATGAGTTTTCCTAGTAAGGTTTTTAATGAGGCAACATGTTATGCTATCAAAGATGTGTGTACTCTTTTTCCTTCACTAATAATTTTTTCCCACTGGGTTTTTTTCTTAGTAAGATTTTAACGAGCATATTATCTTCATAGACATTCAAGGGGGAGTGTTATGAATATTTATCTATGTGGATATGTCTATCATGATTAGAACTTTATCTAAGGAGTTTGATTTATTTATTATTAGGAATATTATCTCTATTAATTAGAGTTTAATGTATTATGTACTTCTTATGCCTATAAATAGATGAAAGCATTGTACACAATTATAGTTTTTGAGAATAATATGAATCTACCTCTTTCTCTCATCTCTATTTATCGACGTAACATTTTTCACACTCTCGATGAAAAAATCTAACAAATAGTTTCAAGTTTAAATTATCAAACTTTAAAAAAATTATCAAACATGCTTAAGGCATTAAATCAGTGAATTTTTTTTTTATTTTTTTTACATAAAATCCAGTGAATTTATTGATTTACAGCGGATTGATTTTTTAATGAATTAACAAACAAACCTTTAATCTTAGTATATTAATTTTGAATAGTTTGACCCTTTATTATTATTATTATTATTATTATTATTATTATTATTATTATTATTATTATTATTATTATTATTATTATTATTATTAGAAAATTACAACATACTATCGTTAATATTTTTTACTAAGACGCACGTTAATGAGTAATTTTTTTTTGATAAATGAAGAAAAAGAATTATCATGGGCCTCGTTAAAAACCCTCCTAACCTAAATGAGGGAAAATAGTACCCATAGATAACCCATACAAACGCGCGAAAAACGAAAAACAACCGAAGCCTCACACAAGCTTAGACCGAGGGAAAGTCCTCTCTCAAAAGAGCTATCACATCCCCCGGAGCACGAGAGAAGACACGAGTTCCATTCGAGCCCCGTAGCGCCTTTTTTGCCATCGCATCCGCTACTGCATTAGCATCACGGTAAACATGTCGAAAATCCACTGCACCATGCACCACAACCAAGTCCCTAATGGAATCGACCAAAGAGGAAGAAATTAACCGAGCATTCGGGTCCGATAACACCCGAACAACATCTAAATTATCCGTTTCAACCACAACCTTCATCCCATCCACTCCCATAGCATATTTAAGCCTTTCAAATATAGCCCAAAGTTCGGCCTCAATATCCGAACAACAACCTATATATTTTGAAAAACCCGAAATCCAAACACCGGTAGAGTCACGGATCACCCCTCCACAAGCGACCGAACCATCAAAACGACACCTCACACCATCCACATTAACCTTGACGGTTCCACTGTCCGGTGCCCTCCATCTCTCCCGCTGCACAGGCAGGTCACACACGCCCGTCACTGGACTAGGGGCGACGCTAGCTCTCCTCAACGCTGCACCAGCAACAACGCGCCAAGCGCGCTCCAACACACCCTCCCCATGCGGCACCATACTGTCGAAGATACGCTCATTGCGCGTGCACCAGATCGTCCACAGAATCCCTCCAAACAGTTCCGCCCAGCTGACTCCATTCAGCACAGTGCCACGCCCCTGCTGCAGATTGGACCGAATCCAATCTTTCAACGGCACAGATAAGAACTTGGTTAGGTGCTGAGGTTCAATCACCCTATGCCAAGTCATGACCGCCATAGGACAATGGCGCATGATATGATCTATATCCTCTCGACTCGCCCCACAAAGCGTACACGCTTCCGAGTCCGCCAAATGTCGACGAGTTCGTTCTACATTAGTTAGCAACCGACCTTTACCAAGGAGCCAAAGAAACATCCGAACTCGCGGGGGGCCTTGAAAGTTTTGATAATGCTCCAAAATTTATCACCACCATCATCTGTCGGCTGAGCACGCGCATCATACGCTGAACGAACGGTGAATTTCCTCGTCCGACACCAACGCCACTTCGGCCAATCGAGACCATTCGAGGCCATAGGCGGCTTGATAGTCGCTATATGATCCAAAATGTCCTTCGGCAACATAGCAGCAAACGCATCCCACATCCACTCCCCATTGGAGTCAACCATATCACTCACGGCGGTAGGTAACAGCGGTGCTGTCAACCGTAAACAGCGCTGGGCAAGAGGTCCGACATCCGCAATCCAACAATCCTTCCAAAAATCAATGGTCAAACCATTACCAATATTCCACACAATGTCGTCACGAAGATCACCCCAAATCGTACTAACTCCCTTCCAAAGGACCGAGCAATTGTTTCTTGCGATCGATACAGGAATTCGATCAAAACACTTATACTTGGCGCGTAAGAAACGCACCCAAAGTTGATCCATTTTTGTCACGATGTTATACGCCACTTTCATCAAGAAAGCATCATTCTGATAGCTTAACTCTTTAAACCCAAGCCCACCACTATTAACTGGTGAAACAACATCTTCCCATTTCACAAGATTAATTCCCCGTTTTAACGAAGAATTCCCCCAAATGAACGCTCGAATAATACCTTCAATCTTGTCGCAAACACCTTTAGGAATCCTAGTCGTTTGCATACAGTAAAACGGAATAGCCGACAAGACAGACTTAGCTAAAACAATACGCACAGCAAACGAGAGGTATCGTGCCTTCCAGCCAGTCAAATGATCCCTCACTTTCTGGACTAAAAAGTCATACATTTCCTTAGTCACTCGCTGATGTAGCATAGGCACGCCCAAGTATCTCCCTAAATCTTGAACTTCCGAAAAACCACACCTAGAACAGATAGCTTGCCTTAACAAACCCGGAACATTTTTGGAAAAGAACACGCAAGTCTTGGCGATACTAACTTTCATCCCGGAAGCAGCACAGAAATCTGCAAGCACTAAATGAACAACATATACTTGTTCCATCGAAACTTCAACAAACAAGACCATATCATCGGCAAACATAAGATGAGAAATAACCGGACAATGTCGCGATACCCTGAAACCCTTCTATTTACCCTCAACAATATGATGTTCGATCAGCTGACCAAGACGCTCCATTCAAAGCACAAATAGGTAAGGTGATAACGGATCCCCCTGACGAATCCCCCCTAGTCGGCCGAAATCTCTCCGTCTGAGCTCCATTCCATAAAATACTAGTAGTCACTGAAGACACGCATCTCATAATCAACTGGCTTATTTCCGCGGAAGCCCAATATCACATAATGTATCAGCTATAAAATCCCACTCGAGACGATCATAAGCTTTCTCGAGATCGATTTTCACAGCCATCCATCCCTTCATACCAGTCTTACGTCTCATGGAATGAAGCACCTCCTGGGCAATAATGATGTTATCAGAAATTAACCTTCCAAGAACAAAACTAGTCTTATTGTCTTTCACCCACTCAGGTATATACGGTTTGATTCTATTCACAACTACCTTAGTAACAATCTTATAAAGAACCTGATAGAGTCTGATAGGCCTAAAGTGAGACATTCCTTCCGGCGACTTAACCTTCGGGATCAATACCAACAACGTGTCATTCAAATTATCGGGAAAAGGAGCCCCCTCAAAAATATCTTGAACCAGACGGCAAACTCTATCCCCGACAACATCCCAATTCCGCTGATAAAAAAAGAGCATGAAGACCATCACTGCTGGGTGCCTTATGCGCATCCATCTGGAAAACTGCCCGACGAACCTCGTCCTTAGACACGACGCTATCAAGGGCCTCAACAATAGCACTATTAAGGGGTGGGAATTTACCACGCATCGAAAAATTATCAACATTGACATTACCACGTGTAAACAAGTGACTATAGAACTCCACCGCATGCCTACGAAGCTCCGCCTGGGACTCCAACCAAACGCCATTACCATCCCTCAACCGCGTAATCAAATTCCTCTTCCTCCGGCTAACCACTGATGCATGAAAAATTTTGTGTTCCTGTCTCCCTGTGTGATCCATTTACACCTCGACTTTTGGAACCATAAACTCTCCTCCTGCTCCAGCACCCTATCCAACTCTTCTCTCAATTCCTTTTCTAGATTCACGAGAAAGACCGAATAATTCCGCCGTAAAGCTCGATCAATCCCTCTTAGACGTGCCAGAATCTTTTTCTTCCGCTGACCAATATGCCCAAACACCTCAATGTTCCAAGTACTAACGGCCGACTAGAATCTCGCTATATTCACTTCAATCGGTTCCACGGATCCCAACTATTACCCAGAAGAGTAGCAAAATCTGGGTGATCTTGCCAAGCCGCAAGGAAGCGAAAAGGCCTATCGTCATCCGCCCTGGTACAAGAATCATTCTGAAGAAGAATAGGACAGTGATCAGAACCCAGTCTATCTAAATGAATAATTAGGCTATGCGCGTAGGACCCCTGCCAAGCTCCATTCACCAGACAACGATCGAGACGTTTATAAAGATGCCCACGTCTCCAAGTGAAGTCATCACCCCTGTAGTCCAACTCCAACAAACCCGCCGAGTACACAAAATCCTGAAACAACGATCTAATCCCAGCCACCCCAGAGCAACTACCATAACATTCCTTCGCACGAAGAATAGAATTAAAATCACCCCTAACACCCAAGCCTGCCCTACGCATGGTTGGACCTTCAGCAACTGATCCCACAACAAGTGCCGCAAACCCACTGATGGCGACGCATACACAGCCGTAAAATAAACCCACTGATTGAGTTCTTCTTCAAGAAACTTCCCATTGACGAATTGGTTCGAAGCAACTAGAATTTCAACGCGAACCTCATCCCTCTAGAGAACCCATATACCACCATTGAACCCACGCCACTCAACACGATAAGAATTAGCAAAACCCAGATTACGAATCACTCTATCCACTTGTAGACCACTTACACGCGGCTCAATGAGACAAACAATCCTCGGATCATGTTTCCGTACAAAACGACGAAAATGACGGCGATATTCCGGGCTCGCCGCACCCTGACAGTTCCAAAACATTATATTAATCATTAAAACCAAATAAACGCACAACTAACCTCAAACCAAAGGAACAAAATTCTCTTTGTTCAATTCTGATGCGACAATATCGTCGGGACTGTCCTGAGCCGCGACATTCAACCCCGAAGGAGATGGCTCCACAACACGCTCCCCCGAGGCTGTATCCACATTATCCGACCCCTGCACAACCAATACCGCCTGATCGTGCATGCTCTGAAGTTGCCCAGACAGCGATTGAACCCACTCCACCAACACTGGCTTCGCCGGAGCCCGACCCACAGAACCCCGCTTCGATTGCTTCGATGTTTTCTTGAGAGAACCTTTCATCGGCAACAAATTTCTCCCGCGGCCAACCTCACGCCGTTCACTCCCCACTGCACCTTTCCCTTTAACACCCTCTGTGATTGACACCGCTCTATGCATACCATTAGCGATCGATGGCTCATACGCTTGAACATGCATCGGCAAGTTCGGGGACATCGCAACAACCTTAGGACTTCTGCTCGGAGCTGCCACATTGTTCGACACCTCCTTCAACGGAGGTCTTCCCACCTTAGGAGCCCGTGACCGCTGCACAGCAGCTCCTTTCCCGTTACCTTCAACCGGCGAAACCTCAGCAACAATAGCATCCTTACCATGGGGTTTAGCCCCCGACTGTCCAGCATGAGATTCCTTCTTATGCGAGCCCACCTCAGCGACGGTAGCAACCCCCTCACCATGTCCACTAGCAGCAGGTTGGCGATTCTCCACCTTCCGAGGCTTACGTTTCCTAGCCTCCACCACCATCCACAGACCATAAAGGTTATCCGATTTATCCTCCTCAATGCGTTCCGCATGCGCAGCACCCACATCGGTGGTTACGTCACCCTGGTTCCCACACGTCTCCAACATATACCCATAGATGCCGCACTTGAAGCAGATTTGGTTTAAACCCTCATACTCGAGTTTTTGAGTAAACCCGTCAATCCCTATGCACGGCAGCAACGGTTTATTTAAATCAACAAGGACCGCAAGTCGAGCGAATTTACCTCTTTCCCCCACCGTCGTGTTGTAATCAATACGAACTACACTTCTAATAATGCTTCCAATTAATTTAAATAGCGCCTTGGTATAATACCTATACGGCATCCCCGAAAGACGGATCCAAACCATAACCTGCGATGGATGCCTCTGTGACATCGAGAATGATCGCGACCATGGCTGGACTGTAAGATAGCTACCATACAAGGTCCATGGTCCAGCCGATAAAACCCTAGTGTAGTCCTTAGAAGACGTAAAATTCACCAAAAAATAATTGTTGTCAAGATCAACAACCTGATAATCGCCCACCGGCGCCCACAAACCAGGGATAGGGGATATCAAAGTCTTGTATCTGATAGTTCGCCCCAACAATCGGACAATCACAGCTTGCTTCATACTTTCATCGATCGAAGCGTGAACCCGCTCAGAGAATTTTATTTTTGGAAACGCTCCACTGCGGTCAATGGAAACATTCGAATCCAAAACTTGTATGCTATCCGCGATCACCCCAGCTTTTTGCCGTCCTATGTTACCCTCACCACGTGCCACCATGTCCGCATAACTGCCTTTACCCGGGCCAGGAGCTGCCACCGTCGACCCTCCTGCACCGTCTGATTTTTCCAGCGGTCCTTCGTCCCGCACGCTATTGGATATTGCATCACCATCTGATGCGTCTGCAATATCAACTATCTCCATGGCCGTTTCCTACCCCTCCTCCGACGTCTCCATCGCCTGGGATGACTCCACAATCTCAAGCGCAGGCAGATCACCCACCGCTGGCCCTTCTCCCGGCGGCTGACTGCCAGAAAACGGATAACAACGTTCATTAGTGTTTGACTCACGAGGGTCGAAACCCTCCGATAAAACAGGAGCATTCATCGTTATTTTTTTATAAGTATTATTTTAATCATGTTAATGAGTAATTTTTTGTTATACATATTGCGTAAAAAATTACACAAGCTTGATATTAATTATTTTAAAATTAAAATATAAAATTCTAAAAGAAAATATTTCATACACTGGCAATGAAATTATTATTTTTTCTACAAGCGACTTAGTTTTAGAGTTTATAAATTTAGTTTAGGGTTTATGGAATTAGGTTTTAGAATCTAGAGATTTAGTTATAATTTAAGGTTTAGTATAAAATTAAAGGTTTAGAAGACAGTGTTTTGGTTTTAGGGTAATATGTTAGGGATTTAGGTTTTAACCTTTAAACACTAAGTTCTAAGCCAAAATCTTAAATCCTAAATTCTAAGCACAAACCCCAAATTTTAAGCCCCTAAACCATAAACCCCAAATAGATCTTTAAACCTCAAAATTAAGTCACTTGTGGAAACAAAACGTTTTCCACCGCTAGTGTATGGTATAATTATCTAATCTTAAATCCTAAATTCTAACTGTAAACTCTACAAACTAAATCCCTAAACTTTAAATCCTAAACTAAATTCTTAAATCTTAAAACAAATTAAAATGAATTATATAATCTAAAAACTATACACCGTATGTATTGAATAATTTTTCTCGTGTCAGTAATAAAATCAAATTATACGAAAAAGTTAAAATAGTAATGACTAGGTTCTCGAATTGAATATAATAAAAGGACATAAATGAGAATGACTTGTAAAGATAATCATTAACTTTTTTTTTAAAATCGAACAATTACATTTGGTTGGTTGATCAAATTGTTCATTTTTGTTCATTCATATTTTGTTTAGGTTATATGTTCTAAATTTGTTAGGATCGCTCTTTCCTTCCCCTTAAAGTCTTCCATTCTCCTCCCCTCTAAGTAGAATTAAGATTAAAATTAAAATTTATAAAAAAAATCCTTCGAACTTTAATTAGATATTGTTAGTAGAGCTATTTTACATCTACTAACTTTTGATTAAAATGTGTAAAATAGGTATGTCATTTTAGTTTGTTATTTTTATTTTTTTTGGACACATCAACCAGAGAAGTTTAGTAATAACAAAATAAAACTAGACGAAGAGCCGAGCGTCGTGAGAAATGTCCACGAACGTAAATCGTGTATTCAAATTTAATTTGACAGTCAAGAGCATGGAAGATAAACATAATTATAAATAAGCGTCAACTAAACTAAATTAAAAATAAAAGATAAAAATAAACGTGTCATAAAAGCATAGGAAGACGTGTCACATAGACAGAATTATTCTTATTAAAAAAACAACGGTTAACGACCAGCATCAAAACTAATATTATCGTCTGCTAAACAAAGTTAAAAAAGAAAAAAAGTTACGGTGCTCTATACAAATAACATATCAAGTTAAACTTTATATTTATAATAAATAAAATTGTATTGATAAATTCAACCGTTGTTAAAAAAATATGAAAGTATATAAAATTAAAGTAATTTTATATGTTTTGCATATGTTATAAAAAATTCAATATGTTTCTCACCTACTCATAGCTTTCAAATTAATTTGGCATTCCCTATTTTTGTTGGTTATAGTATCAAGGAAAAGAAACCAGTGGCTATTAATAACGAAAGCAAAATGACAGACGCATTCCTGTTGTACATTTATTCCGTTGGAGATCAAACGTTAATTAAGTTTCGAACTTTGAATATATAATCCATAAATTAATCATAGCAATAATTGAAATCAATAAACAAATAAATACAATCTAATTATTTTTTTATTTTATATATAAGAAAAGTGTTAGAGTTGAGCAAGTACATTTGGTCAGTTGACCAAGTTTTTAATCTTTACTCCCTTATATTTCCTTATATTATGGGCACTAAGAGCACTCATCTTCATTTTCCTAGAGTCTCTCTTCATCTCCCCTCTAAGTATATTAAGATTAGAATTAGGATTTGTAAAAAAAAAAAGTGTTGGATGAAGATATAAAGTGATGTTAAATTGGAGAATGTGACAGGCTATGCATGGGTGTTCACCATTAACCGTTATAATATTTTATTGCACATGTTAACCGTTATAATATAATGGTTAACCGCGTACACCCTTGGTTGAATGGTACATGTTACTTTTTTCATTAGACTTTGGGTTAAAGTGAAAATTTTGAGTTAATTGCATCATATGTCCTCAAACTATGACTCTCATTTTAAATTGATGTTTAAACTTTTACATTTCATCCTTAAACTATGACTCTTATTCTAAACTGGTTCGTAAATTTTTGAACGTTCTAATTTTATCAATATAACTTTTTAAATTGATCCTCAAACTTTTGAACATTCCAATTTCTTCTCAAATTATCAGTATATGCAACGTTAATTATTGTTTAGGGACTAATTAGAATGATACTCATAGTTTGGCGATAAAATTGGAATGTTCAAAATTTTGGAAACCAGTTTAGAATGAAAATCATAATTTGAGGATGAATTGAAACATTTAAAAGTTTAAAGATCATTAAAATAATTATTATATTTTAAGAACGTGCAATTAAATCAAACACACTTAGTTTTGATTATATTTCTTGCTAAGTAACTTTCCTTTCTAACTCTATAAATATGTAACGCGGTTTAGAGTTTTAAGTGAGCTGTTTTAAAGTCATAAAGTCGTTTAGTCGCACAAACTCAATTTCTTACAATTAAAATTTAATATTTTAATAAATTTCTCTTCCTAAACACGTGATTTTTTATAAAAAATTCCTTCACATAATAGTTTATCATTCCTTTTATTATGCGATCATTATACTTAACATTATGATATAACAAAAAGAAATAAAAGCATTGATTGGAGGGAGAGTTAGTTATTAAATAAATGATTACCTGACAGGGAGGTAGTTAGTAACCACCTAAGCTTGTCTTGTCAAGTCCAAGGGAGTGGCCCTCTCTCTTCCATATCCATGCATATATCATTTGCCTTTCAGGGATTCATTTTCATTCACTTCTTTCCTTTCGCTGATATTTTTGCATTAATTCACTCATTATGATCTTCCTTTCAATCTCTTCTTTCTTCTTCTCATTCCTCTCATTCCCCATGTGTCTTTTATTATTCTCAATTATTTTTTCATTTTAGAGTATAAATGAATTCGAATAGTTATTTTTTCACAAAAACATTTAAATATAATTCGAATTCACTCAATTCAACCATATTCATCATTGAAATGTGATCAATGTCACATCCATTTCCATCGTCATTACCATCAATTTCTTACTTTCTCTGACACGTAATTGTATCTTGAAGTGTAAATGAGACGCTAGTATTCATGAGATATTCATGTTCGGTTAAAAAATTGAATTTGATTCGGTAATTAACAAGACAATCTCGAGATCAATTGAGCTCGGAGCATCATAATAGTTGGCTTGAACAACTCGCAAACCTAATCGAGCTTTTCATTAATACATACTTTTACATTAATAATTATAAAGTACCCTTTATTTTACATGCAAAAGACACTCCATTCGAGTTTGAGCTCAAAGTCAAATACAAACGAGCTTAATCAAACTCAAGTAATTGAGTTTGAATAAAAAAAATGATAATCATGCTTTAATTGAGAAGTTTAATTATATGTTTTTTAAAGAATAATATTTTTATTAATATGAAACATGAAATATAGACCTCATTAAAAAATTCTAATCCTAAATAGAGGGAAAAGAGTGCATCATATCCATGTTAATGGCCGCTCAATTATATGTTTAGCCGAGCTCGAGCTCAAATTTTAATATTTATTGAGTTCGAACCGAAAATCGAGCTTCAAGTAATGTGATTCTTTACCTCATATTAATATAATGTGATTCTAATATACTCATTTTGAATATTTTTTTATCTTTACCTCGTATTGACATAATATGATTCTTTTACCATTAATAATGACATGCCTTAATCCAAATAATTAGCATCATTAAAAAAATTGTCAGTTCCTTACAAGGTGAAGTTATGATTTTTATCCCTCTAACCAACTCAATTTAGGGATTTATTGTTTTTTAGTTATTTTTTTATACATGGTCTATATAAAAATTATTTTATGCATTCAAAACCCTAAACAGTAAATCATAAACTCTAAACTTTAAATTTAAAATATATACCCTAAAATTAAACTTTTAAATCTAAATCTTAAATATGATACATAAATCCTAACATTGCCCTAAAATCAACAGGTAATTCTATAGCATGTGTATCAAAATACTTTCCTATTATTTTTACCTTGATTTTATATAATTTAGTACTTTTACTATTTTTTTTTGTTCAAATTAGCACTTTTTTTCTTTTTTTTTTGAAAGGGAAATGAGCCTCGTTAAAAACCCCCTCTAATCCTATGTAGGGGGAAAAGAGTGCCCTATATTTTATTGATCAAAACACGATTTTTGGGTACATAAAACAAGACACGGTTTCTGGAAACGACAAAGGAAATAAACATTACATGTACTCTCGCCATAGTCTTTTCCTATCGTTGTAGCACCCCTTTTTCCAGCCCATGATGACAGCCAAAATGAGTAACGCTGTAGTTCAAACCAGCATCAAATGTGAGCCTTCGAAGAACTGGTTGGGGAGCATCACCTGCTTGAAAAAACATAGAGGCAGCAGCACACAGGCTCCTAAGCGAGCTTTCCCCTCGCAAAAGTGCATTGTCCAGTCGCGATCCCCTTCTTTGCTAGTTCGTGAGCTTCGTTGTTCCCCTCTCTATGCACAAAGGCGACTTGAATGTTCAGGAGGTTTGTTAGATATTGGCATTTTTTAACTATCTTGCTAAAGGCGATGGGGGCTTGGTTATGGTTGCGCACCCAATTCACTCCCAATAAGCTATCGGATTCAATAGTGAGACTGAACTTGTCTTTCCACCTGCTCTCGTTCCACATTTGACAAGCTTTAAGAATGGCTTTTAGTTCAGCCCCCGATGGGTCGGATAGCCCAATGCTTTCGGAAAAATCCATCAAAACAGTACCGTTATGGTCGCGAGCCAATCCGCCAATTGCAGCTTCCCCGAAGCTCCCTCGAACTGAAGCGTCGACATTGAATTTTACCCCTCCTTTGTTCGGTCGGGTCCAGCCTCCCACTCTTGGTCTGCGGTTCTTTGGATCGGTTTTGAAACGGTTAGCTATGGTTGGATCACGGATAAAGTCCAAGACCGAATTATATTTCTCTGGCCATCTGCATTTGCACCAAAAACCAATTTTTTCCATAGCAAAATCAAAGATATGTTGGGCATTACACAGTTTGGCATTGAAGATTACATCATTTCTGCAAAGTCATATAGACCACGAGAACCCGTAGAATGCCATCCACCAAACCTCCTTGTGTATAAGCTTATCCGCAATGTCATTCCAACTTAATAGTAGAAAAGTTTTGAAGGTAGCAGGCATCACCAAGTAACAATTCCATAACCTTACCCACATTTGCCAAACCCTCCAAGTCGTTGGGCAATGACATAAAAGATGATCAACAAATTCGATACAAAGCGAACATAGAAAACATTTACCGGAGCTGGGCACTTTGACTCCACGCTTCGCAAGTTCAGCAAGTGACGGAATTCTATTTTGTAAAGCTCTCCAAACAAAGGTTTCAACCTTTGGTGGAGCAATCTTTCTCCAAACGGCCCTCCAAAAATCAGCATCCGAAGAGCTAACATTAGAGAGCAGTGAGCAGTAGGATTTAACACTAAAAGTTCCGCTGGAATCCCCGGACCATTTCAATTTGTCCCTTACACCTAGCCTAGGCATAGCTCTGTCAATTGTAGTTTTAAAAGAGACCCATACCTCTTTTTCCCAATCGAACAATGGTCGCCTCAGGACCACTCTCCAAACACGCTGTCCGTCATTGTTGTCCCAAAAGCCAGCGACCTTTCCCTCTTTTTTGATTGCTAGCGCATAGATTCTTGGAAATTCCTCTCTAAGACTTTGCACCTCGGTCCACCAATCTTCCCATAAGTTGATGGATTTACCATCACCCAACTCAGTTCTGATATGCAGAGTGAAAGTATGAGACGCCACTCCTAGAGGTTTAGAGATATTCCTCCAAATCCATGAAGCTTTCGACTGATTCAGCCCCCACGGGAGTAATCTGTTCACTTTCAACCCATACTTAGCACAAAATACTCTCCTCCATAAGCTATCTGGCTCATTTCCAAATCTCCATAACCACTTACTCAATAAGGCCGAGTTTTTCATTTGTAAATCAACCAACCCGAGACCGCCGTTATCGACAGACTTGCACATGTTTTCCCAACTTATCCAGTGCACCGATCTTTGGGAATTCGGACCCCACACGAATTTAGCAAATAAACTGTTTAATCTGTTCATCACCGAGCAAGGCATACGAAACAAGGATATATAATATAATGGCATACTACTTAGCACAGTTTTGACTAACATTATGCGACCAGCTAAGGACAAAAATTTGCCTTTCCATCCGGAGAGTTTTGATCGTACCTTTTCAATTATTGGTTCCCACATTGCAGGGCTATTGGTAGGATACCCGAGAGGCAGCCCCAAGTACTCTGTTAGGAAGCTATCGGATTTGCACTTGATTTTCCCAGCCCAATCTTCAATAGTTGGCATTTCTACATTCACTCCATAGATTCTTGTTTTCTTCAAGTTTAACTTTAGACCCGAGCATACTTCAAACAAAGTCAGTAGACTTTTAATGTTCATTGAATTTTCAAGCTCGACCTTGCCAAAAAGGATTAAATCATCGGCAAACTGGATGTGCGATATCAACAACCCAGTGTTTCCAATGTAAACTCCTTTCAAAATTTCTAAGTCTGCTGCTTTTTTGATTAGTGCACTAAGTGTCTCTCCCGCGATGTTGAATAGTAAGGGCGATAAGGGGTAGCCCTGTCTGAGCCCTATGCTAATCAGGAATCTGTTACTCGGAACCCCATTTATAAGAACAGAAATGGATGCTGTTTCAGTGCAAAATCTCATCCAATTCCTCCATCTAACGCCGAAACCCATTTCTTTTAGACAGTGATCAAGGAAGCTCCAGTCGATGGTATCGTAAGCCTTTCTGAAATCCGCTTTGAACACAATGGCTTCGACCTTTCTTTTCTTCAGGTCGTCGATTACCTCATTGGTGATTAAAGAGCAATCCGCTATTTGTTTGCCAGCCGTGAAGGCGAATTGTGATTCCCCCACCACCTTGTGAATGACACTTGCTAATCTTTTCGACAAAACTTTCGCAAGTATCTTATATAAGCTGCTGATTAAAGAGATGGGCCTATAGTCTTCGATGCATTTGGGATTAACCACTTTCGGGATAAGCGTGATAAACGTATGGTTTATGTCCTTATCGATCATCTTCCCCTGATATACTGCATCAAAAAAAAACTCATCACTTTCTCTTTAACAATAGGCCAGAATTTTTTGTAGAAATCCAACTTGAAACCGTCGGGACCCGGTGCCTTGTTCCCGTCTGAATTTTTAATTGCCAACCACACCTCTTCTGCTGTGAACTTAGCCTCAAGCATCCTAACATCCGGCTCGTCCAAATTTGGAAGACTCACACCCAAATCCAATAGAGGTATAGTGCGATTATCATTATAGCAGACTCTGAAATGAGATTCGAAAGCCAAGCTTATTTCCTCTTGGTTCTTGATAATTATGTTCCCAACCAGCAATGAGTCGATGCAATTGCGATTTCTCCTTAAAGATGTCGTGATGTGGAAGAATTTGGTATTGAGATCTCCCTCTTTGAACCATTTAAGCCTCGCCTTTTGGAACCATTCTCTCTCTTCGTTCCTAAGGATAGCCCATAATTCAGATTTCTTCGCCTTCAATATGTCTGCAGCCTCCTTTATATACCCATGCACACACAATTCTTCTTCTAAATTTGCGATTTCAGTTTCCAGAGATACCAAGGATTTAGCATTAGCTTACATCTTCTTTGAGGCCCAAGTCTTCAATGAAGCCTTGATTTCTCGCAAAACTTGTCCCATCCCTTTCTTCCTCGCTTTATCTACTGTCGATACAATTAAATCCTGAACCTCAGGCTCCTCCGACCAATTAGAGAACCATTTGAAAGGTTTCGGCCCAGTGTTCATCTTAGGACAGTCTAGGATTAACGGCTTGTGATCCGAAATCACCGATTGAGCAACTGCCTGCCTCAAGTTTTGTAATTGATGTAGAATATCTGGAGCTACTAGGAAATGATCAATCCTGCTTGCTGCCCCTCCGTTACCTCCTTTAAACCAGGTGAATTCACCTCCATGGAGAGGTAAGTCCATCAGATCGTTAGTATGTATAAATTCGCAGAAGGTGCTGATCTCACCTCTGTTGGTCGATGCCCCTGTCTTCTCCTCCACTCTCAACACAGCGTTGAAATCACCCCCCAGAATAGCGGGGGTGTTACTGGACTGGATCACTTCTGATAATTGATCGAACAATAGCTTTCTCTCCTTCGGATCGTTAGGCGCATACACATTGTAAATTCCACACCGCACGTTACAATTTACCAAAGTTCCAAACAAGGCTATGAACTTATCTGCAATCATTTTGCTATCAGCGATAAAGAACTTCGGATCCCATAGGGTTATCAATCCTCCAGCCGCACCAATCGAACCAACAAATTCAATGTTTCCAAATAATTTCCCCAACAGTCTATTCGTCATTCTCGGATTAATCGATTCTAACTTCGATTCTTGGAACAAAGCTAATCTCGGTTTAGTCTTCATTAGAAATTTAGTTACTGCTCGGGTTTTAGTTGCATTACACAATCCCCTTACATTCCAACTCAATATCGTAAAATCCATATAAAACATAAAATTGGAATTCGATGACTGTATGATCGAAGCCTCAATTCCCTACTCTACTTTCCTCTTCAATTTCAACTAACCTCTCAATCACACTGTTGTCATGAGCATCAAATTGGACTCCTAATCTTCTGCCCAAATCGAAAGTCTGAAAAGCATCATGATTAGTATTTTGGCCGTCGACAGCTTCTTCCTCCACCGTTTGCATGTGATCATCAGCGCCTTCTACGGATTGAACTGTGAGCGGTGTTCCGTTGGTCAGCCAGAGCGGACCCCTCGCTGTCAGTGCTTTTGTCTTTGACACATTCCTGCCCAGTTTGCGTTTGCGTTTGCCACTTCCACCAGGTGATTCCGATTGTATGCCAAAGTTTCCCCCTGCTGAAACGATTCTTCCATTACCGTTAATACTCCCTCTGTCTTGACTGTTATTTTTATTTCCGATTGAGGAGATATCCCCCAGGAATAAGACATTCACGTCTTGTAATCTAGAGTTGTTTGAAATGGATTCCGAATGGGTCATAAGGCCCAACTTGGTTGGCCCTAAAATCTCATGGGCTCGGTTTTTATCCTTCCAGATACTTGAATTCCCAGATAAAATAGTGACTTCAAATAAACTGTTTTTTTCCAACTCATCACTGCAAATATTTTCACGGCTTTCCACGTGTGCTTTTTCCTGCCCCTCATAACTATTCAGGGGAATTGGAATCGGCTTGTCGGCGCCCGCATTCTGCATGGAAACGTCTCGGGGGGAAGAAACCTCATCATTGATGTCCCATACACATTCATCCCCTCGGTCAGACCCGACGCTCCCCATCTCCACTGAACCGTCTACCGGAAAACTGCCGTCAATGAACTGGATTTCTTCTTTGAAAGGTTCCGTTGAGACCCTTACCTGATAGACCTTGCCCTTTGCTATTAGAGCAATTTTCTCAGGAATAATTGCTGCTTTTGGCGTTTGAATCAGGATTCGTGCAACATCAAACCTAGCCAAGTTCGAAGTACCATCATCTATTTGCAGAACTTCACCCCATCTGTTAGCAAGTTCGGAAAAAAACTGAACATTCCATACGTCTAGTGGCAAATCTGATAGTTTAATCCAGACCATCTCCTTTCGCTTGCCTTCGAAACCCTCTAAGAATTCAAGTTCATCAACCCATAATCTCAACAATTCCTCCCTTGCGAGCCAAATTCTGTCCCTATCTTCTCTATTCGTGCACCTGATGATAATTGTCCTCCCGAACCATGCGCACACTGTTGCATTGATCCCCCCCGATCGTAGAGCCTCTTGGACTATGTCATTGTTGTACATGAGTTTGACACGTCCTACTAGGCACCATCTTTTCCACTCCATCATTCTGTTGGGAAACATAATAGTTTTTGGCTTCTTGTCAATGTCTGCGATTCCAACGGAGTGCACCAGGTCAATCACTTGCACGGACGTTGCAGATGGAGACGACGTTTGCTGTTCAGTATTAGGGTTCGCCGTCCGACTTTCAAAGCTGGGATCTTTTGAAACTTGATCCGATGAAGGGTACTTGTGCTGCTTCACCCCCATTAATACATCTTTGAAGGATCTGAAATCCCTTTGCCTCCAAACCTTTCTATAGTTGGCCTGTTTGTTGCTCCCTGCTGTAGCCCCGCTCGAAATGTTGGATTTAGCAAACTCTTCTTTGATCCGAAGACCATCCAATCTTCTTCCATCAGCTTCCTTCACAGCTCTTTTAGCTTCATCCATCTCTCTCTCTCTCTCTCTCTCTCTCTCTCTCTAAATCAAATAACATATAAATAAATATGTTTGATTTCATATCTTCCTATTGCAAGTACAACATCAATAAATTAGTTAAACCCCATTTCTTACTATGATTACAAAACCTTCCCCTGCCATAATCAAACCTTAAAATATTGTACGAATCATACCAACGATCTTCTAGATTTCTAATTATGACTGCCTAACTCATCTTAATTGGTATTAAATTGGTGAGTAATTATGAGAAGAAGTGAAATCAATTTTAATGATTCTTTCTAACTAATTAAATACTCACCCAATGAAGGTGAATATTTCAGCTCAATTTACAGTTCCTGCAGACATTTTAAATTTAATTCCTTTTTCATTTAATTTTTTTAAATAATTGATAAAAAAGTGTCCCCACTAGAATTTAATTTTGGCCCCCCTGCACCACTTCTCAAACTTAATTTCCCCTCATATACATGAAAATGAAATTTCTGCAAGGGAACAAAAGGGATATATGTAGGCTTGCAGACTATTTTTATCTTTGAATTCGTATCAAATAATTATATTAGTACTAATGTGTTGGTTTAAGTGGTAAGCAATAGTTTAGTATCGCTTAAACATGTATTGAGTTCGAAGTCTTGTGTATGCAAAAAAATTTCGCTGGAAAACTCACTCATCAAATCCAGGTGTTCGATGCAAATCGGTCTGAATTAGTTAGGGGAAAGCCTTGACAAATAGGAAAAGCAACAAATACATAAATATTTTAGTCCCTAAAAATCACTTAATTTAACCCTTAAACTCGTAAATAACTTAACTTATCCCAAAAATTTGAAAAATTCTAATTTTACTCTTAAATTTTTTGAAATATTCAATTTGGTCCCTTCAAAATTTTTAAAAATTCATAATAAACTTTAAATTTTTAAATATTTTTAATTAATTTGTCACAATTTTTAATTAGTTCTTATTAAATCTCTAAAAATTATTAAAACTTTTAGTTAATCCCTCAAAATTTTTAAAAATATCCGTTTAATCCTTCAAAATTTTCAAAAATACAAACTGCCCCAAACACTTACTCAAATTTCGTCACTGCTTACATTGACGCTGACATCGTAGAGAAACAATGAATTATCATTTTTTTTTATCTATTTAATAAAAATTAAGAATTTCTTCCATGAAACAAAAGGAATATATATAAATCTATATATAGAGAGTGTTACTGACATATCACCATCTTCCTCTCTCTCCACCCTCTTAATTTCTACCGATTTCTCTTTCTCTGTGTTTTATCTTTCATGGCGGAATGAATGATGAATGATTCCCGATGTTCTTTGTTCATCTTCAGCTTAACCCTTTGTTCATATTATAGAACCAATACAGGTTAGATTCTGAGTCTAACAAAAGGGATAGTGAAAATCAATAAATTATTATATATATGAAGTGCTGCTTGAGAGAAATAGAAGGAAAACAAGCTCATGATCCCATATTCATCGAGAATATGAAGTTTTCGTCGCCTTCGTCTCGTTGTTTATACGTTCCGGGGCCAGTTATCGTCGGCGCAGGGCCTTCGGGTCTAGCTACGGCCGCTTGCCTGAAGGAGAAAGGTGTGCCGAGTGTAATCCTTGAGAGATCGAACTGCATAGCATCTTTGTGGCAGCTCAAGACATACGACCGGCTCCGTCTTCACTTGCCGAAGCAATTCTGCGAGCTTCCTTTGATGGGGTTCCCCGGTGAATTTCCGACTTACCCTAGTAAGCAACAATTCGTGGACTACTTGGAATCCTACGCTAGGAAGTTCGGTATCGAGCCGAGGTTCGACGAGACGGTTTCGAAGGCGGAGTATGACGGGACGATGGGGTTTTGGCGCGTAAGAAGCGTTGGGAGGAAAGGGGAAGCGACGGAATATGTGTGTCGGTGGTTGGTGGTGGCGACGGGGGAGAATGCGGAGGCGTTGACGCCGGAGATGGAAGGGATGGGGGAGTTCAGTGGGGATGTAAGGCATACGAGCTCGTATAGAAGTGGAGAAGAGTTTAGAGCGAAAAGGGTTTTGGTGGTGGGGTGTGGGAATTCAGGCATGGAGGTGTGCTTGGATCTTTGCAATCATAATGCAAAGCCTTCACTAGTGGTTAGAGATACGGTAAGAAATCTCTTCTTTTCTTTTCTTTACTTTTCTTTTTAATATGTAGTCTCTTCTCTAAAAAAAACAAAAACAAAGCAAAATCCCACCCACAAAATATATATATACATATATTACCCATTGAATTTTTTAACATTTTGGTACGATTATATGTTAAAATATGTTTTGTACTCTCAATCTTTTTGAAAACTTATGTACACTAAACAAAAAAATTGTTCGAATTTAAATCTCTTAAGAATAAAAATATTTCTCCAAAGATTAAAGCAAAATCACACCCATTATACATATTTAGGAAGTTAATTGATTGGAATATATAAAAGGTTTATATATGAAGCGGTCTTGGTAGTATAGGGTAATTTATTTTTTCGATAAATTAAATTCGAATAATATAAAGATTCGATCTAGTGATTCTGTTTTGTAGACCTGGCAAACTTGACCCGAGAACCGAATTACCCGAACCCAGACCCAAACCGAAACCGAAAATCAACCCGAAATTGACCCGAAAATTGATCCGAAATTTGATCCAAAACCCGAAATAAACCGAACCAAAACTGAACCGAATTTAGTTGAACCGAATGGACCCGAACCGAATGGACCCGAACCGAATAGACCCGAACCGAATGGACCCGAACCGAATAGACCCGAACCGAATGAACCCGATTAATAGAAATAAAGAAAGATAAAATAGGAATAGCCGCACAAATCACTAAAATGTAAAATATATTGACTTTATAAAGTCATATATAGGGTGTAAAAATCTGACCAACCTAAAAATTTGATTAAAAACGAATGATCTCTCATTGAACCGAAAATAACCGAACCGAAATCAACCGAACCGAAATTAATCGAACCGAAAATAACCGAACCGAAATCAACCGACCCGAAATGACCCGAAACAAAATAGACCCGAACTAAAACCGAACCAAAACCGAAACCGAATCTGAACCGAAAATATCAGACCTGAAATAACCGAAACCGAAATGACCCGAATCGAACCCGAATCGATTTACCCGTTTGCCACCTCTACTGTTTTGTATGTATTTGTTATTTTTTTAGCCATCTGATAATGTATTTATACATTTCATATAAATGGCAAAGGAACCCAGAGTTTGTGTGGCTTCAAGTTCCAAAGGGTTAATCAGTTAAAAGACATATCAGAGCAACTTACTATTACTAAAATTAGGTAGACAAGAAAGAAAGAACAAAGATCTTTGTCCTTTCACTTTCTTGGGATTCCCAAGCATGCGCAACATAGTAAAAATATGTTATAAAAAAAACTTAGGATCTTGTTTCGTATATGTTGTCGTAATCATGAATCCCTCCACCGGTTTCGACACAATTGAACCCACACCACAACAAAGCTAGGTGGCTCGGTTCATCCCATCAATCAACTCTTTGTTTTTATGTTATCTTTTCTTTTGGTTAGTGAAGTTTTGTTTTTTTGTTTTTTTTTCCTTTTTGGGTTTGTGGAACTGAAGGTCCATGTCCTCCCACGAGAGATGCTAGGGATATCGACCTTTGGGTTGTCCATGTGGCTGCTCAAATGGCTTCCGTTGCGGCTCGTCGACCGCTTTCTGTTGGTAGTGTCTCGGTTGATGCTCGGCGACACTGCTCGGTTTGGATTGGCACGGCCGGAATTGGGCCCCCTTGAACTCAAGAATCTGTCGGGGAAAACACCCGTTTTGGATGTTGGCACGCTTGCTAAAATCAAAAGTGGAGACATTAAGGTACTTCACCCTTTTTTTCACTATCACATCACTTTATATCCTTTGGCAGCTAAATGTCAAGCGTTTGATTAACCCTGTAATTCTGCGTTTCAACAAAAGTGGAGGCATTAAGTTACTTCACTTTTTATTTAAATGTCGTCAATCAGATAATCAATCATAATTTAAATAAAAAAAATTATAACTTGTGACAAAAAAATTAACAAAAAAATGTTATTAAAAAGTATAACATTGTAGACTGCTTGACAAGTTTAAAAATTTACTGTTTTTAACATTAAATTAAGCGGTTGTACCGTAGACTACCCAAAAAAATCATAGGCTGAAACTGAGCATAGAAAACTCGAAAATCCAATATTAAAATCATTATAAGTTATAACTGTCTAATTGATTACACTTCAAAATTTTCTTTCGAAAAAGTTTGGATTCCCTCAACACATCCCAATGCCACTGATGATATGTATATACCTTTTTTGAAGTTTTGGACGAGGGTTAAATGGAAGGCTGAGATTAAATAATAAATTTTTTCCTAAAAATTTTCTCATCTCTTATTGTTAATCTCAGCCACTCATTTACTTTCATCCTATGATCCAAAAACTGTAATAGTGTAAGAGAATCCTATCTCGTGTGCATATATATCATAATTCTTAATTTAGAACTATTGTTGATGTAGGTACGTCCAAGCATAAAAAGCTTGAAACGACACGCTGTGGAGTTTGCCAATGGCAAAACTGAGAACTTTGATGCAATCATACTAGCAACTGGTTATAAAAGCAATGTACCCTCTTGGCTAAAGGTATAGAAACCCTTATTTTACTGCCTTTTCTTCTTCTTTTATGCATGATTCTTAAAGGTATACATATTAAAGACCTCCATAACTGAAAAGCAAAGGTCTAAAAGAAAGAGCAATGAAACATTTGTCAGGAAAAGGACATGTTCTCCGAGAAAGATGGGTACCCTCGAAGGCCATTCCCTAATGGGTGGAAAGGTGAACGTGGGCTATACGCCGTGGGGTTCACTAAACGTGGGTTGCTCGGCACATCAATGGATGCTATGAAGATTGCACAAGACATCCAACGGTGTTGGAAAGAAGAGAAACTGAATTTTGGTTGAAAATAAACTACACATACTAAATATGGGGCGGCCGTGGATTCTGATACCAGACACATATCCATATCCGATACTTTTGTCGGGACGATGTCGTCTACTTTGATTGATGACAACAGGGGGAGTTGTCTCGGTGAACCCTTTATCTTGATTGTGAAGATGGACACCGGAGAGGGCAGTTGTCGGGGCTTGGGAAGAGGAAACTTGAAGAAGTTCAATTGAAGGTGTTGATTGAAAGAGAGACAAATGGGTTGGTGCTAGTTTGGTTTGTAGGGGGAGACCTTAGATATTGTACATTACTAATACTATTTCATTTTAATGTAATTAGGCATCACTTTTGTTTATTTTGAGAGGGGGCAAACTGATTATAGGATGTTTGGTATTTGTTTTGCAAAGCAACATGATTGGGATTTTAACTTATGTTTTTCAAAAGATTTGAAAATTTATCCATAAAAAATTGATAAAAAATGAGAGTAATTGCATATATATATATATATATATATATATATATATATATATATATATGAAATGATCTAACATTTTTGTGATTATCGGAGCTCTTGGTCTTGTGTTTGATTCCACCCAATATCATATTTTCATTGATTTACCGACTATTAGTTGATTTAGAGAGATAAAACATATTGCTTTGAGAGTGCCATTCCATAAATATAATAGGTCTCTATAATATTTGATCCAAATAATAGACTAGTAAATCAAATATCAATAGTTATAACAAAAAAATATATATTTTCAAAGAAAACAATACATTGAACATGCAATAGAAAGGAAAGAGTAAAAATATTTAAGGGCCACTTTGATATTGGTTTTGAAAAGTGCGGTAAGAAAGTGATTTTAAATTATTTGACTGTTTGAAGTTGATGTCAAAAAATGATCTTAAGTAGACAAAATATTTATTTTTATCTTTCTGTTAGAAAATATAAAAAAATATGATATAAATAAGAACAATAAACTACTAATTTTGTCTAAGAGTGCTTCTAGAAAAACAAAAAGGCCAAAAATTTCAACTTATCAAACCAATCTGAAAAGTAACATATTATACGTTATTTACATAAAAAATACTTCTATCCCTCAGGCCTCAAGTATTTCAGAATATGGCTAAGAGCAAGAGTGCTTCTAGAAAAACAAAAAGCTAAAAAAAATTAATTTATCAAACCAATCTAAAAAATTACATGTTCTGCGTCATTTACATAAAAAATACTTCTATCCCTCAAGCATTTCAGAATATGGCTAAGAGCAAGAATGCTTCTAGAAAAACAAAAGGCTAAAATTTTTAATTTATCAAACCAATTTGAAAAGCTACATGTTCTGCGTTATCTACATCAAAAATAATTTTATCCCTCGAGCATTTCAGAATATGACTAAGAGCAAGAGTGCTTCTAAAAAAACAAAAGGCTAAAAATTTTAATTTATCAATCTAATCTAAAAAGCTACCTGTTCTGCGTTATTTACATAAAAAAAATACTTCTATCCCCAAGTATTTCAGAATATTGTTAAGACTTAAGAGCACGTTCGGCATAATTTTTCAACAAATATTTGTGCGCCGAACGAAAAAAACAATACCTAACAATTAGAGAGAGCACTTTAAATGTACGTTTTGAAAAAACTAAAATTTTCATCTTCTACCCCAAACCAACATTTCACCCAACGAAGCCTAATTCTACCCAAAGAATAATTGGGTTGTAAAACACATGATTTTGGGTCGGATTACGAAAAGAATCCAATTCTTTTCGTTGTTTAACCCAAAACCCATACGACCCGAAAGCTCAAAACCGACCCTCACAAAGGAACCGGTACATTAGATTGAATTCTTTTTTTCCCGTCTAGGGTTTTAGCATCAGCAGAAGAAATGGTACTGTCATTATTATTATTCTGAAATGATTTTCTCTGTTACTGTTGTTTATAGAGAAAATTGAAATTGATTGCGATTACCTTTTTTTTTTGCTTACAGGGAAAAGGAACTGGAAGCTTTGGGAAAAGAAGAAACAAGACTCACACTCTCTGCGTTCGATGCGGACGGCGGAGCTTCCATCTCCAGAAGAGCCGTTGCGGTGCATGTGGCTACCCTGCCAGCCGCATCCGAAATGTGATTCCCCTTTTTTGTTATTTTCTTTAGATCCTCCCGAATCTACTTGTTTCATTCATTTTAGCTCTGTTTTCTGCCTTGTTTGGTGAAATTAGATTCAAGTTACTAAATTAAAGTTTATATGTTTTCTTGAATTAGATTTAAAACATCATATGCCGTTTTCCGTGTTGATTCTTTCGATCTTCAGTGTCTTGGCATATTGTTTGTCAATACTTGGTTGAAAATAGCAGCTCGATTTGTTGCTGATTCATATCTTCAATTAATTCTGTCTACTGAACAGTGGTTTTCATTGCTGTATTAGCTTGTTCGAATGATTTGTTGAGCTGGCTTTGTGATTTACGGCTTTAGATAACTGGAGTGTGAAGGCTATTAGAAGAAAGACTACCGGGACCGGCCGAATGAGGTACCTCCGTCACGTGCCCCGGCGATTCAAGACTGGCTTTAGAGAAGGTACTAGACTATCGCTTATCGTCTTGTAATTTGCTCGAAGTGGAAGTTTGCAGGACTTGTAGTATGTAATAATGGGTTGTGGTTTAACGATTGGCAGGTACTCAAGCAGCGCCGAGGAAGAAGGCAGCCGTTGCTGCTTCGTAAGTTGATTGTTGTGTTGTTTCTTTATATTCCTATAAACTCAAGTTTTGTGTCTTTATCAACTGGGTCTTACTTTTATTTTTCAAGTAATATTTACAAATGGTAAGTTCCATAGATGATTTTATATTACTCAAAGTTCTAAATGTTTTGTTTGCTATTTACTGCTCTCGAGATGTCATTATTTCAAGGTTTTATAGTATTTTTCTTTTTCGGGTTTGGGATAAATATCCGAAGAGAATCAAATGCGGCTCTGTGTAATATGCTTTACAATTAAGTTAGGTGTCGATACTAGATGATTTTATATTACTCAAAGTTCTAAATCTTTTGTTTGCTATTTACTGCTCTGGAGATGTCGTTATTTCGAAGTTTTATAGTATTTTTCTTTTTCGGGTTTGGGAAAAATATCCAAAGAGAATCGAATGCGGCTCCGTGTAATATGCTTTACAATTAAGTTAGGTGTCGATACTTGAAATGTTTAGCAAAATCAAATTAGGAGAGATATGTTCCAATTCCAAATGCGTTGTACTTCAAATTTACCTGGATAGTGCTGGAACTACTGTTTATGATTGTGTTCGTCTAGTTTACTAAATGCTGTAAAACGGAGTATCTGTTAGTTGTTACTTGCCATGGATGCAGTTGTTTCTCGCCCGTACTAACCGGGATTGAAGATGTAAACATAGGATTGTCGTCGAGGGATGTCTCGCTTTAGCCTAATTCTGTCATGTTTTATTTCGTCCGAACCACCCCGGCTTCTAATCTTCTTTTGTTTTGGCCAATGGTTGACTCAAGCCCCATGCTTTCTCGTATCATGTTTGATGCTTATCGGCGAGAATCTTATGTGTTTTGTAGTCGCATGATCACATTTTGTTTAACAACATTATTTTTAAGTGTAAATTATACCACATGTCATTGTGGTATGAGAAAGTTTATAATTGGTCATCATATTTCAAAATCTTACTGTTGGATTTCTTTATTTTTTGATTGTAACAATCAAATCTTGATATTTGTCTTGTAAATATATTTGTGTAATTAAAAAGTAAACATTTTTATACACTTGATTGTAAAGTGATCTATTTGTTACACTTAATAAAGAAAGTGATTCAAATGACTCAATTGTAATATAATACAATGACCTTGTTAACATTATCTTAATTTTTAGTTAATTATTTGTGATAACGAAGTCACCATTGGTCATTTTTTTATTATATTAGGCGGATTGAAAACCTAATAACAAATTAGAGATTATAGAATCTCAAAAGTTCAAAAACACGGTTACGTCGACGCTTAATTATTAATATTTTCTTTGGTAACTCAGATGAATGAATGCAAATATTAATGTAAAAATGTGTAAAGTTTTAAAGGTGACCCAAATTAATCATGCCTGAAAAAATATTCAGTTTTTCTTGATGCAAGAAAAATCTTTCTTAAAAGACATTTTACGTGCTTATTAATTCTTATAGACGATTCAATCTTCATAGTTAATTATGTTTTAGAAATATGTATTCAGAGAAATTAATACTAAAAAATCTTATTTAATTATTTATAATTAAGAAAAAATTATTTACTTCTCTAAAAGATTATCCAAAAAGGTCTTATATAGTTACTTGCAATTAAGAGCAATTTATTTAATGAACCTAAAACTAAAGCATTAATAGTTAAATTATATTATTAAGAAACTAATCTACAAGGCAAAAAATTAATTATCTAGCTTATTAATTATTACATTACAAAGGAAACTAACTTAAAGAATATTTTTTATAATTGATTTACTTAAGAGTTTTCTTTTTGTCATTTTTATGAAAAGATTATTGTATAACCTATGTTAACCAAAAGTTAAACTCAATTAGGTGACATAATTACCAATTAGATTTAAAAAAAAAAGAAAATGGGTTAAATAACACAATAATTAAATTGTAGTAAATAAAAATTAAAGGACTGAAATTTAAATATAAAAACTAAAGTAAAGAAATACAAACAATGGGAGGCTATAGCGCAATTTTGTCAAAGAAGGGGTACGAGTCGAGCTTGGGACCGCCTCACATTGCCACGCCTGCCGCTGTGCATGGACTTCGAATGCTGCTCGCCGGTAGCGTGCTGCTCTTGCTTTCGCTCTCAGCTTTGTTGGTGGTGACGGCTTCGCCTCTCGGTGATGGCAACTCCTCCGTGCGCTTGGTTCGATGAGAACCCACACCCCTTCTCATTCCAATTCAAATTGAAATAACAGAAAATATTAATAAAAATAGAGTTTTGGTATAGAGAATACCTCAAAAATCGACTATAGTGCTTGTATTGCTCTTGAATAATGTGTGTACACGTGTTCTGTTGTGTGGTGTGTTTGATGTGTGAATTACAATGGAATGAAGCCTATTTAGTATTTATAGGCTTCAAGAAATCCTAAAATAATTTACACATTAATGTTATTTTTTTCCAGAAAGAGAATAATGCCTTTACTTGGGCAACCAAACCACTTTCTATTGAGATATTTGATTTTGATATAACTTAAATGAAAAATATTTTTGGACTTAAACAAATTTGTAAAAATATTTCAAAAGTGCATTAACTTGAAAATTATATTTGAAAGTTTTTTCAAAGGCTTTTTGACATGTTTAAAATGTTTTTAAATAGTCAAAGTGTAAAAAACAGACCATGAGTACCAATACATTTTGACTCTTACCGATACGCCCCTTTGTCCCTAAACGATTTGATTTTCCAGTAGCCAAATTGTGTACTCGTTCGACTTCAATCATACCGATACTGATGGGCCCGTACCGATACACATGTATCGTGTACTGGTACTCTGCGTTAAAAAACCCAACGACTCTTTCTATTTTAGGACGCGTACTGATACCAGTGTTCGTGTACCAATATGCCTTGCACCAGAAGTGCATTTAATACTGAAAATAAAGTTTCTAATGGCTCCAAATAAACTCCAACAACTAGTAACGGTCACAAACTCCTTTGAGGGTTTAAAAGAGCTCTTCAAGCAACCATGCAAGAACAAGAAACCAACTACCAACATTCTATGATAGAGAAATTGTTCTATCGCTTATTTTTATCAATTTTCTTTGCAAAACACACTTGTGAGCTTAATTGTTACATTTGCTCAAGTGTCAGGTTTTAAGTGAGTGCTTCGATTGCAAACACATTTGCCGAGTGAGGTTTTTCATTGTTTGCTAATTTGTATTCTCTTTGTAAGAGAGTGTTTCAAGACTTTGAGGTATAAGTCTTGGTTGTGAGAGTTATCTCCTTTATCCTGAAAAAGGAAAGACAAATTAGTGAATTTGTAGAAAATCTTTAGTGCGAATAGCTAAGGTAGTGGATGTAAACTTGGTTTAGAAGTCGAACCACTGCAAATCATCGTGTCTAAATTTTTATTACTTAGCCTTTCATCCACCCAAGAAAAAATCCAATTCACCCCACCTCTTGGCATTCAATTGATCATTCGAGACTCCCAACACCTTCCTTACACAAAATGGTCCTAAATTAATTGGAACAAAAAGGGAAAAAGTAAATTTGACTTTGATTACAAATTCGTAATAAAATCAAATTTTTGTATTGGACTCGTATCCAGTTTTCTGCGCCTGTTGTCTTCAGTAAAACAAACATATCTTAAGCTCCCGGTGTCCGATTGAAGCGTTTCAAGATGCTTTGAAAAGGTAACTGAAAGACAATCAGTTCTTTAGAAGACATCTTGGCAAAAATATGCTCGGAACCTAACGAAAATTTGTCATGAGTCCACAGTCAGAATTCCTTGCACATCACTTGACTTCTCATATTTGTTGGACAAAATCTCTTGCAATCTTCTAATATCTGACATGATTAGGATCTTGTGTGATCTTCATGAAACACATTAATAATGATATAATTAAAAATAATATATATATATATATATATATAACAAAATGAGATGAATGCGCCTTTATTTATGTATATGGACATTTTTTTGATAGGAATATGTGTGATTTATTACTATAACAAAGCGTACAAATGACTACCCCGAGGCCTCGTTATAAACCTCCCTAAAGCCTATTGGAGGAAAAGAGTACCTCAGTGTAGCCGAAGCTGTTTACACTTTCATATCCGACATAATAAACCCAGTTTGTATAGCTAACCCGACGCCAAGGCTAACGGAGACCCACTTGCCTTACCACATGGGTCCTGTTGATCTTTATCCGATACCTGCCTTCGCCCGTGAGTCTGCTGTCATGTTTGCGCTCCTGGGGATAACTCTGAAAATGCAGCAGAATAAGGTTCCACGACGAGAGATCTCCAAGATCTGAGTTTTGAATATCCTCGGGCAGGTACAAGGGTTCAAGATCCAATTGACTAGCACCTTGCAGTCGGACTCCACGATAAGCCTGGCCTTCTTACTAGCTTCATGATTGAAAAACACCTCCAAACCTTTCCTCATTGCTTCTAACTCAGCCATAATAGGGGGCTAGATCCGCACCTCTCTGAAAAAGCTATGACTTGAGCACCCGTATGATCCCTGATAATACCACCTATACCTCCTATGAGACCGTCCAAGCTCATAGCTCCGTCCACATTAAGCGTTAGGAGAAAGGTGTGCCGAGTGTAATCCTTGAGAGATCGAACTGCATAGCATCTTTGTGGCAGCTCAAGACATACGACCGGCTCCGTCTTCACTTGCCGAAGCAATTCTGCGAGCTTCCTTTGATGGGGTTCCCCGGTGAATTTCCGACTTACCCTAGTAAGCAACAATTCGTGGACTACTTGGAATCCTACGCTAGGAAGTTCGGTATCGAGCCGAGGTTCGACGAGACGGTTTCGAAGGCGGAGTATGACGGGACGATGGGGTTTTGGCGCGTGAGAAGCGTTGGGAGGAAAGGGGAAGCGACGGAATATGTGTGTCGGTGGTTGGTGGTGGCGACGGGGGAGAATGCGGAGGCGTTGACGCCGGAGATGGAAGGGATGGGGGAGTTCAGTGGGGATGTAAGGCATACGAGCTCGTATAGAAGTGGAGAAGAGTTTAGAGGGAAAAGGGTTTTGGTGGTGGGGTGTGGGAATTCAGGCATGGAGGTGTGCTTGGATCTTTGCAATCATAATGCAAAGCCTTCACTAGTGGTTAGAGATACGGTAAGAAATCTCTTCTTTTCTTTTCTTTACTTTTCTTTTTAATATGTAGTCTCTTCTCTAAAAAAAACAAAAACAAAGCAAAATCCCACCCACAAAATATATATATACATATATTACCCATTGAATTTTTTAACATTTTGGTACGATTATATGTTAAAATATGTTTTGTACTCTCAATCTTTTTGAAAACTTATGTACACTAAACAAAAAAAAATTGTTCGAATTTAAATCTCTTAAGAATAAAAATATTTTTCCAAAGATTAAAGCAAAATCACACCCATTATACATATTTAGGAAGTTAATTGATTGGAATATATAAAAGGTTTATATATGAAGCGGTCTTGGTAGTATAGGGTAATTTATTTTTTCGATAAATTAAATTCGAATAATATAAAGATTCGATCTAGTGATTCTGTTTTGTAGACCTGGCAAACTTGACCCGAGAACCGAAACCTGAACCGAATTACCCGAACCCAGACCCAAACCGAAACCGAAAATCAACCCGAAAATTGACCGTCCAAGCTCATAGCTCCGTCCACATTAAGCGTTAGGAAACCTTCCGGTGGCGGGCGCCACCCTACACGAGCGACCGGACCTGTAATCCCATGCGAGATATCGTCTATGATCGACGGATTGCTGATGATATCATACACTGTAGTTAGGATGGACGAGTTCCTAGCTTTAAACCATGTAGCCAAACGATGTTTGGTGAGGAAGATCAGTTGTTGAACATCCAACGATCCATCATTGAAAACCAACTCATTTCGACCCAGCCATACGAACCAAATTATAGCACTGGGGATCATATTCCAAAGCTCTCCATTTGCTGAGCGAGGCTTTAATAATAATAATAATAATAATAATAATAATAATAATAATAATAATAATAATAATAATAATAATAATACATATCTATACATGAAAATAATAAAAATAAAATGGGGGTCAGATAAAATTAGGTGACTACAACTGCCCTTCTTTGCTAATTTCAGTGAAACGAGAATAGGGCAAAGGAAAAAAGGCACTAATTTTGCTAAGTTAATAACTGAAGGTTAAGTATGTCACATGAATGTAGAGAAACTGTTTTGAAGTCCTTTTTTATTCAGAAGGATTAAAATCATGATCTGAATTTGTTGAAGAACTTGGTTAATGTCTAAACTCATAAATTATTCAAGATTTAAACAAACCAAAGGTATTACGTTGTGTCATGTTTTGAATGTTTTGGACAGCCTTAAATGTTTAATTAAAAGCAGAAATTGTGGTGACATCTTGAGCTTTAGGATCATTATACTAGCTTATAATTGAAATGGATAGTATGGAATTTAAACAAAGAAATTGTTAATCTTGTATTGGATGCATAAATCTCTGTACATGTATATTTGGATTAATTTGCATAAGTGTAGATCAATTTGAGGCTGTGTTGATAGTGATATAAACAGGGCTGTTTTTGCTTTAAAACTAGACTGCTTTGCGAAACCGAGTTAAATTGTTTTATAACATTAATAGACTGTTTTGCAAGTAATTGGAACTGTTTTGCAAGAAATTAAGGGACTGCTCTGTAAATTAGAATTAAGGGCTGATTTTAGTGTATTTTGACACATGCTGGACTGTTTTGGCATATTAGAAAAGCTTGTAGGCTGCCTTGAATTTTATGTCTACATGTATGTGGTTAATAGATTGTTTTGATGTGTATTTGTGTATACATGTTTAACTGCCCTGTTTTGAATAAATATGAAAGCATAAAAACTATTTTGGACTGATTTAGTGAATTAAATTAAGGAAATAGGATTGTTTTGTAAAAATAGTTTTAGGGACTGTTTTATGATTAATTGAACTGTTTCACAACCCAAAATGGACTGTTTTTGAAAGATTAAAATCTAAGAACTGTTTTGAGAATGATTGGGGGCTGATTTGTGTTAAATCTGGATTGCTAAATATACTAAGTTTTAGGACTGTTTTGAAATCAATAACGGTTGTTTGAGTAATTGGATAATTAGGTGGTTTGCCTTGAATAAAATGTGTGTATTTCTATGAGATTTCTAGACTGTTTGAATACATGAAATGTATGATAGGCTGTTTTGGATATATGAATGTGCTTAAGAGATAATTTGACTAGTTCGAAGGACTTATATATTAGGGAACTTAAATAGTTTTGGCTGAGTGGTGTAATGAACTTTAAATATGAAAATAAGTTGAACAATTACTAATCATGGTTATTTATCTGGACGTACACACTATGTTGAAGGAAAGCTAGGAAATCCAAATTCGTGTGAAAGGAAAGGATAGAAATATGGTTTAGGCATCCCATAACATTGGGGTCACATGTGAGTGTAGTTGTTATGTTTCAGATGACACGGTGTCATCTCGATTTAAATGGGTTGTTTGATTAAGATGTTGAATGTTTGTGAGTATGTTACATTGATCATACATATTGTGCATAAAGCTCAAATAGAGCATGTTGGGAAGGGCACTCATTCATGGCATTCTTGAAAGTAATTGATCATGCATTGTGTAAGTAACTTATGCCTTGCTATGTTTTATTGGTATTGATTACTATGTGTACTTGTAACTATTCTTGAAGCTAACCAATTTACTTCCATAAGACTCAAAGATGAATAAATACTCTTAATCCTACATCTTGTAAATTCATAAGTTTAAAGAGCTGGAAGCTCAAAGCAAGTTAAAAGATATTGAGTTAATAACTTGTAGGATTACTTGTACAATAAGGTACACTCTAATTTCAATATAAGATAAGATACTTAAGTTGCCTACAATGGAAGTCCTTGGATACATTGGTATGATGCTTGATATATTGGGACTACGGTCCATGAGCTACAGCTCGGGGGACGCCCCATTTATATGTGATATGTTTATTGGCGATAGTAGGAGGTAACAGGGGAGTTGTACGAAGATTGGCGGCAGTTTGGTTGGATAGTGAGATGTTTAGGATTGATATGTTTTTTATATTAGCCATTGCTATGTGCTTTGAGTTAAGTATCGCCTGGACCGATATGGTAAAATACGGACCAATGTTATTCATAACCTATTGTGATCCAAGGCAAACTATTAAAAGATATGAAATGAATGTATAGAATCAAATAAGAAGTCAAGAGAAATTCGAATAAGCTGTGAATTTGATAGCTCTTGGTGAGCATAAAATTGATAGCTCTTGGTGAGAATAAGAGAAATAGCTCTTGGAGAGAAATTGATTGATACAAGTTTAAAATCAAATGATGCTTAAAAGATAAGAATCTCTAAAGAGCTCCTAATAAACAAGACATGCTTAAGCTAACTCAACTCGCAAGAAACTCTTGTATGATCACCTCCTTGATTTGCTTGGTTTCTTTATATGCTTTGTCCATTATTGGTAATTGCTTGTCATTGCTACCTAACTTAGGCTATATACGCCTAACACATTCATGGTCATGCATTTTCAGGATTGAAGAAGCCTTGTATTTCGATCGTGTACGAAGGATGCAAGTCACTTTTCTAAATTGATGTGAACTATTTATGTTTTCCTTAAGAAACTCCTAGAGTGGTGGCATGTGTTATTGTACAAGTTTACTTGGTGTTTTGAGTAAACAAGGTTTTGTTTGTACATATCTCATATAGGCAATTTCCTTGTTTTATACTTGTAAACTATGAGTATTCTAAGCTTGTAAAAATGGCCTTTTAAATGACTTGTTTTGATCATATGATTATTGGATGATTTGAATGTATTCTTTTAGGGGATTAGAAACTGATATCTAAATATTTTTGTGACATGCGCATTGGCTGAATAACACATGGTTTTTAATAGCAGTTACCTGGATGCATAGGTAATTAGAGGTCAATGTTGTATCTAGTCTGGACCTTTTGATCAGCTATCAAGGCTAAGATATTTGATATTAGATTTCCTACGATATACTATAGTTGTTTCATGATACTAGTCATGGTAACTTAGATTAAAACAATCATCGACTTTCAAATAGAGTTTGGCTATTTAATTGGGAAATGTCTAAGTTGTTCATAGTGGCAAATACTTGAGGAATTCGATTTCCCTTTGAGCCATTAATCAAGTTAGACATTTGAAGAATGGTTAATTACACTTCCTAATTCAAAATTGATTCTTGTATAAGAATTATGTCCCTTTCCTTGTTTTTTAAAAGCTAAACTATATGACAATCTTGTAATCTAGTAGGATTGGCCGAACATATAGTGCCTTCCTAGGGAGTTATTGTTTTCCTTTTCGAGTATGTGATAAAAGATAAAGAGAATGATGTTAGGTTAATATTGTTGGCCTAATTTCAACTATGGGTGTATGTGTTTGTTTCTAAAAGTGAAATGTTTGATAATTGGTTTCAAATAGAACACAATGAGATTAAAATTAGTTAATCTTTGAAACTCAAAGTTGAATGAAATGGTGGCCTAAATGGGTTATGTTATAATCGAATCATGTAGAGGATCCAATACTTGAATCATTAATCCCTTATATGAACATGATATATATATACACATGACTTAACTAATGGTCAGGATATAAGTAAACAGTCGAACATACTTAATTGGTTGTTTGATAATAATTGTTAATGCTTTGAAAATGTGGTAACAAAATTGAAAGACCTCATTTGTTTCTTGGTTGTAAACAAAATCTTTTAAGTCATTTGATTACTTTTTTAAGCTAAAAAAATGGTTGCTATAAGAAAAGAAGGGAAGAAGAAAACAAACAAATATTACCTTGAAAATTGTAAATGAATGTTGTAGACCCTTTGATCTATTTGAGTCTCTATTTGACACTTTAATTTGTTTGCTTGTTTCTAGATTTTCTCTGTAGTAACATTCTCAATTTCAGTTTTCTTCTAAATTGGGTTGACAAGGTTACAAATTGGTATCAAAGCTTAGGTTTAGTCGATTCTCGGGCTAAATCGAAGTTTATTATGCGTCTGTATGCTGCATATGCCACCTAGGAGATCAATTTCTATTTCATGTTGGAGACTTGTAATAAGCATGATATGTTTACCCTGTTTCAGAATAGATGAAAATACTACGAGTTTGATAATATGGAATTGTCGTCATTAAAGAAATTCGAGGATAGATTTCTTTTAAAGAGGGTGGAATTGTAATATCACAAAACATAGCCTAAAAGTATGTTACAACCTTGATTGTGTTTCAATTAGAATAAAGACATCCTTAGCACTATTAATTAAAGGGATTAAGGATCAAATTCGAAACATGAAAAATAGGCTAACTACTTTTGAAAGGACAAAATGAATGTTTTGATAAATTAGGAAGAATGCATGTAAATCCATGAATATCTTAAGGGTTTGTACACATGCCATTCTTGAGAGAAGGCATGTGTGATATGTGGACCGGTTAAGTGGAAGAGAATTTGAACAATTTTACTTCCTTCCTCAATGAGGGGGGAGCTAAAAATCAAAAAGGGAGGAGATAGAGAGAGAGACCGCCATGGTTAAGGAAATATAAGCTCAAAAGCTACGAGTTTGAGCACAGTTAGTATAGCTTAAGGATGAAGGTGATATTTCCTTTCTCTTTCACTTTAATTCAATAGAATTTGAACTATTGGTTTTGAAATGGTTTTGAATTATATGTTGTTTATTCCTATTAAAAAAGTTGGTTAGGAAACTCGGATGCATCATATGATTAGAATTTATAGAAGGAAATCAAATGTGGAATTATGCATTTCTTGAAGAATTCGAGTGATGTATATGTTTAGTTAAGGACATGCTATTTGATGATTGAATGAATTAGATAGTTGGTAATCATGTAAATGTTTTGTTTGTTTTTGTAAGACATTTGAGAGATGTTTAAATGTATATATATATATGGTATAAGGCTGTTTTGAACATATATAAGTGGTATAGATAGTTTGAACATAAATGTGTATGTAAACATGAAAGTCGGGACTGTTTCGTGTGTGTATGTTTATAGGGACTGTTTTGGTTTGATAGATTAAGGGAGGGGGTGTTTTGAGTACCTAAACAAATAACTGTTTTATAAAGTTGAAGGATTGTATTTATATCTAAAATAGATTCCTTGTAAACCTATTTATAAGGGGCTGTTTGTAAAATTGTTTGAGGTTGATCACATTAAGTTAATAGCTGAAGGTTAAGTATGTCACATGAATGTAGAGAAACTATTTCGAAGTCCTTTTTATTCAGAAGGATTAAAATCATGATCTAAATTTGTTGAAGAACTTGGTTAATGTCTAAACTCATAAATTATTCACGATGAGAGTGGTAACAAAGTGAGAAATAAGGTTAGGCTTGTTGCTCAAGGTTATACTCAAGATGAATGAATTGGTTTTGATGAAACCTATGCACCTGTAGCTAGAATGAAAGCTATTAAGATGTTGCTTGCATTTGCATGTTATCATGAATTCAAGATTTTTCAAATGGATGTCAAAAGTGCTTTTCTAACTGGTTTTATAAATGAAGAAGTGTATGTTGAACAACCACCCAGTTTTGAAGATCCAAAATACCCAAACCATATTTTTAAACTTTCAAAAGATTTATATGGTTTAAAACAAGCTCCTAGAGCTTGGCATAAAAGATCATTAAGTTTTTTTTTAATTGAAAAATGTTTTGACAAAGGGAAGGTTGATACTACACTTTTTATTAAAAGAGAAGGCAAAGATATTTTAGTAGTTCAAATTTATGTTGATGATATTATATTTGATTCTACTAAAGAATTTCTTTGCCAAGATTTTGCTAAGTTGATGCAAGGTGAATTTGAAATGAGCATGATATGGGAGCTCTCATTCTTTTTAGGACTCCAAATCAAACAAAGGAATGATGACTTCTTCAATCATGCTAAGTACATCAAGGACATGCTCAAGACGTTTGACTTAGAGAATGTGAAACCTCAAGCCACACCAATGAGCTCTTCTACAAAGCTTGACAAATATGAAGGAGGTAAATGTGTTGATTTAAAGCTTTATAGATATATGATAGGTTCTTTGCTTTATCTTACCGCAAGTAGACCGAATATCATGTTTAGTGTTTGCTTGTGTGCTAGATTTCAAGATAGTCCCAGTGAATCACATTTATAAGTCGTTAAGAGAATCTTTAGATACCTTAGAGACACCCATTGTTTAGGCCTTTGGTATCCTAGAGACTCTTCCTTTAGTTTGCATGCTTATTCGGATGTGGATTCTGAAGGTTGTAAGATAGATAGTAAGAGTACCTTCAGTAATTGTCAATTCCTAGGTAGTATGCTCATCTAGTGGTTTTCTAAGAAGCAAAATAGTGTAGCACTCTCTACCACCGAGGCGGAATATATTTTGGCTGGTAGTTGTTGTGCTCAAGTCCTTTCGATGAAGCAAAAACTCTTAGATTACGGAATTGATGTAGGTACCATCCCCTTAAAGTGTGACAATACTAGTTCCATTTGTCTCACTAAGAATCATCCAACATTTTAGAACCAAGCACATAGAGATAAGGCATCATTTCATTAGAGATCATGTCTTGAAAAATGATGTTGTTCTAGAGTATGTAGACACCTTGAAACAATTTGCGAATATCTTTACCAAGCCTTTAGGCAAAGAGCATTTTTGGTCTCTTAGGAGAGAGTTAGGGCTTATTAGCCTATCTTGAACCTTAGAGCCTTGTTTTTGTGTTTAAATATGCTTAAGTTTGGTTGATTTGCATGTTATGAGTTTTTGCTCCTATATGTATCTATTCATGTTATTAGGGGGAGTATGTATTTGTTTTTGCCCATTCATGATGATCTCATATCATAATCATGCATATCGATTCGAGTATAATCGAATTTTTGGGTCACTTGAAGCCAAATCTGTCAAATTTGGTCAAGGGGTATCGATACGAGTATTAGTGGTAACATTTCAGTACATGTTAGCCTATACCAGTATGGATCAAGGATCGATACGGGTAAAATATGTACCGGTACGCGGTGTCGACATGCATCTTTAGCGTATCGGTATGCGTGGCCGCTGGAGCTTTAAATAGGGTTTTAAATGAGGTTTTCCTAATCCAACTCAAATTTTAACTTTTCCTAGAAACCCTAGGTCGGCAATACTCTATAAAAACACCTCTTAAATCTCTTATTTTTCATCACAAATCATCAAAACTCCTTGGGTGCTTTTGTTTTCAACATCAAACCCAAGCAAATTTCATCAAGCTTTGTGCAAATCATTTATTCATTCATCTATACATCCTAATCAAGGTATAAACTCTATTTTCCATAAATTTCGATTTCTTTCATATTTGTATATTGTTTACGTTTCAAATTTATAATTTTAGAATGTGTATAACATTGTTTTTAAAGATTGGGTAAAATATACTAATGACCACCGAACTATGGTGTTGGTGTCGATTTGACCACTATATTTTCAATTGTGTTAAATATACCACATAACTATTTAATTTGTTCCAATGTAGCCACCTGCAGTTAATAAAATGAAAAAGTTAACGAGACTGTTAAAATAATTAGTATAATTCTACATTTAGTCCCCTTTATTTATACAATCATTCAATTAGAATGAAAACTTATTTGGATGCTATTGTTTATCTGGTTTAACTCCTCCGCCACCCTCTGCTGCAGCCTCGCCGTTGATATCATGAATATCGACCCGAAAAACAGACACCCTTCGTTCCCGCCTCCTAAAAAGCTCGACTCTTGCCAGCAATGGACCGCTCCCAAGAGTAAGATCATCAGAAGCAACGAGCTGACATTCCTCATTGCGTATAGAACTCCTCTGAAACCATTGAACCCATTCAACTTGGATTCCATCGAAACCTTCTCCTCTAACTTCAATGAAAGTGGTTGGATTCTCGTTTCCATGAACCCTCTGTTCTCTTCCTCCAATCCCATGGCTTCCCTCCTCCACCTTGAGATTGCCCTGATCACCTGTTTCCAGACCATGAATTTATAAACAAAGAGGGGTATAAATTATATTAAGCTTTAGGAATTTTTTAAGTACTGCTACCTGTCTGGAAATCTGGGGATTAAGATGTCTATGGTTATCAAGAGAAGAAACGATGTTGAAGCCAGAAGAGTAATAATTTTCCATCCCGGAAATCCCTGATTTAAGAACATGACAAGCTTCCCAAAGCCTAGAACTTTCATCCATGTATTCATCAAGCCACTTATTTCCGACGGGGAGATGGGGTTTTTGAACAAGTAAAAGTAGGTGGGAATGGAAAGATCTGAGAAGGGGAATGACCCTTTGAAGGAACTGGATTGACATGAAATTATTAGAGAGATAGACTCGTTCCAGATCATCCACTCCACGGGTGAGGAAAGTGTAGAATCCATTGACGGAGCTTGTTGAAGATGGATCCATTGGGTTTTGTGGAGAAGAAAAGAGTTGGTGAAGAGGAGATGATGAAGAAATTGAAAGAAAAAAACAGAAATGGAAGCTCAAATTTCTAAGGTTGAAATTGAAAAGGATTGTTGGGAGAAATGATGGTGTTTCCTATACAGGGAAACTTGTTTTCGGGTCGAGTTTCATGATATCGATGGCAAGGCTGCATCAGAGGGTGACGGAGGAGATAAACCAGATGAAAACTTGTTTTTCGGGTCCACCTGCCCACGTTTGAATTAGTTTAGACCATGAAAACTTGTTTGGATGCTATTGTTTGTTAATTGTTATCAGTTTACGATGAAATAATAATTTCTTTCTCTCAATAAATTTTTCATTTATTGAAATTTTGTAGTTACTTTTTTAATTTTGACTTTTTATCGTTTAGGATATGTTATTTATAAAATTTAAAAAATACATTTTAAAAAATTTGAATTAAATAATTCTTTAATATATGTAGTATTTTATAAAATTTAATGATTTAAAATAATTATGATGAAAGTTTAACCAATTTTAACATTAAAATTGAATAATACCAATTATTAGATTAAAATTGAATAATTATAAATAAAGGGGACTAAATGTGTAATTATACCAAATATTTTAACTATCCCGTTAACTTTTTCATTTTTTTTAAACGGCAGATGGCTACATTGGAACCAATTAAATAGTTATGTGGTATATTTAACACGATTAAAAATATAGTGGTCAAATCGACACCAACCCCATAGTTCGGTGGTCATTAGTATAGTTTACCCTTAAAGATTTTACAAAATCTTTTTCAAAACTGATTTTTTATTTATTTATTGGACTGAATGTGATGTTAATGCATACATTTTTTTATTGAATTTTTCATGTTTTTACCATGTCTCTTAAGAAAAGACCAACAAAAGAGATCGTGTCTAGTCCCACCAATCCTACCGAATCCAATCTCGAAAACAATGGTACAAAGTCAAACCTAAACTATATTTTTGTGCACTGTTTTAATGAGCCTCAATATCCCCATGCCATGGACCGTTTTAAACAATATCATTTTTTCAAAATCCGTTGTGAGCGTGTTGTTTCTCTACCTTTTATGACTTTAGATGAATTTCACTTTCTCTATCTTAATTTAATGAGGGAATGGGAGTTCATGCCTTTTTTAAGCATACCTGAAATTCTTTATAAAAACCTTTTTCCTTACTCAAATGTCTGGTGTATTTATAACCGAGAGAAAATCGAGGTCGTAACTATTGAGTCTTACCTTATGGTCACAAATTTTTATTGATTATATTTAAATAGCCGAGCTTTTGGGTATAGATGATGTGGGTCTAGATGATGAAGCTTCCTCTGGTCAAACCTATAGTGGTTTTGTAACTGTGCTTGATGCCCATGAGCGTTTCCTCAACTTTCTCATCACTTGGTGGTTTCGACCATCCGGTGGTAAGTGGTCTACCATTCACCAAGTCGATAAATTATTGCTACATTGTTTCCGTGAGGGTAAGCGTCCTAGCAGAGCCCAAATTATATTTGTTGAGCTTGTATTTCTCGTCCAAAACCCTCATACATCTCTTGTCTCATCTTTCACCTATGTTACCGCCTTGAGTTACATGTTTCACAAGCTTGGGATCCATTGCTCCTATGATCTTGGATTGCCTCTCACCGACCCTATCGATGATTATTCTCTCCGATGAGCTAAGTTTACCATCTACAATAGATAATGGATTCGGATTGTGGATCTCCACGGTGATGCTCAACTCGATCTCGTGGCGAATGTTTGTGTTGTTCTGGAGGCTCCGGTTGCTCCACCTTCCTTTGATGCTCTCATGGCCTAACTTGACGGGAAGTTTGCTATCGTAGACACTCGTTTTGTCGAGATGAACATAAGGTTTGATACTCTTGATTCTCGTTTCAATTCGTTGGATGCTCGAGTGACTTCCATTGAGAATCGCCAAGCTTCGATGGACATGGCCCTTACCGCGTTTCATGGTGAATGTCGTGGTCATTCTCTTGGTAATGATGGCATGAAAGATGAAGACGAGGATAATGAGGGTGAAGATGCTCCTTAGGCTTTTGCATCTCATTCATATCATATCATATCATATTAGGATTTAAGTTTATGCACATTTGTCTTTATTTGATTTCCTATGACATTATGCTTTGAGTTCTTTATGGGTTTGTATTATATTTTTAGGTTTTAAGTTTGATATCTGAATGTTGCTTTGAATATTTGCTTTGAATTTAATTATATCTATGTTGTTTAATTATGTTTGGAGTTCTATTCTTGATTTGTATCTTGCCTTTATTTACCTTATTAATTTTGATCTAACAAAAAGGGGAGAAGTATGAGATATTGGATTTTTTCAAAAGGTTTTGAAAATTAAACTATCTTTTAGCCTTGAAGAAAGAGGAGTGATTTCAAAAGACTTAAAAATTTATTTTGGTTTTGTTATATCAAAAAGGAGGAGACTATAAAACCTATATTTAATTTTGATATAACAAGGAATTTTAAGGACTATTTTGTAAAAATAAGATAAATTTTTAAGTAATAAAAAAGACTCACAAATTGACAAGTATTTGAACTTAAAATAGTTTCTAAGTAAAAAACATAAACCCCAAATTCTTTCTATGTGTTTTTTACTCAAATAGCCAAAATTGGTCCAAGAGTATCGATACGTCCTTGGCCGTATCGATACGATTTTTAGCCACTGGATTTCATTTTTATACTTAATGGTTATAGGGTATCGATACACGTGTAGCCGTATCGATATGCCATTCATGCCTGGGAACCGATTGACCTTCGAGTATCGGTACGACCTTTGTGCGTACTGGTACAAGGTGTTAAGATTTTTCAAATCTTTTGTAATAAATATTCGAAAGTTACTTGTTAGTTTTTATTAGAACCATACCTTTGAAAATTAGTTATAGCATTCTGATACTCATATAGGCGTATCGATACGATTTTTCGTCCACAACTTTCTTAGATTCCAGTGAGCAAAATCGGTATCGATATGGTACGACCCGTACTGATACCCTTTGGAAAAATGTACTCTACGTATCGATATGGCTTCCCGTGTATCGATACCCCCTTTGTACAACAACCCTTTCTTCTTTTGATAGGTACCGATACCCGAGCCCGAGTACCAATACATAGTGTTGACATACTGCATTTATTGCGAGAAAAATGAAGTCCAACGGCTATAATTATGATCGCAGCTACCCAAACAATTGGAAATCAATGAGGGAGTATAAAAACAAGTACACGTCCAACAATCTTTGAGCATTTTATTGTCATATCTTGCAACCCACTTGAGTGTACCTCATTGTATCCATTTTATTCAAGTTGTGGGGTTGAGTGAACTTAGAATTGTGCAAACATTTAGCCTTTGAGATGATTTTTCAGTTTGCTTCATTTGTAATCTCTTTGTGAGGAATTCTTAAGACTTTGGGGTATAAGTATCAAGGGAGTGTAAGGTTATCTCCTTTGGCCTCAAAAGGAAAGCAAATATAGTGGATTTGAGAAAATTCTTAGTGTGAATAGCTAAGGTAGTGGATGTAAACCTTGTTAGAAGGATAAACCGTGTAATACCCCAACCCCCCAGGCCTAGAAGATGGTACTATTCTAGGAGTAGACAAACTAACTTGTCTAGCAAGTTAGAGTTTGAACAAGTGAAGGTATCCACTAAGGACCTTGAAGTTTAAGTAATCGAGAAGATAACAAGGATCATTTCAAACTTGTATTATTTATGTGTGTCCATGCGAAAGGATGCCACTCAGATGAACAAACAATTCATACAAGTACACGCAACTAGATAAGCAACAATTTCAAAGGATTCCAATTACACAAGAGTAAACATAAACAAGTTGTCAACAAGCTTATCTAACTTATAAACTTTCAAGAGCCAATTGTTTATACTATCTTGATTAAATCCTAGGATGGTTTGAACCTATATGGTATTCTAATCTATTTATTCCAATTCAAACATGAGATCGATAAGTCAAGTTGATATTGAGTACAAGCATGTCACTACACCGAAGAGGCCTATCATAATCCTTCTCTAACAGGCAATGATGTATATATATTGAATTGTTTAAGGAACTATGTTTACATAACAATTCACGTTTAAAGACCCATAAAGGGTAAAAGATACAAGGAATTTATGCCAACTAAATCATTACACCACTTTCTACTTACATAATCTAACATGCCTTAAAGATCATTTACACAACCCATAACATACATGGCATGCCAAGAGAACACATACACCTCCAACTCACATATTGGCTATCATTTAATGATCTAAGTCAAGCTTCAAAAGAATCATCTAAGACATTCAATACTCACCATCATAGCTATTCAAGGAATTCAACTATTATCACACCTTAGACTAATTAGCATTCGAACAATCAATCACACCAAGTCAAGCAAGTCAAAACATTAACAACATTAGGCCAAACACATATTATATACAAACATTGATGACTTAATATTTACAATACCCCAAAAGTATTCAAAAAGGTCATAAGCCTAATGTTCAGCCTAGTTCCACCTTCTAGGAGTTTAACATTCAACAAAATGAGACATACATTGAGCTTGTGTAACCTTCTCTTTGACTTCTCCAAAATATCCTACTCGGCTATCTTTCCTAAGAAATGTAACACGGTGAGTAGTAAGAATAGTATCCCTGATTACAAATACAAATAAAGTATAGCATAACAATTTATTTCAGATTATGAACATTCTCATCGAGGCAAGTAATACTCAAAATTATCTTTCTCCTATGGCAATATCAATTCAGGATGTAAGCTCAACAACATTTAGCAGCATGTCATTATAAACTCAAATTAACTTATTCAATCAACATGTTTCAGAAGTGTAGGTTTCATTGTTAGGCAACTCCTTTGAGTTGATATAACTATATAGCTTATTCCTTTAACAACAATTTAACACATGCAATCTTAGTTGAATCATACAGTTTTGCTCAATTGGTCTAAAGTTTTGATATCATTAATTATAGTACCAGGCAATGGTCATTGCATACCATTGAGCTAGAATTCTTATTTACATTGTTCAGGGGTACACTTGTACCTATCAGGGGACATAGTCCAAATTCTAGGTTGAGCTCAGTAGACACTATTGGCATGCCAATCGTACTAAAACCCACACTAGACAAGAATTATTATGGAACCTTATTAGCTCCATCAATCCTTATATCAAGATACTATTGTGTAACCAATATCTAGGATGCTACGTGAAGCATTTATTCTAACCACTTATAAACATGTATGATTCTAACAACTAGCATACAAACTTACCTTGGAATTTACCTTCCAAGGATTCGAGCAAGCACAACAAGCACGACATTGAAGCCTCATTGAGCATTCGAATGATTTTGCTCTTATACAAAAATTAAATTACTTAAAAGTACAGGTAACACTCACATATACTCTGAGCTACTTTGGATTGTGGATTATGACTCCTTTCTTCCTCTCGTCTTCTTGATCACAATTCTTGTTGTTTAGGTATGACAAGGATTTATCAAGGCATTAGAATTGAATCACCATCATTCGATTATCTATTAGTACACATACAAGTTTACCCAAGTCTTTAAGACAATATTCTCTAATGCCTTTAAACAACACTAAAACTCATATTCATAGAGTGACATTAACAATTTCATGCATTAATCATATAATTAAAACAGTCCTGTAAACCCCCAAGCATTTCAAATCCGTCCCTATTGCACATAGGTGCTCTTTTTGTGCCAATTTAGCCATCTTTCTAATCTTCATGTACTCATACATATAATATAAGTCATTGATTTAACACCATAGTTGTCCTATCTCTCACATAGCTATTCAAACAGTAATAACACAATCCCTACACAGTTCTGCTTGAAACAGGGTAGATTCTTATCCGCTTTAAGGATCTCTAAACCGTCTCATATACACTCTCAAGGTTGTTTATTTAATCCAATGATCTTACATTGTCATTCTACTGGAAACAACTACCCATTCTTGGCATCAACTAACCATTTTAAGCAATTTATAGCATCACTATCGAAACAATCTTCATTACGTTCTAGCTAACACAATTTATACGAATCCTCAATGAGTTCAAAGGTAAATTTTCAGAATGTACATATATATATATGTTCATGCCAAAGCTAAGTTTTCTAATACCCAACTTAAATTCAACAAGTCAAGCTTTCAATTCACTTAATCCTCACTCATCATCTAAGTTTCCTTTAATCTAATTCTCTAAACCTAGCATTACAATAAATATACAATAATCAATCCTCAATTCAGTACAACATTCAATTTCAAGGCAAAGATTCACAAGAAGGAAAACTTACATGCTTTCAAAATTAATTCTATTCCAAGCCTAAACCCTCGATCTTCAAGCAAAGCTTGAACAATTCTCCCATTCTCACCAATGGTCTCGTCTCTAAGCTAGAATGAGGGAGAAGATGACAATCAGCTTAGTGGCACTCCCACTAAGACTCACATTGCTTAAGTGTATCCCCTAATTACATGCCATATGGAAGAGTCTCTTTAATTTATTGGTTTAACATGCAAAGCCCCACGTTTACTAGTTGTTCAAACCAGTCACCTAAATTTGGTTCTTTAATTATGAAATCTTTTACTTCGATGACTCCTAACAATACACATTCAATCACCTACTGGCTCAATATCATAAATTAAAGGTCTCTCTTATCAATATAATTTAGGGTGCTACAAACCGCTATAAATTCTTGTGTCCCAATTTTTATCTTTCCAATTGCTTCCACCGTTTTTTAAATTTCCAATTCACCCCTCTTGGCCTTCCACTATTGATTGATCGTCTCAACAAATCCTTCCATTACGTTCTTGCCAAACATAATAGTTTAATTCATTCCAAACCAATCGAAAAACAACAACAAGCCTAGATTTATTCTTGCCAAAAAGTTGGATCCAATCAAGAAGCTCCGACCAACTTGCACAAGTGATATCAACCCTGCATGACTGCAAAATAGACTCTCAAATTTGTTGCACAAAATCACAATCCCAGAATAGGTGATATCTCGCGTCTGCCTTGCCTTCCCACAAAGCACACACATTGCATCAATATGACAACCCCACTCCAGCATTCTACTTTTAGTAGGTAACCTATCCTGAACCACCAACCATGTAACACCCCTCGCCCAGTTATGAGCGAGCGATGTTACGATTCCGGTGATGAACAAATTCATACATGTCAACAAATCAAACATACAATTATATGAGATTCAATTCATACTTAACAAGCATCAAAGCAAACAATCATACAATCATTTATCCAATCACATGATCATAAACACAAATAGGTGAGCCAATTTTAAACTTTTCTAACATGAATCCTATATACATGCTGCAAACGCATATTAACAAGCCTAACTAACATACATGTGATCTAATTTCAAATCAAACTAATCTAATATAAGCTTATATACATTTGGTCTACATGATATCAAACTTGTTATTAGCCTAATCCTTACACATGATCATCTAACATATGTTTAAGACCTAGCAAACATGTATTCAATCAAACTCATGAACGTTTGATTCAAGTATACCAATGCTTCTATTCAAATACATAAGACAATCAAACATTATCTATATACATATACATATAACAATCATATTTACATAAATCATATACAATAGTATTCGAAATCAACATTCATCTTATTCTAATATTCTATTACCATTCGAACTATACAAGTCATCCAACAAAAATTCTAGATGCAACCTTCCTAATTCAAATAAAGACCAGAGAAGCTCAATGACTCTAAGGCATGCCTTTCTACCTATAGACACTAATCATGTTTACAATGTGAACACTCAATACATGCTCAATCAAATTTCTAGCAAGCATTTGACATAATTTCAATTTTACAACTATCATTATACAATAGTTAAATCATCATTCAATCTTAATTCATATAGCTCAATCAATCCATTACTCAAAACAATACACATAGGCATCAACTAACTTATCTAGATAGCAACATTCACTTAGTTCATAGTTCATTCCTTTAATCCTTCTTCCTTAGTATTTTAATTTACAAATCCATTATTAAGTTCATTACATGCTTCATTTTAAATCATCAAATAACTATAAACATATTGGTTGAGACACTAATCTGAACCTTAAATTAGCTACACTCACAAATACTTTCAGGTTCAATTTGCTTCCTTGATGGTGATGCCCTTTCCCCTTTTCCTAGCTTGTTCACTCTTTGATTCCTCTTGGATTTCTTCACCAATGTGATCTTAGATAATAACACAACATAAATGACACTCATTAGAATTAAATTCAAGCTTATAAACTCATTTACTTGAACAAAATCACCTAAACATATGAATTTGCCCCCTAAACTGGCAATTTGAGTAACACCTACTAACCTGGCCATTACATTTTTACTCAGAACTCCAAATTAAGAGTTCTTTACCATTCTAAAAAGCTTATTCACACACCTTTACAACCATGTATAGAACATATTTTTATCGTTTTCCTATCAATACAATTTATTGTTTGAAAACAGGGCATTTCCAGAAACCTATTCTGCCACTGTTTACAACTAACAACTTAAGTGTTCATTTAACCTGCATTTCACTACTTGTTTAATTCTAAGTTTTTAACCACATATGCATACATGTTTTAACATCATTTTGGAATTCCAGAAAATTTAAAAACAGATCAAATAAGGACTCTAAATAGCACATTTTCCAGACTTGCCCAGATTTGCTTCTAAGTGTTCTAGCTCACTTTAACCATTCATTTAAGCCATTTTCTTTACGAACCTATATATTTTCATTCATTTAGAATGTATCTTGTTTCAAGATAAATTTTCCAGAATTTTATTTGATTATTTTAACCCCTTAAAAAATTTTACTTAACAAATTTCACCTAAGTTCAATTTCATTCATTTCTGGGCAGTCAGATTGCAACTTAATTTCCAGCCACTTCTAGTATCATTTTCATGCTTCCAAGGCCTCCATCTTATAGTATTTCCCTTTCTCTACAACCTTGTCTCACAAAATCTTTGCTAATTCGAACCCTAACCTATTCGAATTTTCAATTTAAAACAGGACAATGTAATAGTCCTAATCTAGGGAGATTCACTTCCTAGGTTAAATTCATAGCAATTTTTGCAGAATTTCTTCAATTCTAACATGAACCCAGAAACCTATCATCAATATAAAACATCTAGCAATACATTTCCAGCAGCAATTCACAACCAAATCAACAATACAACCCTAAAACTCAAAATAAAACCGGTTAAACACAAAGTTACTTACTTGTACACTAGATGAACATGCATGCAATTGTTCTTAATTTTTCCAGCACTTAAACTCATATTATAACCCTTTCTCTCCCCTATTTTTCTCTAACTTTCATTGGGTTTATAATTATGAAAAAATGATAAAAGAAAACCAAATGAAACAATTGTTATTCTCTCTCTCTATGTATGGCCGGTTATGGCTTATACAAAGACAAATGGAGTGTCTTTCTACCATGCACTACCACTCACTTTTCCACTATCATATGCAGCTTAATTATTTATTCTTGCATTATCATACTTAATCTTATATATATATATATATATATATATATATATATATATATATATATATATATACATAACTATATTGCCCACCGAACCATACATATATATTTGTACACTAGTTTACAATTTAGTCTTCATTATTCTAGATTCAAATATTAACTTGCGTGTGATATTTATTCCAATTGTAAATTAATATAATATAACTTATACGGTTTCACTCCAATCTTAATTAAATTATACGATGTTTACATTTTCCTTGTTATTTTTCTACTGTTCCAACTAGGGTGATTTTAGGGTGTTACAACTCCTCCCTCATTAAAGAAAATTCGTCCTCGAATTTTACCTGAATCGAATAGGTGATGATATTGTTTTCGCATCGAATGCTCGGGTTCCCAAGTCGCTTCTTCGACTTTGTGATTTCTCCAAAGAACCTTGACTAGAGGAACACTTTTGTTGCAAAGTCTCTTGAATTCTCGATCAAGAATTTGAACAGGTTCTTCTTCGTACGAGAGATCGAGATTGAGCTCAACTTCTTCAGGCTTAAGAACGTGAGACGGATCATATCGATATCTTCTGAGCATTGAGACGTGGATGAAATTGTGTATCTTATCAAACTCGAGAGGAAGTACGCGTCGATAAGCTACATGACCAATTCTTTTGACTACTTCAAATGGTCCGATAAACCAAGGACTTAGCTTTCATCTTTTGCCAAAACTGAACACTTTCTTCCAAGGGGAGACTTTAAGAGACACTTTATCTCCGACTTGATGTTGAATGTCGCTACGCTTCAGATCAGTGTATGACTTTTGACGATCGAAGGCTTGCTTCAATCAGGAGTGAATGATTTGCACTTGTTCTTCGGTTTCCTGAAGCAATTGTGGTCCCAACACTTTATTATCTCCAAGTTTAGACCAACATAAGGGAGTTCTACATTTTCAGCCATACAATGCTTCACAGGGAGCCATCTGAATAGATGATTAGTAGTTGTTATTGTATGCGAATTCAACAAGAGGCAACGATTTCTCCCAATTCTTTTCGAAGTCAATAATACAAGCTATGAGCATATCTTCGAGAATTTGAATTACTCGCTCGGATTAACCATCACTTTGCAGATGGAAAGCTGTGCTAAGATTCAGTTTGGTTCCGAGAGCTTTATGTAGAGTCTGTAACGCCCCGGTTTTGGGCTTAGAAGTTTTGGGCTTGGACCGGTTCGGTCAAAGTGTTGTTCGAATATAAAAAGGTGAAATTAGGAAAGCCTAGTTCGGGTTGCATTAAAAATATGGAAAAATGTTCTAAAATCTTTTTTAATATATATAAGTGAACTGTGAAATCAATTTTACAAAATGAGGTTGGGAAGGGTGACATTTTGGCTAGTGACCAAAATGTAATTTTTTGAAAACTGCATGACTGTTTTAGAAAGGATTGAAACTTTGAATCTTTAAGGAGCTATTTACCCAAAGGGAGTTTCTCCAGATTTTTCTAAGATATTTAATGATTTAATTCTGGTTTTTAAACAAAAGAAAAGTGGAGGGAAGTTATTTTCCTAATTCCAACTAATTTTTCCTAAAATCTCATTTCCATTTTCTCTCATTTTTCTCTCAAGCCAAACATCTTTTCTCCAGAGCTTTTTCTCTGATTTTGTCACCTAAATATCTCTTTTCAATTCTCTTTAGTTTGCTAATCATCTCATCAACAAAACCTCACCATTTGCTAATTGGATCTTCAAGCTTTTTGATTCTAAAAAGGGAGAAACTCAAGTTTGGAGGTAAGAACGTCCTTCTCCTCTAAACTCTCAGTTCTTTACTGAAATTCCTAAGTTCTCAATCCTTAATTGATGATTTATAAATGGTTTTAAAGTTGTATAATGGATCTTGGCTTTAAATGCAAGATTTGGTGATTTTTGATGGATTTTCGTATGATCTGATTGGGCTGTGTTTTAAGGTGTTAATTTGATGTTAAATGAATGTTAAATTGAAAAGGAATTGAGTTTTAATTAATGCAATACCGGATAGGTTGAATTTCCTAAGTTTAGCTTGTGATTCTTTGTTGTTTTGAAGTGATCTTGTGGATCTGTTGTTGCTGGAGATATAAGGATGTTGATAGGTCCTTTTTAGATGTTAAATGATGTTTAAGGATGTTTAGTTTTGATGGATCTTGGCTGGGCAATGTTGAGGAGTTGTTTGGATGCATTTTCGGTTGTGTTTGGTAGCCGAAAATGGAGTGTGGATGAGAGCAGCGAGTTTAGGTGCTTTCTTTGAAGCTATTAATGCATGATGATGCATTAATCCTCTGCTTTGATGTGTTTAAAATAGGGGAGTCATCTTTGGATCCAAGTGGTGGTGATCCGGAAGCTTGATTGGTGTTTCGGCAAGAAGCGAAACGGAATCGGTGAGTGGAATTTGGTTTTCGGCTTTGAAACCAGTGTTTTGAAGGTTTGGGAGCTTAGTTTAAGTCTAAGACTCTTAGCTTAGCTCAAGAGTAAGTTTTCGGAAAAACTCTCTTGGTGTTGACCATGGTTTTGGTTGTATGCAATATGGTTTGTTTGCATGATTTTAAATCTGTTTTGAAAGCATATCTAGCATGTTTATTTGCTGAGATTTTAAGCCATGTGTTGAAGGAAGCTCAAGGTAAGAGTTCCTTGTTTTTGAACATTGTTCTAATGTGGTTTGATGCTTAAAGATGCATGATGGTTATGGCTTTGTAAAATGCTTTAAAACAGTGAGATATGGATGATATTGATGCATATTGGCAAGTGATGGTTAAGGTCACAAAGGTGGTTAAAAGTCCTTGTGTGAGCCTTGTATATTTAAGAACATCAAGGTGGTTAAAAGTCCTTGGATGGTTCTTGGTTAAGATCACAAAGGTGGATAAAAGTCCTTATGTGAATCTTGTGAATTTTAAGAACAACATGGTGTTTAAAAGTCCATGGTTGGTTCTTGGTTAAGGCTCAAGGTGGTTAAAATTCCTTGTGTAAGCCTTGGTTACTTAAGAACTCCAAGGTGTTTAAAAGTCCTTGGAAGATTCTTGTTAAGGACACAAAGGTGTTTAAAAGTCCTTGTGTGGTCCTTGCCATGGTGTTTAAAAGTCCATGGGTCCATGGTGTTTAAAAGTCCATGGGGTTAAGGACACAATGGTGTTTAAAAGTCCATGTGCGGTCCTTGGTTATTGTAAGATCACAATGGTGGTTAAAAGTCCATGTGTGACTCTTATGTGAAATGTATCACTTGTTGCCAATATGTCATGTAATGGAATGGGAGCATGTATTGCTTGTTTTAAAGGTTTAAGAGCATGTGTAATGTTGCTTGAAGATTGATTTATAAATGTGTTTTATAAATGCATTATTGTATGGTTTTAAATGAGCATTCCTCACTAAGCTTTTGCTTACGCTCTCTCTCTTTTTCTTAAACCAATAATACAGAACTTTAAGGTGCATTGAGGGCAGCAAGGAAGGCAAGCAATCAAGTGGAAACTAAGCTCAAGTATGGGAAGGTTTCTTAAACACTTTTAGCTTTTGGCATTTGGCAATGGGGGACCTATGTGGATGTTTTGGGAGATGTTTTGAACTCCCTAAGTTTGTTAAATGTTGTTAATAATGCTGGAACATGTAATTGACCATTATGTGGTTGGTTTGGAGATTTAATGCTTGAATGGTTTGCTAAGTAGGAAGCATGCCTTTAGATTTGGGGCTTTTCATATTTGATGCTATGATGATGATTGGTTGATGCAATTATGTTCCTTGCATGTTGTATGTCTTGCTGGTAAAGTTTGGTTGCATTTGGAGCTTGTATGGTAAGTCAATTGTGTGCTTTAATAGCCAAATTTCTGCATTCTGTGCAGGCCGTATCGGAACGAGAGCTACCGTTTCGGAACGGGTGCCCTGTAGTGGCCCAGGCGTTCGAAACGGAAGGTACCGTTCCGAAACGGAAATGCCTCTGCCAGGCCTCGTTTCGGAACCCGTTGCGGAACGGTCCCGCGTTTCGAAACAGGTTCTCCCTGTTTCGGAACACCTGACCGTTGGGGGCTGACATGGGCGGTTATATGTTTTGAAATGTTTGCATTTTTGTCCTGAAACTTGTTTGTGCAATTGTATGAGTTTGGAATGTCCGTTTGAGCTGAAATTTGGCAGTGAAGCATGAAACCTGATTAATTACAAGTTGGTAACTTTAATTTGAGTTAAGTCCATATAATTTGCAGAATTTACAATTTGGTCCCTAAAGTTCTATTTTGTGCAATTGGGTCCCTGTTTAATCTCTGATGGTTATGATCTTTGAGTATGCTGTTTGTTTGATCATATCTAGGGTTAATGTGCATCTAGACAAGTTTAAAAAGAAAAAAGGGTCGTTAATCAAGGTTGACTTTCGGGTTGACTTTGATTTTCCCCGTGTGACTTTCTTAATTCGGGTCAACCGTCTAGGCCGGGTTAAGAGGGGTTACATTTGGTGGTATCAGAGCTGAGTTCTCAAGTAAATGGGAATGAATGTGTGCATGATTGAAGTATGTATGCTATGTATGCTTGTTGAGTGAAAGCATGTTGAGTGGTTTGTGAATTTGATGCAATTGAGTTGTATGCTGTGATGAAGCATGTTGTGGGTACCCATTGCCAAATCAAAGCTAATGAAATGATGTTGTTTTTAAGTGAAATGAGCTTGAGTACTTGGATTGCTTACCTTGCTGGGCCTGACTTTGTTTGTTTGCATTGTGATTGCATTGTTAGAGTATGGCACCTCATAGAGAGTTGAGGAGTAATGTGCGAGCTACGGCTCAGAATGAGAATGAGAATGAGGAGAATGCGGGAAGTGCGGTGTTACCTCCTCCACCTGGTGGTGGTGGTGCTGAGGGTGAAAGAGCTGAAGCTGCAGCTGGTGCTGGGGTCGCTGGACCTGAGGCTGGTCAGGGGCAAGCTATGCCTGATATGTCAATGTTAGTGCAAGCTATTGCTGGTGCTTTTCGAGCGGCAGTAGCTGGAGCTCAAGGAGCTGGGCATCAGGGAGATGCTGGTGTTAGACTACCCTTGGAACGCTTACGCAGTCTAGGTGGGACTGAGTTCAGGGGTTTGTCTGCGGAAGGTTCTGAATCTTGGATGGAGAGTACCAAGAGGATCTTGGGTCAGATGAGTTGCACTGATGTGCAGAAGCTGGGGTGTGTTGTATCCTTGCTACAGGATGACGCTTATACGTGGTGGACGACCACTATTGCTGGGATGGCGGAAGCTGACATAACTTGGACATTCTTCCAGAATGTGTTCGAGAGAAGGTATCTAGGTGTGAGGTACCTAGATGAAAAGAAACGGGAGTTCATGTCTCTTACCCAGGGGAGCATGTCTGTGGCTGAGTATGAAGTGCAGTTTGTTCGACTCAGTCAATATGCACCGGAGTTAGTCCCTGATGAGCGGGCGAGGTGCGAAAGATTCCGTTATGGTTTAGTGACGGATGTGAAGATGTATGTGCTGGCTACCGAGTATGATGATTTTGATGTGTTGGTGGGCCGAGCAAAGGATGTTGAGATGAACTTGGGTTTATCTGCTAGAGGTGCTGGAGCAAGTGCTGGTAAGCGGTCAGCTGAATATAGTTCCGGTGGTGGACAGAACAAGAGGGGACGTGATCAGAAGTATCAGTCCTCGGCTAAGTGAGGTGGTGGAGCATCTGCTCTGGGAGGCAATGCTAGAGTTGATCCGAGTGCATGCTGGATTTGTGGTTCACGTGGTCATATGAAGCGTGATTGTCCTCGTGCTGTGAGGGAGGTGCAAGCTCCTGTAGCGGCAGCTGGTAACGGGTGCTGGAATTGTGGATCTACGGATCACATGAGAAGAGAGTGTCCTATGTTGGCTGGTGGCCAAGTGCGTGCTCCTGTTGCTGTTGCACCGCAGAGAGGTCGTGGGCGCGGCCGTGGTAATTTTCAGCGGAGAGAGGAAGGTGGTCGAGGAGTGGCCCATGTTGTGGCTATTCAGCCTGAGGGTGGAGGTCAAGCTAGGGTGTATGCTCAGCGGGAGGGGAGGAATGACGCGGATGTGATTACAGGTACTTTTACTTTGCAATCCTTGTCATTACTTTCCTTGATAGATTCTGGATCTACGCATTCATACATTTTGCGTGAGCATGCTGAATTGCTTGGTTTGCCTGTTGAGTCTTTGGATGTTGGTTTTCGTGTCACCAGTTCTTTTGGTGAGACTATTGTGACTCGAAAGCTGTATAGAAGGTGTCCTTTTGTTGTTCAAGATCATGTTTTTCATGTTGACCTTATGGAGTTGCCTTTCTATGGTTTTGATGTAATCCTTGGTATGGATTGGCTTGTTGAGCATCGTGCTGTTGTGGATTGTGAAAATAAGCGAGTTTCGCTGAAGCTTGCGGACGATTATGAAGTGGTTGTGGTTGGTGAGAATGTGAAGTTTCTTGCCAATGTGGTGTCTACATTGGAGGCGAGCCGGGTGCTGAGGCAAGGTTGTGAAGCTTACCTAGCTTTTGTGATGAATCCTAGCTCTAAGGAGCTGCGGGTGCAAGATATCAGGGTGGTGAGGGAGTTTCCTGGTGTGTTTCCTGAGGAGTTGCCTGGTTTACCTCCTAATCGTGAGGTGGAGTTTGGAATTGAGCTGTATGAGAATACAACTCCCGTGTCCATTACCCCTTATAGAATGGCACCTAAGGAGCTGAAGGAGCTGAAGACGCAGTTGCAAGAATTGCTTGATCGTGGGTTCATTCGGCCGAGTGTGTCACCTTGGGGTGCACCGGTCTTGTTTGTGAAGAAGAAGGATGGCACTATGAGAATGTGCATTGATTACCGTCAGCTGAACAAGTTGACTATCAAGAATCGGTATCCTTTGCCGAGAATTGATGATCTCTTTGATCAATTTCGGGGAGCTGCTGTGTTCTCTAAGATTGACTTGAGGTCAGGGTATTATCAATTGAAGGTGAAGGATGTGGATGTGCCTAAGACAGCTTTCAGGACAAGGTATGGGCATTATGAGTTCCTTGTGATGCCGTTTGGTTTGACAAATGCTCCTGCTGCTTTCATGGACATGATGAACCGTGTGTTTCATGAATACCTGGATAAGTTCGTTGTGGTGTTCATTGATGATATCCTTGTGTACTCGCGTACTGAGGAGGAGCACGGAGAGCATTTGAGGATTGTGCTGCAAGCTTTGTTGGAGAATCAGCTTTATGCTAAGCTGAGCAAGTGTGAGTTCTGGCTTAAGGAGGTGGTGTTTCTTGGGCATGTAGTTTCTGCTGAGGGGATTCGTGTTGATCCTCAGAAGATTGAGGCGGTGATGAATTGGAAGGTCCCTAAGTCTGTTCATGAGGTTCGTAGTTTCCTTGGTTTGGCAGGATACTACCGGAGGTTTGTGGATGGGTTTTCTAAGATTGCTGCACCTTTGACGAAGCTGTTGCAAAAGGATGTTAAGTATGAATGGACGAAGGCGAGACAGCAGGCTTTTGAGAAGCTTAAGGCAGCTTTGACGCAAGCTCCTATCTTGGTTCAGCCTGAATCAGGGAAAGAGTTTGTGGTCTACAGTGATGCGTCCTATGTTGGTTTGGGATGTGTGCTGATGCAAGAGGGTAAGGTTGTGGCTTATGCATCGCGGCAGTTGAAGGTGCATGAGCGCAATTATCCTACGCATGATATTGAGTTGGCTGCAGTGGTTTTTGCTTTAAAGATCTGGAGACATTATCTGTATGGTGAGAAGTGTACTGTGTACACGGATCACAAGAGTTTGAGGTATCTGATGTCTCAGAAGGAGTTGAATCTTAGGCAGCGGCGTTGGGTGGAGTTGCTCAGGGATTATGATTTGACGATTGAGTACCACCCTGGAAAAACTAATGTTGTAGCGGATGCCTTGAGTAGGAAGGTAGCTGTTGAGCTGAGGGCTATGTTTGCCAGTTTGAGTATTTCGCGAGATGGTGGTCTTGTGGCTGAGTTGCAAGTGAAACCATCTTTGGTTCAGTTGATCAAGGAAAAGCAGTTGCTGGATGATTCCTTGGTACCGCATGTTCAAGATATCGCGGAGGGTAGACCTTCGGATTTCAGCTTTAATGATGATGGTGTGTTGTGTTTTGGGAGTCGAATAGTAGTGCCCAGTGATGTTGAGTTGAGGCGTGCTATTCTGACTGAAGGTCATAGTAGTCCTTTTGCTATGCACCCAGGTAGTACTAAGATGTATCGTGATCTTCGTGATGAGTACTATTGGGTGGGTCTGAAGAAAGATGTTGCGGAGTTTGTGAGCAAGTGTATGGTGTGTCAGCGAGTTAAGGCTGAGCATCAGGTTCCTTCAGGGTTGTTGCAACCGTTGAGAATCCCTGAGTGGAAGTGGGAAAGGGTTACCATGGATTTCGTATCTGGTTTACCTTTGTCACCATCGAAGAAGAATTCGGTGTGGGTGATTGTGGATCGCCTGACGAAGTGTGCGCATTTCTTTCCTGTGCATACTACGTTTTCTTTGGATAAGCTTGCGGAGCTGTACATTGCTGAGATTGTGCAGCTGCATGGTGTGCCTAAGTCGATTGTGTCGGATAGGGATCCGAGGTTCACATCGCTTTTCTGGCAGTGTTTGCATCAAGCTTTGGGTACAAGGTTGAATTTCAGTACATCTTATCATCCTCAGTCGGATGGTCAGTCAGAGCGTGTTATCCAGATTTTGGAGGATATGTTGAGGTGCTGCGTGATTGAGTTTCAGGGATCTTGGGAGAAGCATTTGCCTTTGGTGGAGTTTGCTTATAACAATAGTTATCAGGCAAGTATTCAAATGGCACCTTATGAGGCTTTGTACGGGAGGAAGTGTAGGACTCCTCTTTGTTGGGCTGAAACGGGTCAAAAGTTGGTTTCGATGCCGGCTTTGTTGAAAGGAACCACCGAGAAGGTGAAGCTCATTTGTGAGCGGTTGAAGGCAGCTTCTGATCGGCAAAAGTCTTACGCGGATTTGAAGCGTAAGGAGATTGAGTATGCGGTGGGTGATCGTGTGTTTTTGAAGGTTTCGCCTTGGAAAAAGGTGATGAGGTTTGGCCGGAAGGGTAAGTTGAGCCCTAGGTACATTGGACCATACGAGGTGATTGAGCGTGTGGGTCCTGTTGCGTACAAGTTGAGACTACCTCAAGAGTTGGAGAAGATTCATGATGTGTTTCATGTTTCTATGTTCCGGAAGTATAGATCTGATCCTTCGCATGTGATGCCTGTGGAAGAGGTGGAATTGAATCCGGATTTTACCTATGATGAGGAACCGGTGAGGGTTCTGGATTCGGATAGCAAAGTTCTTCGTGGCAAGACCATTGAGTTGGTGAAGGTGTTGTGGAAGCACCGTGGTGTTGAGGAAGCCACGTGGGAGCGGAAGGATGATATGCTGAAGCAGTTTCCTTATCTCTTTCCTTCAGGTAAATTTCGGGGACGAAATTTCTTAAGGGGGGGAGAGTTGTAACGCCCCGGTTTTGGGCTTAGAAGTTTTGGGCTTGGACCGGTTCGGTCAAAGTGCTGTTCGAATATAAAAAGGTGAAATTAGGAAAGCCTAGTTCGGGTTGCATTAAAAATATGGAAAAATGTTCTAAAATCTTTTTTTAATATATATAAGTGAACTGTGAAATCAATTTTACAAAATGAGGTTGGGAAGGGTGACATTTTGGCTAGTGACCAAAATGTAATTTTTTGAAAACTGCGTGACTGTTTTAGAAAGGATTGAAACTTTGAATCTTTAAGGAGCTATTTACCCAAAGGGAGTTTCTCCAGATTTTTCTAAGATATTTAATGATTTAATTCTGGTTTTTAAACAAAAGAAAAGTGGAGGGAAGTTATTTTCCTAATTCCAACTAATTTTTCCTAAAATCTCATTTCCATTTTCTCTCATTTTTCTCTCAAGCCAAACATCTTTTCTCCAGAGCTTTTTCTCTGATTTTGTCACCTAAATATCTCTTTTCAATTCTCTTTAGTTTGCTAATCATCTCATCAACAAAACCTCACCATTTGCTAATTGGATCTTCAAGCTTTTTGATTCTAAAAAGGGAGAAACTCAAGTTTGGAGGTAAGAACGTCCTTCTCCTCTAAACTCTCAGTTCTTTACTGAAATTCCTAAGTTCTCAATCCTTAATTGATGATTTATAAATGGTTTTAAAGTTGTATAATGGATCTTGGCTTTAAATGCAAGATTTGGTGATTTTTGATGGATTTTCGTATGATCTGATTGGGCTGTGTTTTAAGGTGTTAATTTGATGTTAAATGAATGTTAAATTGAAAAGGAATTGAGTTTTAATTAATGCAATACCGGATAGGTTGAATTTCCTAAGTTTAGCTTGTGATTCTTGGTTGTTTTGAAGTGATCTTGTGGATCTGTTGTTGCTGGAGATATAAGGATGTTGATAGGTCCTTTTTAGATGTTAAATGATGTTTAAGGATGTTTAGTTTTGATGGATCTTGGCTGGGCAATGTTGAGGAGTTGTTTGGATGCATTTTCGGTTGTGTTTGGTAGCCGAAAATGGAGTGTGGATGAGAGCAGCGAGTTTAGGTGCTTTCTTTGAAGCTATTAATGCATGATGATGCATTAATCCTCTGCTTTGATGTGTTTAAAACAGGGGAGTCATCTTTGGATCCAAGTGGTGGTGATCCGGAAGCTTGATTGGTGTTTCGGCAAGAAGCGAAACGGAATCGGTGAGTGGAATTTGGTTTTCGGCTTTGAAACTAGTGTTTTGAAGGTTTGGGAGCTTAGTTTAAGTCTAAGCAACTTAGCTAAGCTCAAGAGTAAGTTTTCGGAAAAACTCTCTTGGTGTTGACCATGGTTTTGGTTGTATGCAATATGGTTTGTTTGCATGATTTTAAATTTGTTTTGAAAGCATATCTAGCATGTTTATTTGCTGAGATTTTAAGCCATGTGTTGAAGGAAGCTCAAGGTAAGAGTTCCTTGTTTTTGAACATTGTTCTAATGTGGTTTGATGCTTAAAGATGCATGATGTTTATGGCTTTGTAAAATGCTTTAAAACGGTGAGATATGGATGATATTGATGCATATTGGCAAGTGATGGTTAAGGTCACAAAGGTGGTTAAAAGTCCTTGTGTGAGCCTTGTATATTTAAGAACATCAAGGTGGTTAAAAGTCCTTGGATGGTTCTTGGTTAAGATCACAAAGGTGGTTAAAAGTCCTTATGTGAATCTTGTGAATTTTAAGAACAACATGGTGTTTAAAAGTCCATGGTTGGTTCTTGGTTAAGGCTCAAGGTGGTTAAAATTCCTTGTGTAAGCCTTGGTTACTTAAGAACTCCAAGGTGTTTAAAAGTCCTTGGGAGATTCTTGTTAAGGACACAAAGGTGTTTAAAAGTCCTTGTGTGGTCCTTGCCATGGTGTTTAAAAGTCCATGGGTCCATGGTGTTTAAAAGTCCATGGGGTTAAGGACACAATGGTGTTTAAAAGTCCATGTGTGGTCCTTGGTTATTGTAAGATCACAATGGTGGTTAAAAGTCCATGTGTGACTCTTATGTGAAATGTATCACTTGTTGCCAATATGTCATGTAATGGAATGGGAGCATGTATTGCTTGTTTTAAAGGTTTAAGAGCATGTGTAATGTTGCTTGAAGATTGATTTATAAATGTGTTTTATAAATGCATTATTGTATGGTTTTAAATGAGCATTCCTCACTAAGCTTTTTCTTATGCTCTCTCTCTTTTTCTTAAACCAATAATGCAGAACTTTAAGGTGCATTGAGGGCAGCAAGGAAGGCAAGCAATCAAGTGGAAACTAAGCTCAAGTATGGGAAGGTTTCTTAAACACTTTTAGCTTTTTGCATTTGGCTATGGGGGACCTATGTGGATGTTTTGGGAGATGTTTTGAACTCCCTAAGTTTGTTAAATGTTGTTAATAATGCTGGAACATGTAATTGACCATTATGTGGTTGGTTTGGAGATTTAATGCTTGAATGATTTGCTAAGTAGGAAGCATGCCTTTAGATTTGGGGCTTTTCATATTTGATGCTATGATGATGATTGGTTGATGCAATTATGTTCCTTGCATGTTGTATGTCTTGCTGGTAAAGTTTGGTTGCATTTGGAGCTTGTAAGGTAAGTCAATTGTGTGCTTTAATAGCCAAATTTCTGCATTCTGTGCAGGCCGTATCGGAACGGGAGCTACCGTTTCGGAACGGGTGCCCTGTAGTGGCCCAGGCGTTCGAAACGGAAGGTACCGTTCCGAAACGGAAATGCCTCTGCCAGGCCTCGTTTCGGAACCCGTTGCGGAACAGTCCCACATTTCGAAACTGGTTCTCCCTGTTTCGGAACACCTGACCGTTGGGGGCTGACATGGGCGGTTATATGTTTTGAAATGTTTGCATTTTGGTCCTGAAACTTGTTTGTGCAATTGTATGAGTTTGGAATGTCCGTTTGAGCTGAAATTTGGCAGTGAAGCATGAAACCTGATTAATTACAAGTTGGTAACTTTAATTTGAGTTAAGTCCATATAATTTTCAGAATTTACAATTTGGTCCCTAAAGTTCTATTTTGTGCAATTGGGTCCCTGTTTAATCTCTGATGGTTATGATCTTTGAGTATGCTGTTTGTTTGATCTTATCTAGGGTTAATGTGCATCTAGACAAGTTTAAAAAGAAAAAAAGGGTCGTTAATCAAGGTTGACTTTCGGGTTGACTTTGGTTTTCCTCGTGTGACTTTCTTAATTCGGGTCAACCGTCTATGCCGGGTTAAGGGGGGTTACAGAGTCTTCCAAAATCGAGCTGTGAATCGGGGATCTCGATCATAGACTATTGAGATTGGAACTCCATGTAAAAGAATTACTTCTCGGATGTATAATTCAGCCAAGGCTTCAAGACTGAGATTCATTCTCACTGGAATTAAGTGTGGTTACTTGGTGAAATGATCAACGATCACCCAGATAGCGTCGCACTTTCTTGGCGAACACGAAAAACCGGTTACGAAATCCATTGTAATTCGTTCCCATTTCCATTGCGGAAATTTGAGAGGTTGGAGCAAACCAGTAGGAACTTGGTGCTTGGCTTTAACCCGTTGGCAGTTCAGACATTTTGCTACAAAGTCGTTGATAGCCGTTTTCATTCCTGGCCACCAATACAAGGGATTGAGATTCTTGTACATCTTAACTGATCCAGGGTGGATCGAAAAAGAACTTTGGTGCGCTTCTTGTAGGATTTCATCTTGTAATTCTTTGTTATTAGGGTCACAAATACGATCTTTGAAGTATAAAAGACCATTCGACTTAACAGAGAAGTCAGGATTAGACTCAAGCTTAGAATTGATTTTCTGAAGTTCCGAATCAATTTGTTGGAGTTCTTTGATCCTGGTGATCAGAGTAGATTGAACTTGAAGTTCATTCAAATAATTTCGAGCCTTGCATAGCCAAAAATGAGCGTTGATAGCCAAAGAAGCTACGAATAAACGAATTGAAGACGTTACTTAGGTTACAAAATTTCATTTGAATGATTTCTTGCTAAACAAGAAAGTGTTCGAATTCTTCCTTGACAATCAAGAAGGAATTCGAATGATCACTTTAAATTTGAAGATTGAACGTTTTCGAATTTTCTAGAATTTCTAGTAACTTACAGAGGTTCAGTTTTCGACTTAGAGCGTCGGCAACACCATTGGCTTTTCTGGGATGATAATCGATGGTCAGGTTGTAGTCTTTGAGCAACTCTAACCATCATCTTTGTCTAAGGTTCAGATCTTTCTGAGTGAGTAAATACTTCGGGCTTTAGGGATCAGTGAACAACTTGCATCTTTCACCGTACAAGTAGTGCCGCCAAAGTTTGAGCGCGAACACAATAGCTGCAAGCTCGAGATCGTGTGTAGGATAGTTCAATTCGTGTGGCTTCAGTTGTCGGGAGGCGTATGCAATCACATTGCTTTCTTGCATCAGAACGCAACCTAAGCCCGAGTGTGATGCATCGCTGTACACAACGAATTCTTTACCCGATTCAGGTTGGATAAGAACCGGGGCATGTGTCAGAGCTTGTTTTAGTTGGTCAAAGCTTCGTTGTTGCTTTTCCGACCACTCGAAGGCTTCATTCTTTCGAAGAAGTTTGGTTAGTGACGCAACAATCACAGAGAACCCTTTCACAAATCTTCGATAGTACCCGACTAAACCGAGGAAACTTCGAACTTCACTCATATTTCTTGGAGGTCTCCAATCAAGAATAGCTTGAATTTTCTTCAAGTCGACTTTGATTCCTTTGGCAGAAATGACATGTCAGAGGAATGAAACTTCAGATAACTAAAACTCACACTTAGTGAATTTGGCGAACAGTTGGTGATCTCGGAGCATTTGAAGCACAATCCGAAGATGATCAGCATGTCCTTCCTTGTTCCGAGAGTATACAAGGATGTCGTTAATGAAAACAACCGCAAACTTGTCAAGATAAGGCTTGAATACTCGATTCATCAGGTCCATGAATGCAGTAGGGGCATTCGTTAAACCGAATGGCATTACTAAGAACTCGTAATGTCCATATCGAGTTTAGAAAGCTGTTTTTGGCACATATTCTTCTTTCACCCTCATTTGATAGTAATCTGACTGAAGATCAATCTTAGAGAACACAACTGCATTTTTGAGTTGATCGAACAAATCTTCGATCCTTCGCAACAGATACCTGTTCTTGATGGTTACTTTATTAAGTTGCCGATAATCGATACAAAGCCGCATCGTACCGTCCTTCATTTTCAAAAACAGGAAAGGAGCACCTCAGAGAGAGATGCTGGGTCGGATGAATCCCTTATCCTCGAGTTCTTGAATTTGTTTCTTTAGTTGTTTGAGTTCAACATGTGCCATCCGATAAGGTGTAATGGACACAGGATTAGTTCCAGGTTGAACTTTGATCTTGAATTCAACTTCCCGAGTTGGAGGAAGGCCAGTGAGTTCCTCAAGAAAAACATCGGAAAATTCAGATACAATAGGCATTTCAAGTAAACCGAAATCAAGCTCGTCTTGCAGTGCCATAGCGGCGAAAATAGAAATTGTTTTCTTGTCTATCAATAGGATGGATTCTTTTCCTAAACCCCGTAAATATAGCCTACGGTTTTGACAGTCTACCCAGGCTTCATGTTTTCCCAACCAATCTAGTCCTAAAACTAGATCAAATTCACATTTAGGGAATACATATAGATTACAAGAGAAGGGTACATTTCGTATGGTTATTTGGCAATTTCTACAGATCAAGTTAATCGGCAAGTTTCCACCTATTGGATTTGAAACTACAAGGCTTGATTTTACAATTTCAGGTTTCAAATTTAGTTCATATAATAGATATGAACAAACAAATGAATGTGTTGATCCTGAATCTATCAAAGCGTAAATAGGTTTTAGGTTTAGTTAAACCGTACCCGCAATGACATTGGAAGACTCTTATTCTTCTTTTCCACGAATGTGGTAGACACGAGCTGAGGCTCGAGATTCTTGATAAGTAGTAGCTTTTGAATGGGCAACCTTGCATTTCCTCGGATTACCCGACTGAGCTTGTCTCAGATTCTTGTTTTGGCTAGATGGCACAGAGCTCGGGTTGGAAAGTCGAACAAAAGACTGATCATTTCTTTTCGGACAATCCCGAATGTAGTGATCATCAGTGCCACAAGAAAAACAGAGATTAGCTTGGGCTCGACATTGGCCGAAATGTTGCTTTTGACAGAACTTGCAAGTAGGAGCTTTTTCTACATTTCCCGTACTATTAACAGAAACAACCGGAATAGCCATCTTATTTGAGTATTGAGATTGAGAATTACTCCGAGCAACAAGTATATAAGTGGAGGATGATTCCTTCTGATATTTCTGCTTCTTTGACCACTGGGACTTGTTGTCACCCTTTCTCTTCTTATCAGCTCGGAAACCGCTCTTTCGCTTCTCGGTAGTTCTCATCTTAGATTCAGTGGCAATGGCTCGATTTACGAGGATTTGAAAGTCCGTAATGTCAAGTGCTGTGAACATTGGACTCAGTTCATCACTCAAAACGTAAATGAACATTCTGCACTTGTGTTTCTCGGTTTTGATGTATTCCGACCCATACTTGTAGTATTTACAGAAATCGACAACATATTGTTCAATCCACCGATTGGCCTGCTTCAAATGCAGAAACTTCTTCCTCCGATCAGCAAGGTATTGTTCACTAATGTACTTATTTTTGAATTCTTTAACAAAGAATTTCCACGTGACTGACTCAACAGGGGCGGTCAAAGTTGTGGTTTCCCACCAGCTTAATGCTTCATCGACTAAGAGTGCAATCGCACATTCAAGCTTATGCTCGTCCGAGCATTGAAGTTGTCTAGTCATAATTTGTGTGGTTCTTTCAAGCCAATTCTCAGCTTCTTTTGGCTTTTCTTCATTCTCGCCAGTGAATGTATACGCTCGGTATTGCGCGAGCTTGTCTATCGCGGCTCGACTCGGGGCAGCAACGACATGTGTTGGTTGTTCTCATCGGATGTTCATTACAAGCTGATTGAACATCTCCTTCATGCTAATGAGACATTCGTGTTGAACAGATTGAAGGGTTGGATTTTCAGGTTGTTGTATGATCGGTTCTCGAGGTTGTCCTTGAGGTTGTTTCGGTTGAACCGGAGGTTCCAGGGGGTGCATACCGACACTATCCCCGTTATTTGATGATCCATTGGGACTTTCAACGTCCCGAGCTAGATTAGTTGCGGGCATTCTATTAAGAATTCAAACAAGATCGGAATTAGAAAGTGGAATCACAAGCAGTTCGATATAAGACTCCTAGGTGGCATATTTTAACCTATATGATGCAATAGGCCCGATTTAGTCCGAGAATCAACTAAACCGAAGTTTTGATACCAATTAATGTAACACCCCTCGCCCAGTTATGAGCGAGCAATGTTACGATTCGGGTGATGGACAGAGTCATACATGTCAACATATCAAACATACAATTATATGAGATTCAATTCATACTTAACAAGCATCAAAGCAAACAATCATATAATCATTTATCCAATCACATGATCATAAACACAAATAGGTGAGCCAATTTTAAACTTTTCTAACATGAATCCTATATACATGTTGCAAACGCATATTAACAATCCTAACTAACATACATGTGATCTAATTTCAAATCAAACTAATCTAATATAGGCTTATATACATTTGGTCTACATGATATCAAACTTGTTATTAGCCTAATCCTTACACATGATCATCTAACATATGTTTAAGACCTAGCAAACATGTATTCAATCAAACTCATGAACGTTTGATTCAAGTATACCAATGCTTCTATTCAAATACATAAGACAATAAAAAATTCTCTATATACATATCTTAGTTCATATTACAACACAATCATACATATACATATAACAACTTTCAAACAACCTAAATCATATACAATAGTATTCGAAATCAGCATTCATCTTATTCTAATATTCTATTACCATTCGAACTATACAAGTCATCCAACAACAATTCTAGATGCAACCTTCCTAATTCAAATAAAGATATCATACTTATACATACTCAACCATTCAAATTCATCAAGAGCATGGACCATATAAATGATACTCAAATTCAAATCAAGCTTAGTTAACTTCAAGCATAGTTCATTCATATCATCATATCTATATTTACATAAACATTCATCAAGTCATTACGTAATATTACATGTTTTAGTTTTATACAAACCAAACTTATCAATTACATGTTCCATAATGCATGAAAAACTAACTTAGACTATGGCACCAACTAGGAGACTAAGCAAGGTTATATCATTCTTGTTCTTGACTTGTGAAGCTCTCGAGACAAAATGGATGGCTTTCGGATATCAACTGACCTGTTATTTTTGAAGAAGGAAACAAAGAGAGTGATAAGTACACATAATGTACTTAGTGAGGCAACCCTAAACATTACTAGTATCAATCTTTTAAAGTTCTTATTCAATCTTTAAGGTTACTTAGCTAGGCTTAGCACGTATTGGAATACCTAGCTAGTCTACCAAAACCAAGTTAGCTTAGCTAGTTTCATGAACTAACCAATAGGACAGCAAGCATTTACTTGTACTATGACTTATTGGGCAGCAACCATTTCATTTAAAACACACCAATTTGGGCAACAAGCTACATATACATTTCATACCAATTTGGACAGCAATCAACATATATAATTCAAGCCAAATTTGGGCAACAAACACATGTACATTTCAAGCTAAATTGGACAACAAACAACATATAATCACATTGTCATCTTGGCAGCAACATTTCATAGTTTCACATCACAACATAGTTTATTTAAAATCTCAACTAAGTACACATATTCATTCCATATCATAAGGGCTAATACTCAACTTGTTCATTTAAACATATATCATTGTTCTAATCATGTTTTGCCTTGGATGATTAATGAAATAGGTAATCAAGTCTTTCGTGTAACATGTAACTTTAAGTACCCAAGGTATCAAAATATCTTGATATCACATATCATATAATAGAGGATGCATAAGCATCAATGGTGACTTACCACCGTTCATTTATCAAGGTGACTAACCAACTTACATGTTCATAGGTGACTAACCACCATCCTGGAACAAAGATCAGAGAAGCTCAATGACTCTAAGGCATGCCCTTCTACCTATAGACACTAATCAACCAAGGACTTTTACTTATCTTTTATATCCAACAAATTCATTTTATTTGTTTATCAAACACAAATCACAAAGTCATGTACACATTCAATCATGTTTACAATGTGAACACTCAAGACAAGCGCAATCAAATTTCCAGCAAGCATTTGACATCATTTCAATCTTACAACTATCATTATACGATATTTAAATCATCATTCAATCTTAATTCATATAGCTCAATCAATCCATTACTCAAAACAATACACATAGGCATCAACTAACTTATCTAGATAGCAACATTCACTTAGTTCATAGTTCATTCCTTTAATCCTTCTCCCTTAGTATTTTAATTTACCAATCCATTATTAAGTTCATTACATGATTCATTTTAAATCATCAAATAACTATAAACATATTTGTTGAGACACTAATCTCAACCCTAAATTAGCTACACTCACAAATACTTCCAAGCTCAATTTGCTTCCTTGATGGTGATGCCCTTTCCCCTTTTCCTAGCTTGTTCATTCTTTGATTCCTCTTGGATTTCTTCACCAATGTGATCTTAGATCATAACACAACATAAATGACACTCATTAGAATTAAATTCAAGCTTATAAACTCATTTACTTGAACAAAATCACCTAAACATATGAATTTGCCCCCTAAACTGGCAGTTTGAGTAACACCTACTAACTTGCCATAATGTTTTACTCACAACTCCAAATTAAGAGTTCTTTACCATTTTAAAACGCTTATTCACACACCTTTACAACCATGTATAGCACATATTTTTGTCGTTTTCCTATCAATACAATTTATTGTTTGAAAACAGGGCATTTCTAGAAACTTATTCTGCCCCTGTTTACAACTAACAACTTAAGTGTTCATTTAACCTACATTTCACTACTTTTTTAATTCGAATTTTTTAACCACATACGCATACATGTTTTAACATCATTTTTGCATTTCGGCAACTTTAAAAATAGAGCAAATAAGGACTGTAAATAACACATTTTCCAGACTTGCCCAGATTTGCTTCTAAGTGTTCTAGCTCACTTTAACCATTCATTTAAGCCATTTTTCTTTATGAACCTATATATTTTCATTCATTTAGAATGTCCCCTGTTTCAAGATAAATTTTCCAGAATTTTATTTGATCATTATAACCCCTTAAATTTTATTTTTCCTTAACAAATTTCACCTAAGTCCAATTTCATTCATTTCTGGGCAGTTAGATTGCAACATAATATCCAACCACTTCTAGTATCATTTTCATGCTTCCAAGGCCTCCATCTTATAGTATTTTTCTTTCTCTAAAAATTTGTCTTACAAAACTTTTGCTAATTCGAACCCTAACCTATTCAAATTTTCAATTTAAAACAGGACAATGTAATAGTCCTAATCTGGGCAGATTCACTTCCTACGTTAAATTCATAGAAAATTTTCCAGAATTTCTTCAATTCTAACATGAACCCAGCAACCTATCATCAATATAAAACATCTAGCAACACATTTCCAGCAACAATTCACAACCAAATCAACAATACAGCCCTAAAACTCAAAATAGAATCGGTTAAACACAAAGTTACTTACTTGTACACTTGATGAACATGCATGCAATTGTTCTTAATTTTTCCAGCACTAAACTCAGATTATAACCCTTTCTCTCCCCTATTTTTCTCTAACTTTCGTTGGGTTTAGAATGATGAAAAAATGATAAAAGAAAACCAAATGAAACAATTGTTATTCTCTCTCTATGCATGGCCGGTTATGGCTTATACAAAGACAAATGGAGTGTCTTTCTACCATGCACTACCACTCACTTTTCCACTATCATATGTAGCTTAATTATTTATTCTTTCATTATCATACTTAATCTTATATTTCATATATATATATATACATAACTATATTGCCCACCGAACCATACATATATATTTGTACACTAGTTTAAATTTAGTCTTCATTATTCTAGATTCACATATTAACTTGCGTGTGATATTAATTCCAATTATAAATTAATATAACATAACTTATACGGTTTCACTCCAATCTTAATTAAATTATACGATGTTTACAATTTCCTTGTTATTTTTCTATTGTTCCAACTAGGGTGATTTTAGGGTGTTACAAACCAGGAAACAAAAAACATGTTGAGGGATAACTATACTCCCCAAAATCCAATCTAAAATCACACAACCAAGTTCACACGGTCAGCAAATGAGAGGTTCTTTGTGAGAAGAGGACAAGAAGAAATCCAATCTAAAATCCAGATTGACAATCATCTCCTACAATTCAGCTTTCTCAATCCCAGAACAAAATAATTCACTTGTAGATACATTCATCCTTAGACCAGACATTTTATAGAATACATCAAACACATTTTGAATAGCCAAAACTAAAGAAAGACTACCCTTAGGGGTCATTTGGTTCACGGAATGTAAGATTACCATTGGGAATAAGTTTGCCAGAATGTTGCATTACTTAACACATTACTGGAATGTTGTATTGTCTTGTTTGGTTTGTTTGGCAGGAATGTAAGATTACAGTGTTTGGTTGAGAGAATATAAGATAAGAAAAATGTATATTTTACCAAATTATCCTTAAGATATATTTTCTTTTTTAACAAGTTGAATTCTTAATATTAAAGTTAAAATTACCATAATATGTAACATTTTCGGTTGCAACTTAAAATGTTACCATTATATATAACATTTTAGGTTACAACTTAAAATTTAAAAACTTGGATAACATTTCTTGTTGCAAGCTAAAATTTAGAAACTTAGTTAACATTTTAGGTTGCAAAGTGAGTAAAATTTTAAGTTTCAACCTAAAATATTATACAAAATCATAACAATTTATGTTGCAATCTAAAATGTTAACAATTTAGGTTGCAACGTAAAATGTTACCAATACATATAACATTTTATTTTGGAAACTTAAATCCAAAATATTACCCAAAATTATAACAATTTAGTTTGCATTCTAAAAATATATTACAAAAAATATGATGTAGAAAACCTATACAATGTTTATAACTTACATTCATTGTTCAACTTACAAAACAAAAAGTAACACATTAACCATCAAAAGAATAAACTATGTTTAGATTTACAAAAGGCAATAGCCATGACATTCTAAACTTAAGCATATATGTTGGTTATCTTATATATAATTTTTTTATCAAACTCAAACGTTGTTTGACATAATGACATATACTTAGTAAAGCTAGATAAAATAACTGACCATATTCTAAAGCCAAATTCAAAAGGAGATCTACAGATCTCTAGAAAGACCATATTCAAAAGGAGATCTACAGATCTCTAGAAAGACCATATTCAAAAGATAATCGATAGGAATGACACTCAACTAGTTGTTTAACCACATAATCCTTTTTAAATTCATTTGGCAAAGAAAAGAAGAAATTGACCTTGTGCGCATCTTTGCTAGTATGTTCTCCTGTAGTAAGTACTTCGTCATTGGAGAGGCCTTCAATTTTCATGAATTCTGTGAAAATCGACATTCTTCGATCATTTCCTTCAGCCTTTTTTAATAAACCAGTGATTTCCTTAATCTCTTGAGCAGTTTCTCAGTATGCAACACCAAACTTACACATCTCCTTTACATGATCAGATAAACCATCCTCACTTCGAGACCTTTTCTTGCTTCGTCAAACAATATATATATATATATATATATATATATATATATATATATATGACAATTAACAATAAAAACAATTAACAATAAAAAATGATGAATACGGATGGTTCGGCGCGAGGTAAACCGGGTCCGGCGGGGTTTGGTGGGGTGATGCGTGATGGGGACAGTAGGATATTGGGATTGTTCTCGGGACCTTTAGGGGTGATGAATTCGAATGAAGTTGAAGTGCGGGCGATAGCTTTTGCATTGGGTTTGGTTAAGGGGAGAGAGTGGCGTGACAGTTGTGTGATTATAGAGTTGGATTCGCAGGTAGCATTGAGCTGGGCTACACGTTCGGCGGAACGACCGTGGCGTTTATGGGAGGTATTCTCAGCGATCGATCACGCTTGTCAGGTCTCGTATGAGATATAGTTCTGTTACGTGCCTAGGGAGGCGAATGGCTTTACGGATGTATTAGCGAAAGAAGGCGTGGATAGATGTTCGCTTTTTGTGGCATGTTTATGATTTGGATGGTTGTTCTTTGTTTTTTCGGCGGATCTTATCGTAATCTTTTCCTCCATTAGGGAGGTTTTTAACGAGGCGTAAGATCCGTCACGCTGTATGTTTCTTATTTTATTAATAATATCATACAGTTGCTGATAAAAAAACAATTAACAATAAAAAATGATGAATAATAAATTGATTTAAGTTTACACTTACCTAATAACAAGTAGAAGTTTATTTCAACAATTAATTATTATTTTATGTTTATCTACTTAAGAGATAAGTTAGATAATGATAACTAGTTTAGATGAGTAGAACTCCTATGTAAATACTAACTTAATAGAAATTTACAGTCAATTTTTTGTTTTCATTCAAAATAATTTTTGGTTTCATCATTATATATTTTTTCATTTGCAATCAATTTTTGACAGAAATAAAAGTAACCTAAATTAAAAAGGTTTTAAATCGAAGTAAAAACAATCTACCAAAAGCCATAAATCAAAACAAAAACAAAAGGTTACTCGAAGAAAAAAATATTAACTGAAAAAAGAGAGGAAGATAGGAGGAGAAAACCTACAAGGAAGAGAAGACCAAAGAAGAAAATTAAATTTTCTTTCTAACCAACAACAGAAGGAAGGAGAAGAAAGTAAAGTGTAAAACTATGGATTTATCATAAAGAAAAAAGTAGTTTTGAAATATTTCATTTATTTTAAGGGTATTTCTATCCAAGTCGACGGAAATTGTTAAATACCTAAGATTTTTAAGGGAATGGGATTCCTTGAAATGCAAGGTAAAAAACTCATTGTTGAGATAATCAATCAATGGTGGAAGGCCAAGAGGGGCTGAATTGCTAATTAAGATTTTAAAGGGAAGCAAATGGAAAATGAAAAATTGATGATACAAGAATTTATAGTGGTTCAAGCTTCTAACAAGCTTTACATCCACTACCTTAGCTCCCCACTAAGGATTTCAACCAATTCACTAATTAATTCTTCCCTTTTTCTAGGCTAAGGAGGCAACCGTTACAATTGATAAAAGCTTTCCACCCAAAGCTTGATCAAGGTTCACTCTTTTACAAGAAGTTGATAGCAGACTAAAAATTCCTCTCAAGGTGATATGTTTGCCCAAATACAAGTTCACACAAACCCCAAACTTGAAACAAAAGATTACAATTGAAAATACACAAGTTGGGTACAAGATATGACTCTAAAAGCTCATGGATGGTTGGATTTTTGCTTGATTGCTTTAAACGTGTTCAATAGTTGTTGCTCTAGCTTTGGAGACTTGATTTTATACCCCTTTCATTGATTTCTAGACGTTTGGGTAGTAGAGGTCATCAATAGAGCCGTTGGAGACCATTTTTCCCGTAATAAATGTTGTTTGGTGACCAAGTGTATCGGTACACGAACACTCGTATCAGTACCTGTCAAAATAAGAAAGAGTCATTGTGCGATAACATATCGATACACGAATAAGTGTATCAATATAAGTATAGTGTAAAAAACAAGAGAGTATTGATATGGTAAAGGTCGTATCGGTACGGATTTTGCTCACTGGAATCTGTGGGAAAAGTCTAGTGAAAAATGTATCAGTATGCCTAGGGGCGTATCGGTACGAGTTAACAACTTTTTAAAGATTGGTGATTCCAACAACTTACAAGGCAACAATAATATCATTAAATGCAAAGGTTTGAAAATATTAAGACCCCGTATCGAAATGGGTAAGATTGTATCGATAAACGTAACCAAGAACACAAAACCCATATGAAGGCCGTATCGATACGGGTACTACCATATCGGTACACTTTTGTGATTATAATTCTTGTAGCTAAAAGTCATATCGAAACACCTAAGGGTGTATCGATACGCATGGGCGTTTTTGGTTAGTTGAGTATAAAACACTTAGAAAATTTTTGGGGGTTTTAAGTTTTTGACTTAGAAACAAATTTTAGTTGAAAATCGTTTTCATTTTGTTAGACTTTTGAGTACTTAAAAATTTATTTACTTTTACAATTTGGCCCGTAAACAATTTGTTAAATCAAAATCAAATATAAGTTTTACAATCTCCCCCTTTTTGATATAAATTTTAAGTAGTTTTGAAAAATAATCCCCCTTACTTTAAGATTAAAAGGCTCTTAACTTTGATTTTTTTATAAAAAAATAGCTTTACTAACTTCTCCCCCTTTTTGTTAGATCAAAATCAATAGGATATAAATAATGCAAGATATGAACATTAAAGGTACTCCAAGCATTAAAAGAAACAACATAGATATTCATTAAAATTCAAATCATAATGCAAAGCAACATAATCAATCCAACCTTAAGTCCTAAAAACATAAACTAAAGGAAATAAATCAAAGCATATGAGTTAAAAAATAAATAACATAGGTGCATAAAACTAATCCTAAAATGCCATGATATGATATGCAAGATGCCTAAGGAGCATCTTCATCGTCTCCATCTTCATCCTCATCATCTTCATCTTCATTATTAACATGGGTTCATGAAATTGACGCCACTCCCCACGAAAAGCCATAAGTTACATATCCATTGAATTTTGACAATTTTCAAGGGATGTAACTCTTTCCTCCAAGGATGTGAAGCGAGTGTCAATGGCGGAAAAAACGGAGGTCATGGTAGTATCCAATGACTCAATGCTAGTGCCCAAAGGTTGAAACTTTCCATCGAGATAGGCCATGAGAGCATCAAAGAAAGGTTGGGCTTTCGGAGCTTCTTGAACCGGAAATGCTTGAGAAACCTCAACTGGATCGAGTTGAACACCTTGAGGTAGTTCCACAGCTCGAGTCCATTCTCCATTATGGTAGGAAAACTTGGCTCGGTGGAGAGAATGCCCATCAATCAGATCAGTTAGAGGTTCGACAACATCATGCGAGCAATTGATCCCATGCTTGTGAAACAAATAGCTCAAAGCGGTGCCATAAGTGAATGATGAAACAAGAGTAGTATGGCGATGTTACACAATATAGACAATCTCCGCGAACATAATTTGAGCAAGGTTTGGATGCTTACCCTCACGGAAGCAACGAATCCAAAAATCATCAACTTGCCGGATCGTTGAGAATTTTCCACCGGATGGGCGAAACCACCAAGTGATAAGCAAGTGGAGGATACGGTCATGAGCATCAAACACGGTTACTGTAACCCCCTAAACCCGACCCAAGGGTTATGGGCCGAATCTAGGAAGTTAGATTGAAAACGTGTCCCTCAAGTAATTTAAAAACGGTGTCGTTTAACATTAAAATCCATATTTTTGAAAACACAATCGTATAGATAAAGTAATCTAAAATAAAGTAACAAAATATCCATTTAAAAATTCTCATCATTGCTAAAACAGTTAAAAATCCCAAATAAATGTATAAGTAACCGAAATTATATAAATCCCAAAAAAAAATAACTAAAATAAAATAATTTTATAAATTCGAAATGTCCATACTGAAAACTGAAATAAATATGATAAATTGTGGTCCTCCAAGTACCGAACTCCTATGTCTGAGAATCTGAAACAAGAACTAAGGGGGAGTCAGCTATTAAGCTCAGTGTGTCTCTAAGGTGCATCAGACAGAAAATCACAGGAATCATACAGTCAACATAGTCATTTCAACAGTCAATCAAATATACAGATATGTGATGCACGATGCACCTAAGTCTATGTCATGAACCCATCTACATCACCGTCCGAAGAGTAAGGTTCCCCAGAACCACTCTCTACATCGTCACCATCCGAAGTGGAACTCAGCCCGAAAGGTGGAACCACTGCCTCGAAGTGGAATTCAACCCGAAGGATGAAACCACTGAACTTCCTCCGTACAAATCCCACCCGAATGATATGATATGAATATTCCGATCTTAATCCGAATGCAACATCATTAGTCCAAAAATACATGAGCATTTAGTCCGAAAATGCATTAGCATTTAGTCCGATAATTAACTATTCATAATCCAATGTATGATGTTTAACAGAATGACATACAACATATCACATAGTCCAGATCACAACATATCACATAGTCCAGATCACAACCTATCACATAGTCCAGATCACACATATCACATAGTCCAGATCACAACATATTTTATAGTCAACCATCACATAGCAACAACATATTTCACAATCAAACATCACACAACATCAACACATATAATGTAGCACAAGCAGAGAACACACCTTAGCCGAAGCAACTCAACCTACTTAATGATGTGATTTGTCATGATCAGAAGTATTGGATCCAACAAAAACTCAAACGGTAGGAGATAATATTGTACGAGATCAAAATACTGGATCGAATATTGATAACAAAAAAAAAATGTTGCGCCGTAGGGGAAAAGATGAACAATGGTGCGGGTGAATTTCAATAACAAAAGGGTTTCAAGGGTTTTAATTTATATAGCAAAATAAATAAAATAATTTAATATTAGAAAGGGTAGAAAATTCGTTTCCAGTAGAGAACTAGGGGAATTGAATTTAATCTAAAACAAAAAGGTTTATAATAATAATAATAATAATAATAATAATAATAACAATAATAATAAAAATAGAAGTTGAAAAACAAGTCGATGATTTCAAAAGAAGTAGAATTCAATTTAAAATTGAACTACTATATATATAGCATTTAAATAATAATAAAAAGATGTTTCGGGTGTTAATTGAATTTCTCTCTTAAAATAATAGGTTAATTTCAAACGGGGTGCTTAAACTTTTAAGAAATCTCATATTAACTTTCAAGTTTAATAAAAATTCTTATTTAGTCCATCATAGAAAATTAGGGTTTTTAATTAAAAATTCTCAATTGTTAGGGTTTTCAATTAGGGATTTAAAATTTAGGGTTTATAATTTAGGCATAATTTTTGGGGTGTTACAGTTACGGATCCACCAAGAACATGTCCCAAAGAGTTTTCATCATCAATTCCTACATCCTTGAAACCCAAAAAATTTGCTAAAATCGAAGAATCCATTTGAAAAGTTTTTCCCATGAGCTAAGATTCAATAGCAACAAATTTGGTTCTTTCTTGATTATAAATACACTAGGCATTTGAGTAACAAATAAGGACAAGGTTTCGGTATAAAATCTCGGATAAGCCTAAAAATTGCATGAATTTCCATTGTTGCATTAACTCAAGATATCTAAATTGAAAACGTCCGAAAGACAAGATAGGGATTAAAACAATGCGCTCACGATTCTTTCTTGATTCGTAGTATTTGTAAAATCGAGTTCATTAAAATAATGTTGAAAAATATGGCTAAGATTGGGTTTTATACCATTGTTGTTGGGATTAGGATTGGAATATTGACCCAACTCTTTTGTTTTTCTTTTCTTAGGACCCATTATAACAACCTAAAATCAAAACCAAACCAAAAACACAATGTATGCATAAATCAACACATTCAATCCAATAAGCAATCCAATGATTAAGGTATTGTAAAAATCAATATAGTATAGTTTAAAAACATATACAAGTATAAAAAGAATTTTTTGTAATATAAAAATTAAAAAATAGCATTGAAAAGATATATGGTATAATTTTATATTCGAACAAAAAAAATTTAGTTTTGAGAAAAAATTCACAAAATCTTTGAAAAAGATGTTATAAACATACTAAATATATAATTTTGAATCAAAAATAGTATATAAATATGAACGGAATTGAAAAGAAAAGAAAGTAAGTTTATACCTTGAGAATGGGATTATGAATGAATGAGAAGATGATGATGCACCAAACTTGATGATTTTGTTAGGGTTTGATGAGAAACCCAAAAGCCCTAAAAGGATTTGAAGAATTGTGTGAAAAATAGAGGGATTTGAGAGGTTTTTATAGGGGAAAACGTATCTAGGGTTTGAGAAAAAGTTAGAATTTGATTTAAAGTTAAAAACCCTCTTTTAATGAGATTTAACGTCTCCGGCGGCTACGCATACTGATATGCCACGAGTACGTATTGAAACTGCGTACGATATGATTTTAAAGGCATACTGATCCTCGACCCATATCAGTACATGCTTGCTTGTACCAAAGCTTGTTCAAGAACCCGCATCGATACGCGATGAGTCGTGTCGATATGACTGCTCCAGATGTGTCGATTTTACTAGAATCAAAATGAATGAAGATGATATGTAAACATCTTGTATGAGCTAAAACAAATGCATACTTCCCCTAGCAGCAAGCATAGATGCATATAGGAGCAAAACACATAAGCAAAGAAATCAAATAAATTCAAGCAAGATTTTTCACCAAAAAGGCTCTAAAGGTCAAGAAATGCTAGTTAAACCTAACTCTCTCCTAAGAGACCAAACACGCTTTTTGTCTAAAGGTTTGGTGAATATATACGCTAGTTGGTTCAAGATGTCTACATATTCTAGAACAACATCATTTTTCAAGACATGATCTATAATGAAATGGTGTCTTATCTCTATGTGCTTGGTTCTAGAATGTTGGATGTGGTTCTTAATGAGACATATGGCACTGTTGTCACAGCTAAGAGGGATGGTACCTACATCAATTCTATAATCTAAAAGTTGTTGCTTCATCCAAAGGACTCGAGCACAACAACTTTCGACCGATATGTATTCCGCTTTAGTGGTAGATAATGCTAAACTATTTTGCTTCTTAGAAAACCACGATATGAGCATACTACCTAGGAATTGACAACTACAGGAGGTGCTTTTTCTATCTATCTTACAACCTTCATAATCCGCATCCAATTAAGCATGCAAATCAAAGGAAGAATCTCTAGGATACCAAAGGCCTAAGCAAGGTGTGTCTCTAAGGTATCTAAAGATTCTCTTAATGGTTATAAGGTGTGATTCTCTAGGACTAGCTTGAAATCTAGCACACAAGCAAACACTAAACAGAATATCTAGTCTACTTGTAGTAAGATAAAGAAAAGATCTAATCATAAAGCGATAAAGCTTTAAATCAACACACTTACCTCCTTCATCTCTGTCAAGCTTTGTAGAAGAGCTCATTGGTGTAGCTCGAGGTTTCACATTCTCCAAGCCAAACTTCTTGAGCATGTCCTTGATATATTTAGTTTGACTGATGAAGATGTCATCTTTCCTTTGTTTGTTTTGGAGTCCCAAAAAGAATGAGAGCCCCCATCATGCTCATCTCAAATTCACCTTGCAATAACTTAGCCAAATCTTAGGAAAACAATTCATTAGTAGAACCAAAAATTGTATCATCAACATATATTTGAACTACTAAAATGTCTTTGTCATTTCCTTTAATAAAGAGTGTAGTATCCACATTTCCTTTTTCAATTAGAAAACTTGACAATCTTTCATACCAATCTCTAGGAGCTTGTTTCAAACCATATAAAACTTTAGAAAGTTTAAAAACACAATTTGGGTATTTTGGATCTTTAAAACTGGGTGGTTGTTCTACATACACCTCTTTATTAATAAAACCATTTAGAAAAGTACTTTTGACATCCATTTGAAAAATCTTGAATTCATGATAACATGCAAATGCAAGAAGCATCCTAATAGCTTCCATTCTAGCTACGGGTGCATAGGTTTCATCAAAATCGATTCCTTCCTCTTGCGTGTAAGCTTGAGCAGCAAGTCTAGTCTTGTTCCCCACTATGTTACCACTTTCATCTAGTTTGTTTTTAAAAACACATTTAGTTCCTATGGTAGACTTATTTAATAGGCCTATCAACTAATGTTCATACTTGACTTCTCTCAAATTGATTTAATTCCACTTGCATAGCCAATATCCAATATTCATCTTTTAATGCTTCTTTGATATTTTTAGGCTCAATGCATGAGATAAATGCAACATGCAAGCATTTTTAAGAGAAAGTCTAGTGGTTACCCCTTTGGATAGATCACCCAAAATCTCACCACCTTTGACATAGTTGAACTCCCTTGGGTAGCTCACTTCCTTTTCCTCTAGAGTCATGTCCTTCAATGCCTCTAAAGGTGGATCTTGTGCTTCTTCTTTAGATGGAACTTCATCAACCTTTAATGATTGCCCAACATCATTGGCTTCAAAAATTCCTACATCATTATCATCACAAGAATCCTTCCTCAGAAGGAGGATATCATCGAAAACCACATGTATAGACTTTTCAACAACCAAAGTTCTTTTGTTAAATACACGATAGACTTTAAAGTTTAAAGAATAGCCTAAGAAAATAGCTTCATCACTTTTAGCCTCAAATTTGCCGAAATTGTCTTTTCCGTTATCTAAAACAAAACATTTGCAACAAAATGGATGAAAATAGCTAATGTTATGCTTTTTAGATTTTAAAATCTCATAAGGTGTATTCTTTAAAATATGCCTAATCATTACTCGATTTACAATATAGCAAGCCGTATTAGTGGCTTCCGCCCAAAAATACTTTGGCAAATTGTTTTCACAAAGCATGGTTCTAGCCATTTCTTCTAAAGTTCGATTTTTCCTCTCAACAACCCCAATTTATCGATGAGTGCAAGAAGCGGAAAAATTGTTGCTTATACCATTTGAATTACAAAAATCCTCAAAACCTAAATTTTGAAATTCGGCACCACGGTCACTTCTAATGTGAGAAATAGATTGACCAAGATCATTTTCAGTGATTTTTGAAAATGTGATGAATTTTTCTAAAGCCTCATCCTTAATACTTAAGAATAGAACTCAAGTGTATATAGAGTAATTATCTACTAACACAAATGCATATAATTTTCCACCCAACCTCATAGTCCTAATAGGGCCAAAAAGATCCATATGGATCAATTGTAAAACTCTACTAGTAGAAACATCAGTAATAAGTTTAAAAGAAACTCTTTTATGTTTTCCTTTTGCACAAGCATCAAAAATTTTATCAAGAGAAAACTTTATTTTAGGCAAACCTCCTACTAGATCTTTTGAAAACAATTTTTCTAAAACATTCATGCTTGCTTGCCCTAGTTTTCTATGCCATAACCATGAGCCATGTTCACATTTTGCAACAAAACGTGCATTTGAAATATGAATGTCATCTAAATGCACCATGTAAATGTTTCCTATGTGATGACCAATGAGCACTATTTTGTTTGTTTCAATATTCAAAATTTCGCAACCATTTAAATAAAAAAGAACATTGAAGACTTTATGATACGAACCCCTTTGGGAGGTGCAATTGTTGCGATCAAGGACCAAATTGGTGATGTCTTCACTTGAAGGGACAATTCGATCTATGATTGTTGCCGGACCTAGAAGGCAAGAAAATCTCCCTCCGAAAGCAAGTATTCTTGCACAAACAAATGCTTGATACAACAGAGTACAATATTGGTATAGGTTAGTATAGAAAATAGCGTAAGCAATTGAGAAAATTATGGCTAGGAAGGGTGGTAGGGTCGAATAAGGCTAGTTGGAAAGTTTTGGGTAGGGTACTTTGAGGGTTCAATTGGAAGGGTAAACGTTTTTGGAATGGGATGAATTTTTGGTATGCTGTATATGGGATGTAGGGCTATGTTTTACGGTCAAGAATTTTGGAAAAGGGTTTAGGAATGAGAAATTTATAGGGATTGAAAGTAGGGTGGTCAAAATAGGTTGGAAGGGTAGTCTTTAAGGGTAGGTTGGAAAGAAGTCTTCAATTGACCGACCAAATGAAATTGGAAAATTATGAAACTTTCCATATTTTCAATTGGAATATAAATGAAGAGATTTGTCAAAAGAAATGAAGAATTTGGCTAAGAATTTAAGGGTTTCGAAGGATATGAAGAATGGGTTGTTTTAGTGTTTTGGTGATAAAGTAGGGTGAAAGATGAGTGAAATTGAAGGGGGTAGAAAGGATAGAATGAGATGAAAGTTTCCAGATTTCAAATTGAATTATGGATGTTGAAAATGAATAAAATAAATGGAAGAATAGATGATGGTAGATGGAGAATTAAATCGATGAAAGTAGAAGGAAAGAAGGATGGCTTTCAAAGGTAAGATGAACCTTAGTATTAGAGACTTAAGACCCGAATCTTGTGACACTTATCTGGCCGGTTGGGGGTGGACTTGGACCCTCTAGATAGCAATTTAGAAACCACAAGTATCAATGAATGGAATCGAAGACACGAAAGTAAACAATGTTGCATTTCTTTTTACAATTGAGTTTACAAACCTATTTATAGGAGAAAAATGATGATTTGGCCGGAAACACACATGTTGATTCGGCCATGAAGAGATGTAATTTCAATTTGAAGAGTTATGGCTTGAAAAGTGGTATCCATTCATCCAATTTGAAGAGTTCTTTTAACCAACCGAATAATTACTTCAAATTGGCTTAATTTTCTTGATTATTTTATAATTATATCATATGATATAATTAAATGGATGATAAATTTCATGTATCATGCTTCAATTGAACGTTGGATGCCAAGAATCATAATGCTTCACTTGAAATTTTGCTTATTTCCTTGTGTGGCCGAATTTCATTTAGGCAACTTCTTGGATTTATTCCCATATGCATAGCTGGAATTTTGTCCTTCCAAAAGCTTGATTCTAATCCTCATATATGCCTCTTTCAACATAATTTTTATCCTTGCAAAATAATAAACAAATATAAGAGAAATGTGGTTCTCAAAACCATAAGATGAACATGAATCTTAAGTTAAGAAATTTGAAGTAAAATGATGCTATTAATTTAATTAAAATGTGAAACATAGGTTATACTTCATATCACATTGTATATAATTGTATAACCTATCATTCAAAGCTAAATCATAATTATAGATTATAAGCAATCCATGAATATGTGAGATACATGGCATAATGTAGGCATGCCAAATTACTAAATGCATGAAATGATGGCATAATCTAAAGAATACTCCCTTAAATTGATCTTTGAATGTATTCATGGATGTGAGTAATGTTCAGTAAAGGAAGGTGTTGGTCCGGATCATATCATCCCCCCTCTTTGAAGTGATTTGTCCTCAAACTGAGGCTTGCTACAAAGTGGAATATTTTTGACTTTCTTTTTGCTGGAAACTTCTTTATTTGTTTCTTCCTCCAAGACAATTTTCTTGGTTTGGAAATGGTCCCTTTTTGTGCTTCCATTGATTTAACAATTTTCCATTCTTTCCATTTATGCTTTTTTGTAGAGTTTAACTCCTTTCACTTGCATCTTTAGATGTGGTTCCTACACAATCATGACAAGTTTATTAGGAAAAGAATTTGAATTCAGAAGAGTAGAGAAAGCAAACCATTGTATGTTTCTAGATGGTGGTTGATCCTTGATAGCTCCTGGTCCTCCAATGGTGATGCTTTTCGCATTATCTTCTTCAAATTCCCCACGGATGGTCATTGTTGCGTGTAAAAGAGTCTATCGCAATGTAGTGCAAGTGTACACGACGCAAGTAGTAAAGTGATACGTAAGTATCAGATATCGTCTCCACATGGACTTGCTAATAGCTTTAACCTTGGACTGCTGCACAAGAGGGAAAAAAAGAGTTTAATTGTTTGTCACGAAATAATAAAGAGGACTGAAAATAAAAGATGAAAATATTCAGAGTAAAGAGTAGGCCGATATTGATTTGCTCCGAAGTGCATGTGTTTGCACTGTCTAGGACTTCTCTGTTCTTTCGTAGCGCCTGTCGCGGCAGCACCTGCTGCGGCAGTGGACTATTGTTGTCGCGGCAGCGAACACACGACTTACTACTTCAAGCTTGGCAAGAATCCCTGCTATGCCTTGGCCTATCCCTAGGTCCAAGTATGTCGATGAACACGTCTTTGATGATACCTCTCGGCGTGAATTGAAGGATGAACACCGATGTTGTTGAATTCTTCTTAAGCCACTTAACCTCGTCGTATCCCTAGGTCCGAGATAGTTCAACCATAAACTAGAGAACCCATACTTATTCCTTTCGTATACTTAACTCTCCCAATATTAAGTAAATGTTTAATCTCACAATGCTTTCCCGATACTCTTGCAAGATGTTGAAAACCAGAATAAGCAAACTTGAAGTCTATTTTATTAAACAGAAAAAATTCTAAAACAATGCAATCCTTGCAACTACTTTACAGAATCAACCCTTAGCCCTAGAGGAAGTTTAGAACATGATGAGAAGGGGGAAAACGACTAGGGTTTAGGGGAAGACGGCTAGAGAATAAGATATCTTTCCCTAGGTTGAATTACATGCCTTTATATAGGCCTTGGGTTCAAGTTTTCTAATATGGCAAGAATACAAGTTTAAATTAAAGTAAAACTTTATTAAAGACTAAATCTTCAAAGTAGACGTCTTTAATTCGTCCTCTCTTCTTGCTTGGAGTTCCTTCCTTGAACTTTGGGCTTGGCCTTCATTCTGATCTAGGGCTCAGAAAAATATAAGAGTGCTCCTCGACAAACCGGCTTAATTTCCTCTTTCTGTCGAGCTCCACTTCACTTCTTCCCTTCATTATTGCTGTCGTCATTGGCTGACATGGCAGCGGCCATGGCATCATCCTTCTTCTCGTCTGCAGTCCTGTGTTCCAGCTCTGCTTCTCCACTGCCGAACATCTGCTACATCAGCTACCTGCAAAAGTAAACAATTTTAGTAGAAACTGTGCCATTTAATATAATTGTGATGTATGAATGAAATCTATCCTAAATGCAATGAATTACGCTTGAATGCAGCAGAAATATGGGTTAAATTGGAGTAAAATATAGAACTTTTACATACTCAACACACCCCCAAACTCAAGTCTTTGCTTGCCCTCAAGCAATTATTAACTAACTTAATTTTTTTTCTTTGGCTTAAATCAGTGAACTCTACATTACCTACCACTTGTATTCTATCAAGAGTAGTACCTTGTCGGGCATTTCTGGACTCATTCGGAACCATGCTATAATTCTTGTGATGTGTGTGGGTTTTGTGAACACTTATGCCTCTAGACTACCTTAGTATACAAGAATAGTTATGTCTACAACTTGAGGTTTTGCCATTTCAATTTTTTCTGGAGGCAATTCTTAGGTTCCTTTAGTTTTTTCTGACTCTTTATTTAACTGCATCTTTTCTGGAGGGAATTCTTAGGCTCCTTTAGTTTTTTCTAACTTAGCTAAAAAAGAAATATCCTTAAATAAGTGCAAGGCAGTTTTGCAAGCTATTGAGTCTGAATATATTTTTTCTTTCTTTCTTTCTTGTTTTCCTAGAGCCAGTGATAGGCACCTCTAGGGGCAGTTTCAAGTGGGTAAACATTCCTATTCCAGTGTACTAAAGTAATCTAAAAAACATAAGAGTCACAAAGAGTGTTTTACAGGGTAGAATCATAGCAAGGATCTAAACATATCTTAAAATTTCCTAAAGGCGCTGTCACGACAACATATGTCGTGGCAAGTAAGTGAAGTTTAAAGACTTAAGCCAAATTTTCATTTTCATTTTTTATAATAGGGTAATAGCTGCTGCCTTAAAGAAATATGGTGTTAAGCATCGAATCGCAATAGCTTACCACCCTCAGACCAATGGACAGGTCGAAATATCCAACAGAGAGGTAAAGAACATTCTTGAAAAGATGGTTAAACTAACTCAAAAGGACTGGTCTCTACACCTCAATGATGCACTCTGGGCTTACAGAACAACATTTAAAACTCCATTGGAATGTCACCCTACCGGCTAATTTGTGGAAAAACATGCCATCTACCTATTGAGATTGAGCATAGAGCATACTGGGCCATCAAGGAAGTGAATATGGACCTGGAAAAGGCAGGACAGAAAAGGCTACTTGACTTGAATGAGATTGAAGAAATTAAAGTAATGGCCTATGACAACGCAAGGATTTACAAGGACAAGACAAAGAAGTGGCATGACAAGAAATTGCTGCCACGACAGTTCTACCCAGGACAGTTTGTGTTGCTATTCAACTCTAGGTTGAAACTCTTCCCAGGAATGTTGAAATCTAGATGGTCCGGTCCATTTCAAGTGGTGCAAGTTTTTCCTCATGGTGCCATCACGATCAAATCCTTAAAAGACGAGCATCAATTTAAAGTAAATGGACAGAGATTGAAGCATTATTAGGGGACTGAAGCCCCAAGAATGCAGGAAGTGGTTACTTTAGGAGATGCCCCTCCTGGCATGATCCTCTTTTTCACAAAGGCGTTCCACAGTTTTGCCTCGGGAGTGAGTTGAACTTGTTTCACTGTCTTTGGGTGTTTGGGATTGGTATTCCACTGGGTTCCTTCTTCGGTGAGTTCTGCCATGACAATATCATAATCTGCTGCCTCCAGACTTTTCAGGAATCTCTGATGCCCATCTTCCCTTCTGCCATGACAGAGATTGAAGCATTATCAGGGGACTGGACGCGGCAGATGGTGTTCTTGGTGTGGCAGCAGGGGTAGGGGTATGGGCAGGGGTGGGGGCAGCAAAATAGTGATCGGGGAAATCAGGAAACTGTACATCTGGAAAATTTAAATTGCCTTTAATGAAATGTACTGTTGCTGTTGTGAAGTCCCGAATAAAGCTCATCAAACCTAGCTGTCATTCCTCCATTTTCTGTAAGATGGCAAGGATTTGGGTAGAGGAGTCGACTGGGGGAGCTGCTGTTGTTGGGTGCCTTGGTTCTGTGGCGGCATGCTATGTTTGGGTGGGCTCTATCGACTCACCTGTCGCGGCAGATGGGTTGAAGATGGAGATTGGCGTTGCAGCTTTCAGCTCCATCAAGCTAAGGATGTTCCTCTCCGTCCATCCTTTTCCTCAGATTCTCAAATCCTCAACAACTTCAGGGACATTGTGGCCACGATAGAGGGCTGTTATGAGGTAGGAGAAGATAAGTGGTCCCGATGGTCGAAATGCACAATCCAAAATCCCCTCCCGAATGTAGCGGTCAACGTTTAGGGGTCTCTCGTTTAAGATAGAATGAACAAGAGCTAACCTGGGCTGATCGACTGTGCTATTGTGTGAGGACAGCATGATCCTCTTTTTTACGAAGGCGTTCCACAGTTTTGCCTCGGGAGTGAGTTGAACTCGTTTCACCGTCCTTGGGTGTTTGGGATCGGTATTCCACTGGGTTCCTTCTTCGATGAGTTCTGCCATGACAACAACATAATCTGCCTCCAGGCTTTCCAGGAATCTCTAATGCCCATCTTCCCTTCTGCCGACGTAGAGTCCATAAAGGGTGTTAATGTATTCTGGCTCAAAAGGGACTTCCTTCCCACAAACTGTTACTGCTGTCGTGTCTCTGCTGTCGATGGCAACATAAAATTCTCTGACCAGGGTGACGTTTATCTCTTCAGGTTGCTCAGCAAACATTTGACAATGTAGAGCTCTGATCTTACGGGCTATGAATGGTTTGAGCCCGAGATTATCCATTCGGTTGCTGTAGAGGAAACCTTTTTCTTCCCACATATCTCTGCCTTGGAAGGAGCTGGGAGTGGCTGCTGTTGGGGCAGAGCCTGAGGCAGCACTGCGTCTAGTGTTTCTGGTACTCATGGTTGCAAGGGATTGCAGAAAAAATGAAGGCAAATGAAATTCTAGAGAGGAAACATGTAGAGAGAGTAAAAGTGAAGTGAAAAATGAATAGTAAAACGGGGTTTATATAGATGAGGAGTTTGCTGCCCGTTGGAGCTGTAAGGATAGGCGCGAATAACGGGGTCAGTTGTTACGCGGTTTCTGACGCGTCTGTCACGCATTTCCGTGTCTGCTGCGCGTCTGTTACGCGTTTGCGTGTCTGCCGCGACAGCGTGTTAACAGGCTGGATTTTCCGTATCTGTCACGGCATCTGTAACGATAGGCGCTCCTATTTTGGGCTTTTTGGGCTGATGGTGAGATGGTGGGCTGAGTTCAATTCTTCTCTTCTCCTTGTCTCCTTTGTTTCCTAAAAATAATAACAATAAAAACTTAGTTCCTCAAAATAAAATAATTCTAATTTCCTAGTAAATAAATAAATAATAAAATTAGGTTAAATTAGGGATGCCAGGAGGGGCATCTCCTAAAGTAACCACTTCCTGCATTCTTGGGGCTTCAGTCCCCTGATAATGCTTCAATCTCTGTCCGTTGACTTTAAATTGGTGCCTGTCTTTTAAGGATTTGATCGTGATGGCACCATGAGGAAAAACTTGCACCACTTGAAACGGGCTGGACCATCTAGATTTCAACTTTCCTGGGAAGAGTTTCAACCTAGAGTTGAATAACAACACAAACTGCCCTGGGTAGAACTGCCGTGGCAGCAGTTTCTTGTCATGCCACTTATTTGTCTTGTCCTTGTAAATCCTTGAGTTGTCATAGGCCATTATTCGAATTTCTTCAATCTCATTCAAGTCAAGTAGCCTTTTCTGTCATGCCTTTTCCAAGTCCATATTCACTGCCTTGATGGCCCAGTATGCTCTCTGCTCAATCTCAACAGGTAGATGGCATGTTTTTCCATAAATCAGCCGGTAGGGTGACATTCCCATTGGAGTTTTAAACGTTGTTCTGTAGGCCCAAAGTGCATCATTGAGGTGTAGAGACCAGTCCTTTCGAGTTGGTTTAACCATCTTTTCAAGAATGTTCTTTACCTCTCTATTGGATATTTCGGCCTGTCCATTGGTCTGAGGGTGGTAAGCTGTTGTGATTAGATGCTTGACACCATATTTCTTTAAGGCATCATCTATTACCCTATTATCAAAATGCCTCCCTTCATCACTGATGATCGCCTTAGGGATGCCAAATCTGGAAAAAAATGTTCTTGTGCAAAAACCTTTGAACAGTCTTGACATCCTTTTTTTGTGTGGCGATCGCTTCTACCCATTTGGACACATAGTCCACTGCCAGGAGGATATATAAATTCCCACATGATGCTGGGAACGGTCCCATGAAATCAATCCCCCAAACGTCGAAGATTTCGACTTCAAGAATGTTTTGCAGCGACATCTCATGTCTTCTTGAGATATTTCCAGTCCGTTAACCTTTATCACAGCTTTTGTAGAATGCATGGGCATCCTTGAACAGTGAAGGCCAATAAAAACCAGACTACAAAACCTTGGCAGCAGTTTTGTTACCACCCAAGTGTCCTCCATATGGTGAAGCATGACAGTGGTGAAGCACAACTTCCTGTTCATCACGTGGTACACATCTCCTGATGATCTGATCTGCAAACATTTTAAAAAGAAGAGGTTCGTCCCAATAATAATGCTTAACATCATTTTGGAACCTCTTCCTAGCTTGATAGTTAAGGTCAGGAGGAAATATTCCGCTAACTAAATAATTAACGAAATCAGCATATCATGGGAGCTCAGAAAACTTACCTACCGCCACGGTTGTCGCGGCAGTGCTTATGGCAGGGAACAGCTACTCGTCAGGGAAGGTCTCCAGTATGTGTGTCTCGTCTGTTAGGAGACTCTTTTCCTTCTCTAATCTTGACAAGTGATCTGCAACTTGGTTCTCTGTCCCCTTTTTGTCCTTGATTTCTATGTCGAACTCTTGCAGCAACAGAATCTAACGAATCAGTCTGGGTTTTGCATCTTTCTTAGCAAACCGATATTTCAGTGCAGAGTGGTCTGTGTGGACCACCACTTTCGTTCCAAGTATATAGGATCGGAACTTGTCAATTGAAAACACCACAGCCAACAATTCCTTCTCTATTGTGATGTAATTCACTTGGGCATCGTTGAGTGTTTTGCTAGCATAGTAAATTACATGGAATAGCTTGTCCTTCCTCTGCCCAAGTGCTGCCCCTACAACATAATCACTGGTATCACACATAATCTCGAATGGCAACTTCCAGTCTAGTGGCTGTACAATTGGAGCTGTTACTAGCTTCTCTTTCGGAATTCTGAATGCCTCAGTACATTCAGTGTTGAAGTCGAAGGGACGATTATGCTCTAGTAGGTGGCACAATGGCTTGGTGATCTTCAAAAATTGGCTATAAACCTTCGATAGAAACCAACATGCCCTAAAAAACTTCGAATTCCCTTGACTGTGGTGGGTGGTGGCAGTTTTTCAATTACCTCAATTTTTATCCTGTTGACCTCTATGTCGCGGTAGCTTACTTTGTGGCCTAGGACTATCCCTTCACCCACCATGAAGTGACATTTCTCCCAATTTAATACCAATTTCGCTTTCTTGCATCTGTCGAGCACTTTCTGCAAGTTGCCTAAGCAGCTTTCAAAATTGTCTCCAAAGACTGAGAAATCGTCCATGAATATCTCCAGGAAATCCTCCACCATGTCGGAGAATATAGCCATCATACATCTCTGAAAGGTTGTTGGTGCGTTGCAAAGTCCAAATGGCATTCTCCGAAAAGCGTAAGTCTCGTACGGGCAAGTGAAGGTCGTTTTCTCTTGATCTTCTGGTGCGATGGCTATTTGGTTGTAACCTGAGTAACCATCAAGAAAACAGTAATAAGGCTTTCTATCAAGCATTTGATCAATAAAAGACAGGGGAAAGTGGTCCTTCCGGGTAGCTTTGTTAAGCTTCCGGTAGTTCATACAAACCCTCCAACCGGTCACGGTCCTGGTTGGGATTAACTCGTTTTCTTTGTTGGTTACCACGATAATTCCTCCTTTATTTGGAATGCACTGCACCGGGCTCACCCACTTACTATCCGAGATGGCATAAATTATCCCAGTGTCTAGCCATTTGATAATTTCTTTTCGGACCACTTCTCGCATAGCATCATTCAAACGTCTCTGGGCATCAATGGTCGGCTTGTGATCATCCTCTAAGAGGATTTTATGCATGCATAGTGCCTGACTGATGCCTTGGATGTCAACTATCGTCCATCCAATAGCCCTTTTGTGCTGCTGCTGCATCTCTATCAGCTGATGTTCCTGTTCCTGCATCAACTTGGAAGAGATGATTACGAGCAACGTATCATTTAATCCAAGAAAAACATATTTGAGCTGCCCTGGCAGGGGCTTAAGATCTAGAACAGGTGGCTCTACAGTTGATGGCTTTTGGATTATATGTGCATTCGAGGTATAGTTTAAGGGCTTGAATAACTTACCTGGACGATTGCCTATCCAATTTACCTCCTCATGATCTTCAGTATCAGATATGTCAGAGTCTGAGGAGCTGCTGTCGTCGTTGCTGCCGTGACAGTCTTCTAAATGGTTGTTGGGGCAGTGGCCAAATTTGATGTCATGGCAGTCCGACCTGATGCAGGGTTGGTCAAGGATAACTTTAGTGATAGCCTTGCATTCTTCTTCTGCATCGGCGTGCTTTATTTCTTGGAGAACATTCAACTTGATCTCTTGATCATTCACTCTCATAGTGAGTTCTCCCTTCTCTACATCAATCAGTGATCTTCATGTGGCTAAGAAGGGTCACCCGAGGATGATTGGTGCATTCTCATATGCTTCACAATCTAAAACAAGAAAGTCAGCAGGAAAAATAAATTTATCCACTCTTACAAGAATATCTTCAATTTTCCCTTCTGGTTGCACGTAAGAGCGGTCTGCCAGCTGCAACATAACTGTTGTGGGTCGTGCTCGTCCAATACCTAATTTCTAAAATATAGATTTTGGCATTAAATTAATACTAGCACCTAGATCACAAAGTGCCTTACCCACAAATTTATCTCTGATTATGCACGGTATTATGAAGCTCCCAGGATCCTTCTTTTTCTGGGGTGGATGCTTGTACAGAATAGTCATGCATCCTTCTGTCAGCTTAACTGTCTCCAATTCCCCAAGTCTAGATTTCTTCGACATAGCACCCTTGAGAAATTTGGCATAACCAGGCATCTCCTTGATAGCATCTAACAACAGAATATTGATGTGGATCTGCTTAAAATATCATAGATCTTCTTAAGATGGGATTCATGTTTCAACTTCTGTAACCGCTGAGGAAAAGGAGGTGGAGGACGATAGTCTTCAATACGTCCTTCCCACTGCATTCGGATATGAGGAGGCTTAGGTTCTTCATCCTTCTCCTCTGTCCCTTCTGCTGTCGTGGCATGTATATCAGCATCAAGCTGTTTCTCGTCTGTCGGGGCATCGTTCTCGGCAGTCGATTCTAGGGCTGGTTCCTTAACTGGTTCAGCTTCCTTCTCAAGCCCTGGTAATTTCTTCCCACTCCTAGTTGTGATGCCTTTACAATGCTCATGTGTGGGTGGTCTATCATTCTCAGTATCGCTAGGGAATCCTCCATTCTGCATCGGTTTAATATGCTGGGAAACCTGGCCCATCTGTGTCTCCAGTGATTTCAGAGTAGCTTCATGGTTTGTCATCTGCATCTCTATTTTATCCAAGAATGACTTAGTCTTCTTGACGAAGTGATTCATGTTCTCAATGTAAGTTCTTGTTTGAGACATAAACGTAGCCAAGGTCTGCTCCAATATACTAGTTGTGGCTGCTGGTGGCTGTTGCGGCTGCTGTTGCAGTTGCTGTCGAGTCAGAAGTCTAGGTGCCACCTGATTTTGAGTGTTCTGTACTTGAGGGTTCAGGGCATTGTTTGGGTTGCTCCAAGAGAATTTGGGATCTTTTCTCCAGTTGGGATTGTAATTGTTGGAATTCTAGTTCTGCTTGTTATAATTTCCAACATACACCCCTTCCTCTAGATGTAGCGGGCAGTCCTCTGAACTATGATTCCCACTGCAAGTTCCACATAACTCTTCTGCAGCATACACAGGTTGAGAGTCCTTCTTCAGCAAGTTTTCCACTACCTTTGTCAGATATGCAACTTGTGTCTTTAAGGAATTATCGGCTTCATAATCCTTCACAGCTAGTACTCGTTTACCTCTCCTTGATGTGGGGAATTGTTCTTCATTCTTTAACACTACCATGACATCCTCTAGATCTTTATCTAACAACAACCCATTGGCTGCTGAATCGATTCTCATACGAGTCTGTAGGTTGGTAGCATTATAGAATTTGATTACCTGGTTCCAAACAGGAAATCCATGCATCGGGCAATTCCTTAGAAGAGTGGTAAACCTGTCCCATGCCTCGTGCATTGGCTCGTCGTCTTCCTATTGAAAAGTAGAAATTTCATTACGTAATCGCTTAGATAAATGGGAAGGGTTAAAAAGAGATAAAAATTCACGAGTTAAATCTGCCCAAGTTCGTATTAAACCCGACGTTAGTTTGTTCCACCAAGTTTTAGTTTTGTCCCACAATGAATGAGGAAATAACCGAAGCCTCAGTATCTCCGGATTTACTCCTGGTAGTCTAAACGAACCACAGATTTCCTGGAACGTTTTCAGATGTTCCCTAGCATCCTCTGTAGCAGCACCACTAAATTGGCCAGCGAAATTAATCATGCTGAACATTACAGGTTTCAGCTCAAAATTTTCAGCTTCCACATCTGGTAGGGTGGTCTCTAATTCCACATGATCATTGATCATGTAATCTCGGCATGACCGGCGTGCGGCAGCAGCAGGAGGATCGGCAGGCTGTCTATTTCCTCCATCTCCGATAGGTTCTTCAGGACCTCAAGGATTCCCTTGGTTGTTCATGACCTCTAACTGTTCTTCAAGGTATTCGTTTCTGGCTAATACGAGTCGGAGTCGGTTCCTAAGATTGCACGAGCGTTCGATTTCAGGATCTATCTTATACTTAGGTTCCTTTCTGCGTCTCGATCTGCGCATAAACATAAAACCTTGTGAAAATCATAGGTTGAACGATCCAAGTAAAAACAGAAAAATTAAAAAGTGCAGTAAAGTAGGGTAAAGATATGTTGCCAGTCCCCGGCGACGGTGCCAAAAACTTGTTGCGTGTAAAAGAGTCTATCGCACTGTAGTGCAAGTGTACGTGACACAAGTAGTAAAGTGATACGTAAGTATCAGATATCGTCTCCACATAGACTGGGCTAATAGCTTTAACCTTGGATTGCTGCACAAGAGGGAAAAGAAAGAGTTTAATTGTTTGTCACGAAATAATAAAGAGGGTTGAAAATAAAAGATGAAAATATTCAGAGTAAAGAGTAGGCCGGTATTGATTTGCTCCATAGTGCAGGTGTTTGCACTGTCTAGGACTTCTATGTTCTGTCGTAGTGCCTGTCGCGACAGCACCTACTACGGCAGCGAACACACAACTCAGTACTTCAAGCTTGGCAAGAATCCCTGCTATGCCTTGGCCTATCCCTAGGTCCAAGTCTGTCGATGAACACGTCTTTGATGATACCTCTCAGCGTGAATCGAAGGATGAACACTGATGTTGTTGAATTCTTATTTAGCCACTTAACCTCGTCCTATCCCTAGGTCCGAGATAGTTCAACCATAAACTAGAGAACCCATACTTATTCCTTTCGTATACTTAACTCTCCCGATATTACGTAAATGTGTAATCTCACAATGCTCTCCCGATACTCTTGCAAGATGTTGAAAACCAGAATAAGCAAACTTGAAGTCTATTTTATTGAACCAAAAAAATCCTAAAATAATGCAATCCTTGCAACTACTTTACAAAATCAACCCTTAGCCCTAGGGGAAGTTTAGAACATGATGAGAAGGGGGAAAACGACTAGGGTTTAGGGGAAGACTGCTAGAGAATAAGATATCCTTCCCTAGGTCGAATTACATGCCTTTATATAGGCCTTGGGTTCAAGTTTTCTAATATGGCAAGAATACAAGTTTAAATTAAAGTACAATTTTGTTAAAGACTAAATCTTCAAAGTAGATGTCTTTAATTCATCCTCTCTTCTTGCTTGGAGTTCCTTCCTTGAACTTTAGGCTTGGCCTTCATTCTGATCTAGGGCTCAGAAAAATATAAGAGTGCTCCTCGACAGACCGACTTAATTTCCTCTTTCTGTCGAGCTCCACTTCACTTCTTCCTTTCATTATTGATGTCGTCATTGGCTGCCACGGCAGCGGCTATTGTAGCATCCTTCTTCTCGTCTGCAGTCCTGTGTTCCAGCTCTGCTTCTCCACTGCCGAACATCTGCTACAGCAGCTACCTGCAAAAGTAACCAATTTTAGTAGAAAATGTGGCATTTAATATAATTGTGATGTATGAATGAAATCTATCCTAAATGCAATGAATTACGCTTGAATGCAACAGAAATATTGGTTAAATAAGGGGTAAAATATAGAACTTTTACATACTCAACAGTCATGATGTTCGAAGATACTACTTGATGGAAATATGAGACAATTGGCAAAGAGATGTGTTTCTTTGGTGAAAAGGTATGACCGTTGACAACATGGTATGATGTTTGGATAGAAGATATGTTTTGAAAAGGTTGAATATGAAAGGTTAGGTTTTGAAAAAGTAGCTTTGGATGAAAAGGAAAGTTAAGAATAGGTACTTTTTGAGAAGGAAAAGTTAGGTTTGGAATAGGTTGGTGAAAAGGTACCACTTGGCGAAGGGGTTGATTTTGAATATGTACCTTTTAAGAAGGTATGGGTTGCTGAAAATGTACCTTTTGAAGAAGAGGTGGAATTTGAGAAGGCAACTTATGGGGAGATTCTTTTGGATGTACAAACACCTCCTTTTGATGAATAGTCACCTCTTTTTGTTTATGGTCAACCTCTTTGTGATCTTCCTTTTCTTCTTCTTCTTTATCACCCTTGTCTAGAGTTAGCATTGTGTTTTCGTTTGGGGCATTGATTGGACTTGTGACCTTTTCTAAGGTATCTGAAACATATAATGCCCCATGTACGTTCATGGTTCACTATAGGTCTTTCCTCCACAACATGGTGCTTGTTGGAAAGTGGTGTTTCCTTTTTGAGGTTGGTTTGACTCCTTGGATATTCTTCAAGTCGATCAAGTTGTGCACATAACGATCCCACTTCTTCCTTGAAAAGCCTAGACATCTCTCTGAGCATAGTTTGCATTTTTAAGTTTGAAATGTCTTGTTTAGTCCAAGATGGGTGAAAGGATCCAAATGATTTGGTGAAGAGTTATGATGGTAGGAAAGGGTAGGAATGGTTTGAAAAGGTAAGAATGAAAGGGTAGGAAGTGAAAAGAAAGGATGAAAAGATGTAACGAAAGGTTAGGAAGGAAAATGAAAAGCAATGTTTGAAAAGGTATCACTTACAACTCTTTGGAAGAGTCACCAACCTCCTTAGCACGAGAACATTCAATGTCTTGACGTTCCTCCAAAATTCGGTTTCTATCATCTTGTAGATTTGTAATTCCACCTTTTGATTCTTCAATTTGATTGTTGGAGAGCACTTTCAGGCACTCTCCGTTGCTTTTCTTTCTATTTCCTTTGCTTTTGTAGGAGACCGGTTGCGGACACTCTCCTCGTACTTTCTTTTCTTCAATAATTGCACTTAATTTTTGTTTTGCAATTGGTGAAGACTTGTCTTGGCTTCAAATAGCTCCGATACCACTTGATATGAACCCCTTTGGGAGGTCCAATTGTTCCAATCAAGGACCAAATTGGTGATGTCTTCACTTAAAGGGACAACTCGATCTATGATTGTTCTCGGACCTAGAAGGCAAGCAAATCTCCCTCTGAATGCAAGTATTCCTGCACAAACAAATGCTTGATACAACAAAGTACAATATTGGTATGGGTTAGTATAGAAAATAGCGGAAGCAATTGAGAGAATTTTGGCTAGGAAGGGTGGTAGGGTCGAATAAGGCTGGTTTGACAGTTTTTTGGGTAGGGTACTTAGAGGGTTCGATTGGAAGGGTAAACGGTTTTTGAAAGGGCTGAATATTTTGTATGTTGTAGATGGGATGTAGGGCTATGGTTTAGGGTCAAGAATTTTGGAAAATGGTTTAGAAATGAGAAATTTATTGGGCTGGAAAGTAGGGTGGTCGAAACAGACTGGAAGGGTAGTCTTTAAGGGTAGGTTGGAAAGAAGTCTTCAATTGACCGACCAAATGGAATTGGAAAATTATGAAACTTTCCAGATTTTCAATTGGAATATAAATGAAGAGATTTATCGAAATATTTGAAGAATTTGGTTGAGAATTGAAGGGTTTCAAAGGATAGGAAGAATTGGATGTTTTGGTGATGAAGTTGGGTGAAAGATGGGTGAAATTGAAGGGGCTAGAAAGAATAGAATGAGATGAAAGTTTCCAGATTTCAAATTGAATTATGGAAGTTGAAAATGAATAAAAGAAATGGAAGAATAGATGATGGTATACGGAGAATTAAATCGATGAAAGTAGAAGGAAAGAAGGGTGGCTTTCAAAGGTAAGATGAACCTTAAGTATTAGAGACTTAAGACCCAAAACTTGTGACACTTTTCTGGCCGGTTGGGGGTGGACTTGGACCCTCTAGATAGCAATCTAGGAACCACAAGTATCAATGGATGGAATCGAAGACACCAAAGTAAACAATGTTGCCTTGAAATTGATATGTTCGTAAAGAATAAAGTGAAGGAAAAACCTCACAAATTGATATATAATTCAAATGAATGGAATGGGTTGTTTTTACAGTTGAGTTTACAAATCTATTTATAAGAGAAAAATGAAGCTTTGGCCGAAAAGACACATGCTGGTTCGGCCATGAAGAGATGTAATTTCAATTTGAAGAGTTATGGCTTGAAAAGTGATGGCCATTCATCCAATTTGAAGAGTTCTTTTAACCAACCGAATAATTACTTCAAATTGGCTGAATTTTCTTGCTTATTTTATAATTATATCATATGATATAATTATATGGATGATGAATTTCATGTATCATGCTTCAATTGAACGTTGGATGCCAAGAATCATAATGCTTCACTTGAAATTTTGCTTATTTCCTTGTGTGGCCGAATTTTCTGTAGGCAACTTCTTGGATTTTTTCCCACATGCATGGCTGGAATTTTGTCCTTCCAAAATCTTGATTCTAATCCTCATATATGCCTCTTTCAACATAATTTTTATCCTTGCAAAATAGTAAACAAATATAAGGGAAATGTGGTTCTCAAAACCATAAGATAAACATGAATCTTAAGTTAAGAAATGTGAAGTAAAATAATGCAATTAATTTAATTAAAATGTGAACCATAGGTTATACTGTAACACCTCGCGCCTAGGTTAGGAGCGATAGGGCGTTACGGTTAGACAAAATAGATTTGGACAAACGAGATAACATGTTATATAACTTTTCATATCCATCATAGATTTCACAGCTTAGAACGTAGAAATGGTGGGCTAATAAAAACATTAACTTCACTCTATCAAATGGATTACAAACTTAAACATACATAAACATATAAGCTAACATAACACGACATCCTTATTTACATGTTGCTGAATTCAAGTATCAAACGATTATGGTAACATCTCAATCATGCTTTTACATTCAACAATCATACCATGCTTTTCAATTTAAATCAATCTATAAAATATTCCATTTAACATAATTCACATAGCCTATTCGAATGCTTCACAACTTGTAAACACATAACCTATACCGTGATCAATCTAAGGTCAAACATTATTCAGACAACATATACACATGTAAACATACCACAATTTCACCATTCGAAATGGACACTATAGTACCCTAAGACCATTCGAATCATACAACCAACATCTAGGATCAATTCTAATATCATTCAATAACAAACAACTAGAAGTATTGCCAACCTATAACATCATTTCCCATTCTAACTGCTCAACCAATTCAAGAAGGATTCTAGATGCAATAACACCTAATCAACCATTCTAGATGCAACATATAAACTATACATATCATTTGCAAAATCATTTCAAACTTGGTCATATATTTTTTTTGATCGGCAACCGTATGTTTTTATTAAATTAGAGAAAAAAACATACAGCTTGACGAAATCGCACGCCTCGTTAAAAACCTCCCTAAACCTATTGGAGGAAAAGAGTACGATACGATCCGTCGATTACAAAAAAAAAGCACATAAGGCCAAGTCACAAACATGCCACAAACATCGAAAGTCTATCTACTCCCTCTTTCGCCAATGCATCCGCAAATCCATTCGCTTCCCTCGGCACATAGCAGAATTGGATATCATAAATGACTTGACAAGCCTGATCAATTGCCGAAAATACCTCCCAAAGCCGCCAAGGTCGTTTTGCGGATTGAGTAATCCAACTCAACGCGACTTGAGAATCCGACTCCAAAATCACACAACCCTGTCGCCATTCCCTTTCCTGTATTATACCCAAGGCAAAAGCTATCGCTCGTACCTCTGCTTCATTCGACTCCATCACCCCTAAAGGTCCTAAAAAAAGACCCAAAATACGACTTTCTGCATCTCGTAGCACCCCACCAAAACCTGCCGGGCCCGGTTTTCCCCGCGCCGATCCATCCGTGTTAAATTTTAACACATTTCGTAACGGGGGCTGCCAGCACCTTCCCCCCTTCACCCTTTTTGGAAGGACAGTAACCTCAATTTTGGAAGGACAAGTCCACCAACCTGCCTCAGGTACCAATTCCCCCCGCCTATCCACTTTGATCCAATAATACGATCTCAATTTAATCAAGAAGCATAATTCAACCAAATTCCATCGTTTCCCACGAAAAATAAATTCATTCCTTGCAATCCATAATGACCACAACACAGCAGCAACACATGCTATCCACCACAACTTCATGCATCCCGTGAAAATACTATGGAAATCAAGAACGAAGAATGTATCGAAACTAACCGGTAAGCTGGATTCAATTCCCCACCATTGGCGCATCCATAGCCATACTGATTGCGCAAAAGGGCATTCGTAGAGGATGTGAGCAATGTTTTCCTCGACCATCGCACACCAAGGGCATCGGCCTTGGTTATCCGGCAGTGGGATCCCACGTGCTTGCAAGAAATCGGCAGTGGGTAGTCGACGCAACCATGTAAACCATAAGAAAGCTTGAACTTTCGGCGGCACCAGCACCTTCCAAGCGAAACAATCACCAAACTCCATCTCCCCCGCCTTGTCGAACATGAGCAGTTTCGATAAAGTCCCAACCAAAAAAATTCCACGCTCGTCCGGCCTCCAAATTAACATATCTAGCTTGCCTTCCCATGCGCGAAAATTTGACACCATCTTAATTAAATCGCGTAGCATTTCTAACTCAAAAACTCGCAATGGGCGTCTAAAGAACTCTGCCCATATGTGATGTGATAAAGTGCCCTCCACCATATAATCACACACCCTTGCTAATTTGTCACAAGCCAACGAGAATAAGCGCGGAAATACATCTTTTATGGCTGCTTGATCGACCCACGGATCAAACCAAACAAGTATCGATCTACCATCACCAAGTTTCCATAAAAAACCAGTCATTCCCATATGTTTTTCAACCTGTGCATCGCTTGAGAGTGCTACAATTTGTCGCCATACAAGCGACATCGACGACATCTTTTCCGTGTTGAAACGCCACCATTGCGGATGTTCTCTATATTTTGCTACTATCAAACGCCGCCATAGTGAATCTCTGTCTCTCGCATATCTCCACACCCATTTTGAAAGCATCGCCATGTTCTTGACTCGCAAATCTGCAACCCCCAAACCCCCTAATTGCTTCGGACGACATACCATCTCCCACCCTACTCTGCTCATCCTTCGTTCCAAACCGACTCCCCCCCATAGGAAAGCTCTTCGAATTTTGTCGATCCTCTCAATTACCCCTTTAAGGGCGACGAATAAACCCATATAAAATATCGGCAACGAGGACAGCACCGAATTAACCAAAACCACCCGAGCCGCAAAAGACAAAGAGGACCGTTTCCATCCCGCTAATTTTCGCCGAAAATTTGCAATTACCGGTTCCCAAGTAGCTATCAGACGCGGACTTGAACCTATTGGAAATCCCAAATAAATGAACGGAAATTCAGCTTTCCGACATCCCATTATTTCGGCCACGTTAATGCTCAAAGTATCCTCTATGCCAATTGAATAGAAGGAACTTTTGCCGAAATTAATCTTCAACCCCGAGCAAACTTGAAAACAATGTAGGATCCGTTTCACATTTTGCGCGACCTCTAATGAACCCTCAAAAAACAGTAGTGTATCGTCGGCAAACTGCAAATGTGTCACAAATATCCCAGCCGCTACTTCCACTCCGCGAATTAAACCCCCTGATTCAGCCCTTCGCAACATCAAATGCATTGCTTCCGCGACTATCACAAAAAGCAACGGTGATAACGGACATCCCTGTCTCAAGCCTCTACCCATTCTGAATTCTTTGGTGGCATTACCATTGAGAAGCACCGATAATCTGACTGAACTAATACATTCCTGAATCCATTGTCGCCATATGTCGCAGAAGCCCATTCTTCCTAACACCTCATCCAAAAAATTCCAACTAACGCAATCATACGCCTTGGCGAAATCGAGCTTCAATAAAAAGCCACTTGCGCCCCGTTGTCGTAAAGAATGTACCACCTCGAGTGCTAAGAGAACTCCATCTACTAATTGGCGACCTTTTATAAATGCTGATTGTGTATCGCTTATCAAATCCCCCAAAACCGCCTGAAGTCGAGTCGCAAGACATTTTGCTAATATTTTATAAATGCTGATTGTGTATCGCTTATCAAACCCCCCAAATCCCCCAAAATAAATATGATATTAAAAAAATTATTGAAAATAAACCAACGAGAAGCGTGATAATTGAACGGTGAACGTGAACTATTCTATTCGAACGACGTTCGATTGACTCACTTACCGACGATGGGTTGTTAGGAAAAAATGTACGATGATATCAGAAAACGACAATAGTTGTGTTCGGCGAAAACGACATGGGAGATAAGGGCATGGGAGATAAATACAAGGATATCCAGAAGATAAAGTAGAAATCAACATGAGCCACATGATTCGAGTTCACCGTACATTTTTTCCTAACAACCCATAGTCGGTAAGTGTGTCAATCGAACGTCATTCGAATAAAATAGTTCACGTTCACCGTTCAATTAACACGCTTCTCGTTGGTTTATTTTCAATAATTTTTTTTTGAATATCATATTTATTTTTATTAAGTTTATAGATTTTTTTAAAAAAAAATTGAATAATATTTTAATTTTTTGTGAGAGTTCTCATTTTGCTTATTTTTAAAATTACTAGGGACTCAAAGGATATTTACATCAATTTGTTAATCAAATTTTCATATATTTTGTTTGTTAAAGTTCAACTCGAAAAAACCAAATTATTTATCCAATTTTATTCAATAACTAAAAAAACCAATGGTAAAAGTGCTGTAATTAATGACTTCGAGGGCAAAATTGCATGAATGACTTCGAGGGGAAAATTGCTTCGTCAGCACCGTTAACTGTCACGTCAGCATTTAACAGTCAAAATCGGTCAAAGGGCAACGTTGCTACAATTGACTGACTTTGAGGGCAAAATTACGTAGAAAAAAAGTAGGGGCAACATTACTGATTTCGGATTACTATAGGGGCAAATTTGACCCTTTAGCCTAAATCTTATCTTAACATAAACAAAGATCCAAAATGCATGTGACACTATAAATATGTAACTATGCCACCATCTAGGAGTCTAGCAAAGCTATATCATACTTGAGTCTTGACTTGTGATTGCTCCCAGATTAGATTAGATAGCTTTCAAAATCAGAAACTTGTTATTTTGGAAGAAGGAAATAGGAGATTGATAAGTACAATATGTACTTAGTGAGGCGGTTCCTATACTTACTAATTCAATCTTTTAATGTATTATTTCATATGATCAAGATTACTTAGCTAGGCTTAACACCAATCAAGTTATACCTAGCTAATTCATTTCATGTAATAACATCAAAATCATATAAACATGCTCATAATCAATAGCAATTAAGCACAACCTCATGTAATTCAATCATATAGACCAATTTCGTATAAAAAATGTTATTAAACATCAAGTAAGATTTAACCAAAGCATGATCACATTTCTTTTATTTAATTCGAATAGGGTACTTCCCTACAAGTTCATGTGCATTTCATATAATCATGTATAATACATCATCATATCATCTCATTTGATCACATTTAAACATATATTCGAATAGGATCACTATCCATATCATTTCATGTAACATGTAACCATATAACATATCATCTTTTCATTGATTATGTAAAGTTTTATTACAAGTTTCTTAGGTTTTGCCTTGGATGATTAGATGGACTAGGTAATCAAGTCAATAGGTACCAAGTACCAACATATAACAATAGATGCACAAAGCATCAGTAATAAGTAGATACACAATTGTATCAAGGTGTCAACTACACCATATAACATGTATCATGTAATAGTAGATGCACAAATCATCAGTAGGTGACTAACCACCCTTAATAGAGAGTACATAAAGTACTAAATCAATAGAGCTCAAGACTCTAAGGCATGCCCTTCTACCTAAGGACCACTAGTCAACCAAGGACTTGTTAAGTCTTTTAAATTCCAACGAGATCAGCTAAATGTTTCACAAACAATTTACAAGGTCATATAGCATGTACATGTCATCAATCCACTAGACATATCCAAGGTCATCATTCGAGCAATTTCCAACAAGTATATCATGTCGTTTCACTCATGAATTAATCGAAAAAAGTGGCATAAAATCACTTATAAGTTCATATCATGAAGCACATATAGCCAACATCTCATAGCAGAGCACATTGATCACCAACAATGTCAACTAACACTAAATATGTAACATATTGTCCAATTTCATTTAGTCCTTCTTCCATTACATTTTAATTCCCGAATCCTTATTAGATTCATTTCATACTTTATGTGAAATAATCATATAAACTTAAAACAATGGTTAGGGCACTAGTCCTAACCCTAAAATCAACTACACTCACAATACTCCAAGTTATGTTGTTTCCTTGATCACTATGCTCTTGCCCTTTCTATTTGGTTGTCCAACTCTTGAATCCTCCAATTAATCTTTACACTCTTGCTCTTAAACATTCAAACAAAACATATACAAATCATATTATAATTCATTTCGACCATATAATCCATTTATACAATCACAAACACTTGAGCATATAAAACTATCCCTATTCTGGCCATATCTTTTTACTCCCAAGTCCAAATTCAGATTTCTTTACCAATACAGAAAGCTTATTCATTCAAATTTAAATCCACGTATAGTACATATTTTCTCATTTCTCAATCAATACAGTTTATTAATTAAACATAGGCCATTTTGCAGTTCTGAACAGTTTATAACACCTCCACAATTTTGGTTCCAGATTTTTCTATAGATATCAAATTTTAGTGTCGTTTGTTTCTAGTTAATCTAGACATTCCCAAGTATTTTATATCAAAATTTCAGGTCTAAATTCAATGTATATTATTTTTGGTGAATTTTTAAAGGTCACTGTCCAGAATAGGGCAGTGCTGGGCAGATTACACTAATTTCTCTCTTAAGCTCCTTATAACTTATTTTCTTGGTTTCCACAACCTAATCTTATTTTACCAGCTACTTCTACATTTTCTCATAACTATTTTTAACACCTTCAAACATAAATTTCCAGAATTAAAAACCCTAACAACAATCCAAACAGAGTGGAAATCAGTTATACAAACACACTTACTTGAGTCTCTTATGAACATGCATGTATTTCCCACTTGTTTTAACAGCCTTCAAACACTTGAAACTTCATCTTATTTTCCAGATTTCAAACTCTCAAACTCTCTCTTTTTCTTAGTTAGTTTGGTTCGGTGGTAGTGTGTTAGAGAAGGAAAAACAATGAAGTTTTTCTTGATATTTGCATGTAGTAGTCGTGTGTCTCCAATTCATTATAATAGGACACATGGTTACCTGACAACCAAGTATTAATCTTACTAATAACCCACTATCTTATGATATATATCATATTATAGGTTATCCCACTAATAACCCACTATCTTATGATCATACGTCAATTTATTAATGTGACATACACGTAGTTACTATTATTGTTTTAATTATATTAATTCACTCTAATCTTTGTTCAAGTATAAAATATTTCCACTTTTCATTTTTAATTTCTTATGATTTCTTCTAGGGTGTTTTTATGGTGTGACATATACTTCATATCACATTGTATATAAAGCTAAATCATAATTGTAGATTATAAGCAATGCATGAACATGTGAGATACATGGCATAATATATGCATGCCAAATTACTAAATGCATGAAATGATGGAATAATCTAAAGAATACTCCTTTAAATTGATCTTTGAATGTATTCATGGATGTGAGTAATGTTCGGTAAAGGAAGGTGCTGGTCTGGATCATATCACTTTATCACGTAATTGAATAATGCTAAAAAGAGTATGTTTTATACCGTTGACATATAAAACATTAGCTATAAGAATAGGAGAGTGATTATCAATGGAGCCAATTCCTTCAATGTGGCCTTTGGAGTTGTCACCAAACGTCATTACTCCTCCCCTCTTTGGTTTTAGCTCCAAGAACTGACTCTTGTCATCGGTCATGTGTCTCGAGCATCCGCTATCAAGGTATCACGTGTTTGCACATGTAGCTTTAGGCTTGTAGAAATGCTCCCCCTACAAACAAGAATTAAACCTTGGTTTTTGGTACCTAAATCATTTTGGGTTCATGAGTATTAGCTCCCCAAATCCTGGTTCCCTTGGGAATCCAAGAAGTAATAGCAGTAACATTATTAGAAGTGATTAGTTCATTAGGAACCCAAACACTCCTAATCCTTTTACCTCTAGAGGGCCTTTGGAAGCCTCTTTCTTTGTGGTTACCAAAGTTTCTTTTTACATAGTTGGGTTTTGAAGATTCATCTTTCTCAAAACTAGATTTCCCAAATTTGTTCAAAGAAGCTTTGAGATCACTCACCTCCTTGTGGTGATGATCAAGAAAATCGGAAAGAAGGTTGTTTAAATCAATATTATCATTTTCAAAATATTTTTGATTTTCTTGTGAATCCAAAACCTTCTTTTCAAGCTCCGAATTGGTTTTAGATAAGGAATCATTTTGATTTTTCAAATCAAAATTAATTTTCTTGTTTTTCAAAATCGAATCCTTATACTTTTCAATCAATTCGTCACACACCTCTTGCAAATCATCATAACTTCTTGAAGCTCATCGAAAGTAAAATCAAAAGATGATGAGTTAGAGGTTACCTTAGGATCTTCTTCGAGAGCTATGAGGCAAATATTGGCCACTTCTTGCTCCTTTTCATCAAATGATTCCTCATCACTCCAAGTAGCAACATGAGCCTTGAGCTTCTTCTTCTTCCCAAAGCTCTTCTTTTTGAGTTGTGGATAATCGGTCCTTATATGCCCCAGCTTCTTGCACTCAAAACATATGAGTTGATCCTCCCTCATTCTTGTTCTTGAAGTCTCCTCTTCGATAGAACTTTCTTCCTCTATTGGACTTCATGGACCTTGTGAACCTTTTGGCTAGCATAGTCATTTCTTATCATCATCCTCACTCGAATCGCTCTCCTCAAGGGAAGCTTTGAGAGCAATTCCAAGTTTCTTCTTCACTACCTTCTCTTCTCTTTTCTTCTCTTCTTCTCTGCCTTGTTTCATGATCTCACGAGTAAGAAGATAACACATAAGAGCATCGATCTTCAAAGTCTTCAAATCCTTTGCCTCGATGATGGCAGTCCTCTTCCCATCCCATGACTCGGGAAGAGAGTAGATGAGCTTTCGAACAATCTTGTCTTCTGGATGATTTCTCTGAAGCCTTTGAGATCGTTGATGATGACGGAGAAGCGATCGAACATCTTGGTGACGCTCTCACTGGATCCATCTTGAAATTCTTGTAACCCACTGGTCCCGGTACGGGCGGCTGACCGATCCGAGTGGGTCACACGCGGGGAAAACCGAGGCGGAACCCGCTAAGGCTCCACTTCGGTTAATGACCCTAGAAAACTTTCTTTTATTTATTATCTTGTCTAGATGCCTTATTACATTCTATGTGAAACAACGACAGCGGAAGCAACAAGCGAGGCGAACAAACAAACAACAATTTTAAAACAGTCCCTTTCAGCTATTTTTGCAAATCGTATCGATACGCTCAAAGAGGGTATTGATACGCCTTGACTAGGTCAACTGGCCAAAGTCAACTCAAGGTGATTGTATCGATACGCTGGTTGACTGTACCGATATGCCCTCAACGGTCAACTTCTCGTGGTCAATGCTACGAAGACCGTTTTGATACACCTAAGCCTATTTCGATACCCTCAATTTCTCGCCAAAATCTCAGATTTCTAGTAGCAAAATTGTATCGATACGCCTTCTTGTGTATCGAAACACTTGGCCTGAAACAAGAGGGTCGTATCGATACGGATCCAACCGTATCAATACCCCTACTGCGAACACACAGGTTTTAGCTGGTTAAGGCACAAGGGCTACCTCAAAGATACCAACTAAGACCTCCACACATACATGCATAAACTCTAAAGGCAAAACATCCTACAACAAGCATGTACAACACACATCATACATGAAAGGCCATACAAACAAAGGAATCAACATTCACCATAAAAGAGTCATACATAGCATAGCAAGGTTTCATGCCTTAGACAAGACATACACAAAAGCATAAAGGTAAGGGCAAGAGGCCAACATACAAGGCATAAGCAAGCCATAAACAAAACATCAATATGACAAAGGAGTCTAAACAAGCTCCTAACATAAAATAACAACACAAATCCCCATTGCTTAACTATTACATCAATTACTTAAAAGTCCATACTTGATGATAGCAAAAGCACTCTAGCACACTTGGAGGCCTTCTCCTTGCACAAGCAACCCACGAACTAAGGATCTTCATTGTCGAACAAATGAGATCGTAAGCGTAAAGCTTGGTGAGGGTAAGCTCATAAAACAAAGCTCGACAATACAAGGTCCAAGCACGAGCAACAACCCAAGGAAGAATGCATGTTTTCTTACATTCGAATCAACGAGATCCAAATATATATGATGCATGAACATAATATCAATATCATGCCATGCTCAACATGTCCATAAACACAACCATATGGAAACACTTTTAACAAATACATATTGACACCTAGCTATGACCCGAATACGCGGATAACAACCGTTGGAACTCATATCCAACAACTCAACCATTACCTTACGGTGGGATTACACTCATCACCGTTTCACGCGGAGGGGATTCCACTCATCCTCACACCCCGTCAATGGGATTCCACTCATCACCGACTAACATATAAAAGAAGATTTCCGAGCGTACCCGTACTCCATCTTGATGACTACTATCACCAAGACCACGCGCGCATTTCGACACTCGTGTGCACACTAAACATCCTAATGATCGATCATTTGTACCCAAGCATACTAGTGCCAATACTAACTCATTTCATAGCTCAACCTCACAACATTCTTACCAATTTTCGTGCTTAGCACGTACTCACCATGATCCACCATCATGCATCCACATTCCAACAATCACATGCATATCACAATGCATAAAACATCATGCTTCAACACACATGTATATCACAATATACATAACAACATCAATCACAAATAAATATGGAACAAGAGGCATAGTCACACAATATTCATAAGTTCACACATAGTTTTCTAAACTAAAGCTTGAGATTAGACTACCAATATAATCCCAACTCTAGGCGGGTTTACCAAGCCCGACCTAGGTCAACATGCTCGAAACAACATTTGAAAACCAATTTAAAATCGAAGAACCACTCACCGGACTTTCTAAACACAAGCAAACAACCGATCAAGCTCCCAACGGTTCCGGATTCGAATGCGAGGCTTCACCAACAAAGTTCCTTGTTTCTAAACAATCAAACCCACTCTATTAATCACCAAAACAAACACAAACCACTGTTGTAACCCATAACACCAATCAAACATCAAATTCAAGCCAAGAACACTCTCAAAACCCTCATTTTCGAGCAGCCCAATTGCATAGCCAAAAACCATTGATTCCAACACTTTTAACACACCTAATAGCTTCCAAAATAACCCCTAAACATCATACAACCATCAGCCATCAATTTCCAACACTAAACAGTCCCAAAACTCATCTTTAAAGCACTCTAAAACCCCTCAATAAACCCAAATTCGTGAATCAATATCAAACCATGTAAAAATCACATATGTTGTGTAACCCCCTTGCCCCGGTATGGTCGGCTGACCGGTTCGAGTAGGCTACACGGGGAAAACCAATGTGAAACCCGTTAAGGTCCCACCTCGGTTAGCAACCCTAGAAAATTTCTTTTAATTAAATCTTGTCTAAAGGCATATTATTTCCTAAGTGATCACGACAGCGGAAAACATCAAGAAAGATACACAATCGTACCCCAAACAACATGTTAATAGTCCATTTTACACTTACAGAGCAGGCCGTATCGATACACCAATCAAGGGTATCGATACGCCTTGACCAAGGTCAACATCCTTCAGTCAACACAGAAAGACCGTATCGATACAGCCCTTGAGCGTATCGATACGCCCTTCTCGGTCAACATCTCGTGGTCAACGAGATAAACCCGTACCGATACGCTTAGAGCCTGTATCAATATGCCAAAGCCTCACCAAAATCTCAGATTTCTAGTGAGCTTTGAGCGTATCGATACACGCCCATGTATCGATACACCAAGCCAAAACTGAGTCCTGGAGGGCAAACCGTATCGATATGGCCCTCAGGCGTATCGATATGCCCTATACTGCAAGACTTCAAAATTTAGCAAAACAACACAAGACTCAATTCTAGATGCAATTTAAGACTTCCCTAGGCACATCCAAGCATCCATTCAACATTCCACAACCTAGAACTAGCATAAAGGGCAATTTAGATGAACAACAAGGCACATACATCATGGCATTCACATAAAGGATAAACATTGCTTAAATAGGCATGCTTAAAAGCTCAAAAGGGCCAAATGGCACATGTCTTCACATATAAGGCTTGCATGCTCAACCAAAAGCAACATAAACATCCAAGGCATGACTTCTCATCACAAGCATTTAACAAGTCATAACATGGTTTACAAATCCAAGCAAAACATAATCAACATTCAACAATTATGAGTCATTCAACGCTCATACAAACACATAGTAGCCCCATTGCTAAACTAATACTTTATTTAATAAATCATACTTGAGCAACTACAAAGCTTGGAATGCCCCTTCGCCTTGCTCCTTGCTAACTCCGAGCTACTGATCTGCATTGTCGAAAATGAGAGCGTAAGCTAGAAGCTTAGTGAGGATGCTCTAAAACCAAAAACAACGACAATGCAGGGTTCAAGCATATAATCCCTTAACATCACACACAACCATACATAAGCATTAACATAGCAACTGGCTAGCAACACAAGAGTCAATAATATGGCATCTTACTTCATATTAAACTCAACAAGATAAAGCAAGTATCTCAACATAATAACCACAAGAGTAAGTACATTGGCCACTATTAGTTTACTCGGATATGCGGATTTACTCTCAACAACAACATTACCTCGGTGGGATTACACTCATCACCGAACCTCGCATGGATGGGATTCCACTCATCATCACATGCCCTACGGATGGGATTCCACTCATCATCACATATAATATAAATAAATTTCTGGTGGAATATTACATCATTGTACTCCTCCTTGATGACTTAACGCCACCAAGTCCACGCGCGAATTTGACTCAAACATGTGCACACTAATCCTAATGATCGATCATTTATACCCGGTAAGTTAACTAGTGCCAATTACTTTTAAACCATATCACACATCCATCATTTATAACACATATTCATCATCACACATATCAATGTATATACATACAAAATCAATTCATGCCTCACAAGATCAATATAAGCATAAACATCTTAAGCTTGTAAACACACAAGAAGTTAAACTACCAATTTAACTTCTACCTTGGAATGGCCTACCAAGCTCATTCCAATACCTCCACTACACACACTTGAACCAATTTAAAACAATTGAAAGTTTCACTCACCACCCTTCCTTAGCAAACCAAGCAAAGCTAGTCAAGCCTCCACAATCTTCGGAACCAATCCTGGTCCTTCTCTGATGTTTCCTCTTGCTTCTAACCAATCAAAAGTCAAGTATTACTCAACCGATTCAATGCTAAACTCGGCCACAAACCCAATTCACAAACACAAGCCAAACTTCACAATTTCAAACCCAAACTAACCACAAAAGTCTCATTTTCGTGCTCCCCAAATACCCAGCTGAAAACCACAATTTCCAACACCCAAATGACATCTAAAGGCTTCCAAAACACTTCCCTAACAACCCTATACCATCAGCCCTTCAACCCAACACAAAAATACACCAAAAACTCAAGTTTAAACACTTTGAAAAATGCCCCAAAGACCCACTTCGGGATTTTCCCAAAATCCTTCCATTTTAAGATATTAGGTGTATTTAGGTGAGACTAACTCAAAATCTAACTCAACAAACCAAAAGCAAGTGAAAAACCCATTAAAAATCCAAACTTTCAGCTAACTTGAAAAACTTGGAAATTTAAAAAGATGATGGTTTTGAAATCCAAAACCATGGAAAGGCTTGAAATGAAAAGAAGAACTCAAATATGAAATTACCTTGAGAAAATCCCTTTAAATGGTGAAGTACCTCAATGGAATAGTAACTCAAGCTTTGAGAGGGTTTGGGTTTCCTTTTCACGTTAGATTGTAAAAAGGGGAAGGAAGATGAGTTCTTTTTTTTTCTTTTAGTTTCAAAAAAGTTGTCTTCTTTTTTTAACTTATTTACAAAAATGCCACTCCTTAAATTTTTAATCTCATTTGAATCAAAACTAAGGTCCAATTAAATTAAATCGGTTTTGACGACTCGAACCAAATACACACGTCAAACTCCCAACCCTAAAACACGTGTGTTACATGTTGGACCTTTTGGATAGTAAATAACTTATCTAACAACAACAAATCGAAAGCTTAACCTAAAGCTATCAAAGTTATCATTTTTAATTCAAAATCCAAAAACTTCAAAATGCAAAATAATGGGTTTTATTGAAAACTAAAGGTATAGACATGAAGAGGACGATGTAGACAACTCAAAAACATATTTACCTTTCAAAAATCTTCAAAGATGAAGCAAGGATGTGATGGAATAGTAACCTTGAGATGAGGGAGGAAACTTGTCGTTGGATTTTTGAAGAGAAGGGGAAGATGATGATGAAATGGGTGTTTTAATTGTTTTGTTTTGTTTTTAAAATCAAAAGACTCATTTACCCTTAATGAAATGGAATATTCACAAGAGTATGAAATCCATGGTTATTTGGGTTTGCTTTAAAATATGTCCAACATAATTAATTATTTTGAAAACAAAACCTGGAACATTATTTTAATTATTTAATTCACCCGACCCCCAAACCCGGGTGTTACAATTCTCATAGCTCAAGTTGAGGAGTCCAATATTGGTCTCCTTTACATCGTTGGTGCCTTCGTATATGGCCTTGATCATGTCCCACACCTCCTTTGCACTTGTACACAAAGACATCTTCGAGTACTCATCCAATCCAAGTGCACAAAAGAGCATGTGCAAGGCCTTGTCATTTACTTGCAACATCCTTCTTTCTACATCGGTCATTTCTTGCTTGGCCTTGGGAACTTACCTTTCTTATTCTTGCTTCATCGGGATAGATGGTCCATCTTCGATTAAATCCCAAAGGAGGTAATTGTTGGATTTGATGAATAGCCTCATCTTATTCTTCCAATATGGATAGTTGTTCCCATTGAAAAATGGCGGTTTGGTAGTGGATTGTGACTCGTACAAGGCCGGAAGTAGACGTCATGGCTTTGATTGTGGATTGATGTATCTCTCCTAGAATCGACTCAAGAGGATGGTAATCCATCCAATGAGTGTAGTTTTGATACCAATTGTTGAGATAATCAATTGTGGAAGACCAAGAGGGGCTGAATTGGAAATTTAAATTTTAAAGGGAAGAAAATGAAAAATTGATGACACAAGAATTTATGGTGGGTCAAGCTTCTAACAAGCTCTACATCCACTACCACAGCTCCCCACTAAGGATTTCAACCAATTCACTAATGAATTCTTCCTCTTTTCTAGGATAAGGAGGCAATCATTACAATCGATCAAAGCTTTCTACCCAAAGCTTGATCAAGGTTCACTCTTTTACAATAAGTTGATAGCGAACTAAAAATTCCTCTCAAGTTGATATGTTTGACCAAATACAAGTTCACACAAACCCCCAAACTTGAAACAAAAGATTACAATTGAAAATACAAAAGTTGGGTACAAGATATGACTCTAAAAGCTCTTGGATGGTTGGATTTTCGCTTGATTGCTTTAAACTTGTTCAATAGTTGTTGTTGTTTCTTTGGAGACTTGATTTTATACCCCTTCATTTATTTCTAGCTGTTTGGGTAGTTGATGTCATCAATAGAGCCATTGGAGACTTTTTTTCCCGCAATAAATGTTGTTTGGTGACCAAGCGTATCAGTACATGAACACCCGTATTGGTACCTGTCAAAAAGAAGAAAGAGTCGTTGTGCGATAGCGTATCGATATGCGAAAAGGCGTATCGAAATGGGTATAGTGTAAAAACATGGGAGTATCGATACGGTAAAGGTCGTATCAGTACGGGTTTTGCTCATTGGAGTGTGTGGGGAAAGTCTAGTGAAAAATGCATCGGTACGCCTAGGGGCGTATCGGTACGGGTTAACAACTTTTTGAAGATTGGTGACTCCAACAATTGACAAGGCAACGATAACATTGTAAGCACCAAATTTTGACCAGACCCAATTACCATACCCGAATTCAAACCATACCGGTTTCCACTCAAACCATGACTCTTCCCTACTATTCATGATCTCAAAGTCTCTCCTAAAATTTCTCAACCTCTTTATTCTCCAAATCGGCCACTAACCATCCACATATCCACCATATCTGGGATTTTGATTGTTTTCAACACTTATAAATTGTTGAATTAAAGAGGGGAAGAAGGGGGAGATAAACACAAGAGAGAGGCCTGCAAAATAAAACAAAAAAAATCAGTCTTGAAATCAATTTGAAAGTAAAAGAGAAAGTTGAAGTGTTTTCTCACAATTTCCCGGCGAACGGAACATCAGCCGTCAAATCCGAACGGTCAAAATATAGAGGAGGACGAAAGGAGCGACATAATCTGAAATCAAGTCGATCCGACGGTGGAGGATAGAGATCGATGAAGAAGAAGCCGAAAAGTTCAATGTCGAATTTGAAGAGTTTGAAGCATTTTCCGGCGAAACCGGCCCCAGATTCGAACTTGGGGCGTTGAGACGAGTCCCCTACTGTAATTGGAAGTTGAACGGCCGTCATCGATGATGGCCGACGATGGCGCAGGCGGTGGCCGGAGGTGGTGGCTGTCAATGGCAGTGAAGACGTGCAGTGTTAAACTCTTTTAATGGAAGAATGAAATTAATTTAAAAAATGTTAAACTCTTTTAAATTTTAATGAAAGTTGTGAATTGGTGCAGATGTGCAGTGTTGGGAAATGATGCAGTTCACGCAAATTTTTAGGTTTTAGGGGTAATTCCGCCTTAGGTCCCTTTGCTTTTAGGAGATTTGCATTTAGGCTTTTTTTTATCCCTTATATTTTAGTTTGTTTCATTTTAGTCACTCTTTTAGATTAGTTTGTTTAGATTTTGGCCTTTAGGTTTAGTTTTTTTAATTAGATCCTTCTTCATAAAATTGATTAATAATTAAGTCTTTTGATTTGTTTGATTTGGTCCTTGTATTAAGATTTGGTAATTGAATGACTTTAATAAATTGATTAATTTGTGATTTGGTCTCTAATTAAAATTGTTCTAGTTTAATTAGGTGTCTGATTTGGGTTTGATTAATAATTTAACAGGTTTTATTTGATTAAGTTTGAATTTGTCCTTTTTTATGATTTGATTAATTTTGTTTGTTTGATTTAATTTATGCATTTGCATTTTTGAATATGTTACATTATTTTAGTAGTGCTATTAATCCCTTTTTTGAGTTTCCTTTTTTTAGACAATTAAAACCCTTAGGTACCAATTTTGGGCGTAGTGGGGGTGCTATAACCTTCCTCACTCGTAACCGACTCCCGTACCCGATGACGATCTCTGTGATGATGCATACCAGCTTTCAGGTTTTCGGTCGTACCCAACCCAAAACGACCGATGGCGACTCCAAATGTTTGCTGGGCTTTTGAAGGCCCAATTTATTCCGACCCGGACGAAAAACGGTGTCAACAGCTTGGCGACTCCGCTGGGGATATTAGAGAGTCGAGCCACAAAAAGGTATATGTTGTCTCAAAAAAAGGAAAAAAGGAATTTGAACTATTGGTGATCACAAAAATTAAAGGTTTTCGTATTTTACGGAGATTGTTTAGTACGTGGTTATCGTGTGTTCAAAGTTCCTTTGCGCACGAGCATATCATAAGCTCTGAACCCGAGCTTCATCCCGCTTAAGTGGTTGCAATCGCTACCCTTCGAGAGGTTAATCCTCCGTATAAGAATGTGTGTTGCTTCCGGGGTTTACATACTTTTTGTCTTCGAGAGGTCAATCCTTCGTACAAGCTTAAAGGAGTGAGCCCCCCTAAACTGAACTCGGTCCATAGGAGCCTATAATGGGTGAAGATCGAGGTCTTTGTTGACCTTCGTAGGTCAGTAAGGACAGTTTGGGTACCCTTTTAGAACCTTGAACCACATGTAGTGAGCCGTAGGAGTCCACCCGATTAGAGCCATGATGAACTAGAATTGTTAGTGGTCACCTACATATGTACACTCATACATTTTTTACCATGCATTAAATTTATGTTTGTACATATACATTTGTTTATGATGTACTAACCATGTTTTTGTGTTTTTTTTGTTTTTTTTTTTGTTTTTTTACCATGCATTAGATTTATGTTTGTACATATACATTTGTTTATGATGTACTAACCAATTTTTTTTGTTTTTTTCACACACATCATGCTTAGAATGTCTAATAAAGGGAAGCTGATATACGATTAGTCGTTTAAAATAGAAAGTTTTCGTAATCGAAGTTTTGAAGATTGTTCTATGAATGGTTAATTCTAAAGCAACACCTTTTATGCATTTAATCAATCGCATTGCATTTGCATGCATTCATAATTTATATGGGTAGATAATCGAGAAGCGATGTGTGGTGAAGAATAAAAAAATTCAAGAGGAAGATTTTTCAGTGCCCACACGAAGGAGACACTTGTTATTTTTTATTAAAATTTGTTTTGAGAAATCATTTTTGTAAATAAATTTTGAGCAATGAATAAATGATGATATTTTTGAAAATGAGATTTCAAACAATAGGCTATGAACAATGAGCCAGATTTATAAATTTTGAAGTTCTTTGAAAATCGAATAAATGAAATACTTTTTTAAGAATTGAGATTATAGAGCTTTGACATATGATATGATTAACCTCTCATATTCCATTTGAAACCAAAAACAAGATTCCTTGATCTTTTATCCTAAATTCTTCATGATCAATACTAGAAAAGTCAAACCTTCCAAGGAAGACGATCATCGAATAACACCATTGTTTTTTTGAAAGTTTGACTGAAAGTCAACTTTTTTTTTTACAAGATTAGCTTTCCGAGGAAGACGACATCCAAGCCACGCCTTTGTTTTTGAAAGTTCGACCTACTGCCAACTTTTTTTTATCAATACCTCAAAGACATGAAAATTAAAATGTTCACTGGTATACGAATCTTCCAACAAGAAGATAAGGTGGGGCATCCTGTGTTGATTCTGCGAATGAGATCAAATAGTTGGGGCATGTATGAAGAAAAAAAAGAAAAAAAGAAAAAAAAATGAGAAGAAAGATTAACTTTATCATTCATTATTTGTTTTTAGATGATTCTGTGAATAAATGAGTTAATTCTGAATACCTCTTATTCTAAGGGTAACTCTTTTGCGAAAATATCTATGTATGAAATGACATTTGGCATTCCTTCATCACCCCTTCACAAAAAGAGAAAATTATCATTTGTTGTCCCCGTTTGAGCCTTATAATTTTCTTTGACTTAAACCCTAACCAAGGATCACCCTCCACACTAGGGGCAAATGTGAAGAACTATCTGCTTACATGAATAAATTGACGATTCTGATCATACTACGAGGATGAAGCCTTAAAAATCAGGGGTCAAGAACAAAAAGACGTGTCTCAACCACAAGAAGTGACTTGTGCTCAAATCAAAATAAAATTCTGAATTCATGAAAAAGAGAACGAAGAAGAAAAAGAAAAGAAAAGAGAAAAGAGAAGAAAAGAAATGAAATGAATAGAATAGAACGAGGAACACAATATGGAGTCCCTCTTCAAAAATGATTATCTTGAGTCCAGTTATCTTCAAGATGAAGCGTGCGACACAATATTGTTCGAAGTTTTGGTTCCAACATTCGTGGAAATATCATGAATCCCTGAAGATAAAAATGAAATAAAGGAAATGAACTCTGGGGTGAAAACCCAAAAATGGGCAGTCTAGAGTGATCCGAAAAAGAAAATATGTGGAAGCAGATTCAAGTCGAGCAAAGTGAGATTCCAACGAAAACAATTGATCCTTGGTTATTGACCCTTAAACACTTGTTTGAGCCTATGTATCTTTTCTTTTATAACTTTGAACCATAGCCTACGTTACATGCCTATAAAGTCCATTTTGATCATACATAGATATTTGAGTTGAAGAGTCTATTTTTAGAATTGATACCTCCTCTTGGGGTTAACTCGTTTGTTTGCAGAAGATTTCTAAACCTTATAATGCATGATGAATAATCAAAAAAACAGAAAAAAGGAAAAAAATAAAAGGAGGGTTCGAAATGAAAACCCGCAAAGGGCATTTTGAACCAATGGTGAATTTGAGTCGAAACCTGAAACGACGGTTCGAATATGAAGTCAAATATACATGATTTGCACGCGAGAGATGATCCCCTAGAAGTTTAATGAAGTTCCACACACCCTAAAATCATAAGAAAGGGTTTGACGTTAGTGAACAGTTCCAGAAGTCGCGCACGAAGCTTCCAAGATCATTCGATCATTTCTGAACAAATCAATGAACATTCGAAGAATCATGTCGCATTCAAAACAACCGATCCCAAAACACATTGTACTCCAAACATACTCGTACCTTGAAATCACCAATAGTCTTGACACATGTTAAAGAGCTATAATTTTGAAAGATTGAAAGAGTAATTGATTTGTTTGATTTTCAATGAACTTAAATTTTTATGAAATGTTTCAGTTGTGAGCCTTGAGTATGGGGCACATTTTCCTTTTGCAAAAAATTTTCGAAAGCTCTTTATGATTTGAAAAATATTTTAAACTCTCTTGAGAATGAAAAAGATTCTTTTGACAAGGTTCACTCAGATTTGAAGAGCCTAGAATCAAGAATGAGGCAAGGAAAAGAAAAGACGAAAGTTTAGAAGACAAATTTGTTGGGGCAAAACTGAATTGTCACATTCTGGAAGTGATGAATTTACGCCCAATTGGAGGAAAAAAGAAGTCGAGGTGATCAAGCTTGGTTCGAGAAGGAAGACTTCCCAAGCATCTTTGCATCACCATTAACTATGAGAGCATGTATTTACATCATTGATATACATGTTTCCGTATGCATTCTTTGCACATTGATTATCAAACAGGTACAAACAGAACCTTGTCTCAAGCACGAATGAGTGATTCTACATCCAATCCAGACTCAAGAACGAATGGGTGCATATTCATTTATCGAACCTTGCCCTAATCACGAGTAAACGATTCTACATCAAATCCCGCTTCAAACATGAATGATCAGATCTTCGCCTCGAAGATGGAGTGCCGCCATTTGCCTTCAAGATGAAGGGATACCCTAAAGCCTCCAAGATAGAGTGCCACATTTGCCTTCAAGAAGAAGTGCCACTATTTGTCTCCAAGATGGAATGCCAGCATCAAGCTTCCAAGATAGAATGCCATTATTTGCCTCCTAGAGGGAGTGCTACCATTTGCCTTCGAGATGAAGTGTCAACAATTACCTCAAAGATGAGTGTTATCGTATCTAATTACTTCAAAGATGAGTAAATGAAGATGTCAGAACCATCGTCCCCAAGGATGAGGGAGTGGAGTCTTACAACCAAATTAGAATTCAACACAGCATCCTCAGGTTTGAAGAAGTGGAGTTAGATTTGGCATCCTCAGGATTGAAGGAGCTAATCAAATTTTCAACTCAGTATCCTTGGTTTTGAAGGATCAGAGTTTTCGATACAACGCCCTTGAGACAAGCGAGGTACACCTTTACAACACCCTCGAGATGAGTGGGGGATATTATGAGTTCTTGAATCCCAGTGCCCTTGAGACGAGCGGGGTACACCTTACAGTGCCTTTGAGACGAGCGAGGTGCATTCTACATCAAGAAATGAGTTCTTGAATCCTAGTACCCTTATGACGAGCGGGGTACATCTTACAGCGCCCTTGAGACGAGCGGAGTGCATTTTACATCAAGAAATAAATTCTTGAATCCCAGTGCCCTTGAGACGAGTGGGGTACACCTTACAGCGCCTTTGAGACGAGCGAGGTGCATTCTACATCAAGAAATGAATTCTTGAATCTCAGTGCCCTTGAGATGGGCGGGGTACACCTTACAGCGCCCTTGAGACGAGCGGGGTCCATTTTACATCAAGAAATAAATTCTTGAATCCCAGTGCCCTTGAGACGAGCGGGGTACACCTTACAGTGCCTTTGAGACGAGCGAGGTGCATTCTACATCAAGAAATGAATTCTTCAATCTCAGTGCCCTTGAGATGAGCGGGGTACACCTTACAGCGCCCTTGAGACGAGTGGGGTGCATTTTACATCAAGAAATGAATTCTTGAATCCCAGTACCCTTGAGACGAGCGGGGTACACCTTACAGCGCATTTAAGACGAGCGAGGTGCATTCTACATCAAGAAATGAATTCTTGAATCTCAGTGCCCTTGAGACGAGCGGGGTACACCTTACAGTGCCCTTGAGACAAGCAGGGTGCATTTTACATCAAGAAATGAATTCTTGAATCCCAGTGCCCTTGAGACGAGCGGGGTACACCTTACAGTGCCCTTGAGACGAGCGGGATGCATTTTACATCAAGAAATGAGTTCTTGAATTCCAGTGCCCTTGAGACGAGCGGGGTACACCTTACAGCGCCCTTGAGACGAGCGGGGTGCATTCTACATCAAGAAATGAATTCTTGAATCCCAGTGCCCTTGAGACGAGTGGGGTACACCTTACAGCGCCCTTGAGACGAGCGGGGTGCATTCTACATCAAGAAATGAATTCTTCAATCCCAGAGCCCTTGAGACGAGCGGGGTACACCTTACAGCGCCCTTGAGATGAGCGGGGTGCATTTTACATCAAGAAATGAATTCTTGAATCCCAGTGCCCTTGAGACGAGTGGGGTACACCTTACAGCGCCCTTGAGACGAGCGGGGTGCATTTTACATCAAGAAATGAGTTCTTGAATCCCAGTGCCCTTGAGACGAGCGGGGTACACCTTACAACGCCCTTGAGAGGAGCGGGGTGCATTCTACATCAAGAAATGAGTTCTTGAATCCCAGTGCCCTTGAGACGAGCGAGGTACACCTTACAGCGCCCTTGAGACGAGCGGGGTGCATTTTACATCAAGAAATAAATTATTGAATCCCAGCGCCCTTGAGACGAGCGGGGTACACCTTATAGCGCCTTTGAGACGAGCGAGGTGCATTTTACATCAAGGAAATGAATTCTTGAATCCCAGTACCCTTGAGACGAGAGGGGTACACCTTTACAGCGCCCTTGAGACGAGCATGATGCATTTTATATCAAGAAATGAGTTCTTGAATTCTAGTGCCCTTAAGATGAGCGGGGTACAATAAGACCTTGAAACGAGCGGGGTACATCTTACAGCGCCCTTGAGACGAGCGGGGTGCATTTTACATCAAGAAAAAAATTCTTGAATCCCAGTGCCCTTGAGACGAGCGGGGTACACCTTACAGTGCCTTTGAGACGAGCGAGGTGCATTCTACGTCAAGAAATGAGTTCTTGAATCCTAGTACCCTTATGACGAGCGGGGTACATCTTACAGCGCCCTTGAGACGAGCGGGGTGCATTTTACATCAAGAAATGAATTCTTGAATCCCAGTGCCCTTGAGACGAGCGGGGTACACCTTACAGCGCCTTTGAGACGAGCGAGGTGCATTCTACATCAAGAAATGAATTCTTGAATCCCAGTGACCTTGAGACAAGCGGGGTACACCTTCCAGCGCCCTTGAGACGAGCGGGGTACACCTTCCAGCGCCCATGAGACGAGCGGGGTGCATTCTACATCAAGAAATGTATTCTTGAATCCCTGTGCCCTTGAGACGAGCGGGGTACACCGTTCAGCGCCTTTGAGACGAGTGGGGTGCATTCTACATCAAGAAATGAATTCTTGAATCCCAGTGCCCTTGAGACGAGCGGGGTGCATTTTACATCAAGAAATGAATTCTTGAATCCCAGTGCCCTTGAGACGAGCGGGGTACACCTTATAGCGCCCTTGAGACGAGCGGGGTACACCTTACAGCGCCCTTGAGACGAGCGGGGTGCATTCTACATCAAGAAATGAATTCTTGAATCCCAGCGCCCTTAAGACGAGCAGGGTACACCTTACAGCGCCCTTGAGACGAGCAGGGTGCATTTTACATCAAGAAATGAATTCTTGAATCCCGGTGCCCTTGAGACGAGCGGGGTACACCTTACAGTGCCCTTCAGACGAGCGGGGTGCATTTTACATCAAGAAATGAGTTCTTGAATCCCAGTGCCCTTGAGACGAGCGGGGTACACCTTACAGCGCCCTTGAGAAGAGCGGGGTGCATTCTACATCAAGAAATGAATTCTTGAATCCTAGTGCCCTTGAAACGAGCGGGGTACACCTTACAGCGCCCTTGAGACGAGCGGGGTGCATTCTACATCAAGAAATGTATTCTTGAATCCCTGTGCCCTTGAGACGAGCGGGGTACACCGTTCAGCGCCTTTGAGACGAGTGGGGTGCATTCTACATCAAGAAATGAATTCTTGAATCCCAGTGCCCTTGAGACGAGCGGGGTGCATTTTACATCAAGAAATGAATTCTTGAATCCCAGTGCCCTTGAGACGAGCGGGGTACACCTTATAGCGCCCTTGAGACGAGCGGGGTACACCTTACAGCGCCCTTGAGACGAGCGGGGTGCATTCTACATCAAGAAATGAATTCTTGAATCCCAGCGCCCTTAAGACGAGCAGGGTACACCTTACAGCGCCCTTGAGACGAGCAGGGTGCATTTTACATCAAGAAATGAATTCTTGAATCCCAGTGCCCTTGAGACGAGCGGGGTACACCTTACAGTGCCCTTCAGACGAGCGGGGTGCATTTTACATCAAGAAATGAGTTCTTGAATCCCAGTGCCCTTGAGACGAGCGGGGTACACCTTACAGCGCCCTTGAGAAGAGCGGGGTGCATTCTACATCAAGAAATGAATTCTTGAATCCTAGTGCCCTTGAAACGAGCGGGGTACACCTTACAGCGCCCTTGAGACGAGCGGGGTGCATTCTACATCAAGAAATGAATTCTTCAATCCCAGTGCCCTTGAGACGAGCGGGGTACACCTTACAGCGCCCTTGAGACGAGCGGGGTGCATTTTACATCAAGAAATGAATTCTTGAATCCCAGAGCCCTTGAGACGAGCGGGGTACACCTTACAGCGCCCTTGAGACGAACTGGATGCATTTTACATCAAGAAATGAGTTCTTGAATCCCAGTGCCCTTGAGACGAGCGGGGTACACCTTACAGCGCCCTTGAGACGAGCGGGGTGCATTCTACATCAAGAAATGAGTTCTTGAATCCCAGTGCCCTTGAGACGAGCGAGGTACACCTTACAGCGCCCTTGAGACGAGCGGGGTGCATTTTACATCTAGAAATAAATTATTGAATCCCAGTGCCCTTGAGACGAGCGGGGTACACCTTATAGCGCCTTTGAGACGAGCGAGGTGCATTTTACATCAAGGAAATGAATTCTTGAATCCCAGTACCCTTGAGACGAGCGGGGTACACCTTTACAGCGCCCTTGAGACGAGCATGATGCATTTTATATCAAGAAATGAGTTCTTGAATTCTAGTGCCCTTAAGATGAGTGGGGTACAATAAGACCTTTAAACGAGCGGGGTACATCTTACAGCGCCCTTGAGACGAGCGGGGTGCATTTTACATCAAGAAATAAATTCTTGAATCCCAGTGCCCTTGAGACGAGCGGGGTACACCTTAAAGTGCCTTTGAGACGAGCGAGGTGCATTCTATATCAAGAAATGAGTTCTTGAATCCTAGTACCCTTATGACGAGCGGGGTACATCTTACAGCGCCCTTGAGACGAGCGGGGTGCATTTTACATCAAGAAATGAATTCTTGAATCCCAGTGCCCTTGAGACGAGCGGCGTACATCTTACAGCGCCTTTGAGACGAGCGAGGTGCATTCTACATCAAGAAATGAATTCTTGAATCCCAGTGCCCTTGAGACGAGCGGGGTACACCTTTCAGCGCCCTTGAGACGAGCGGGGTGCATTCTACATCAAGAAATGAATTCTTGAATCCCAGTGCCCTTGAGACGAGCGGGGTACACCTTCCAGCGCCCTTGAGACGAGCGGGGTGCATTTTACATCAAGAAATGAGTTCTTGAATCCCAGTGCCCTTGAGACGAGCGGGGTACACCTTTAAGCACCCTTGAGACGAACGGGGTGCATTCTACATCAAGAAATGAATTCTTGAATCCCAGTGCCCTTGAGACAAGCGGGGTACACCTTCCAGCGCCCTTGAGACGAGCGGGGTACACCTTCCAGCGCCCTTGAGACGAGCGGGGTGCATTCTACATCAAGAAATGAATTCTTGAATGCCAGTGCCCTTGAGACGAGCGGGGTACACCTTCCAGCGCCCTTGAGACGAGCGGGGTGCATTCTACATCAAGAAATGAATTCTTGAATCCCAGTGCCCTTGAGACGAGCGGGGTACACCTTTCAGCGCCCTTGAGACGAGCGGGGTACACCTTCCAGCGCCCTTTAGACGAGCGGGGTGCATTCTACATCAAGAAATGTATTCTTTAATCCCAGTGCCCTTGAGACGAGCGGGGTACACCTTTCAGTGCCTTTGAGACGAGTGGGGTGCATTCTACATCAAGAAATGAATTCTTGAATCCCAGTGCCCTTGAGACGAGCGGGGTGCATTTTACATCAAGAAATGAATTCTTGAATCCCAGTGCCCTTGAGACGAGCGGGGTACACCTTATAGTGCCCTTGAGACGAGCGGGGTGCATTTTACATCAAGAAAATGAATTCTCAAATCACAGTGCCCTTGAGACGAGCGGGGTACACCTTACAGAGCCCTTGAGACGAGCGGGGTGCATTCTACATCAAGAAATGAATTCTTGAATCCCAGTGCCCTTGAGACGAGCGGGGTACACCTTACAGCGCCCTTGAGACGAGCATGGTGCATTTTACATCAAGAAATGAATTCTTGAATCCCAGTGCCCTTGAGACGAGCGGGGTACACCTTACAGTGCCCTTGAGACGAGCGGGGTGCATTTTACATCAAGAAATGAGTTCTTGAATCCCAGTGCCCTTGAGACGAGCGGGGTACACCTTACAGCGCCCTTGAGACGAGCGGGGTGCATTCTACATCAAGAAATGAGTTCTTGAATCCCAGTGCCCTTGAGACGAGCGAGGTACACCTTACAGCGCCCTTGAGACGAGCGGGGTACACCTTATAACGCCTTTGAGACGAGTGAGGTGCATTTTACATCAAGGAAATGAATTCTTGAATCCCAGTACCCTTGAGACGAGCGGGGTACACCTTTACAGCGCCCTTGAGACGAGCATGATGCATTTTATATCAAGAAATGAGTTCTTGAATTCTAGTGCCCTTTAGACGAGCGGGGTACACCTTACAGCGCCCTTGAGACGAGCGGGGTGCATTCTACATCAAGAAATGAGTTCTTGAATCCTAGTGCCCTTGAGACGAGCGGGGTACACCTTACAGCGCCCTTGAGACGAGCGGGGTGCATTCTACATCAAGAAATGAGTTCTTGAATCCCAGTGCCCTTGAGACGAGCGAGGTACACCTTACAGCGCCCTTGAGACGAGCGGGGTACACCTTATAGCGCCTTTGAGACGAGCGAGGTGCATTTTACATCAAGGAAATGAATTCTTGAATCCCAGTACCCTTGAGACGAGCGGGGTACACCTTTACAGCGCCCTTGAGACGAGCATGATGCATTTTATATCAAGAAATGAGTTCTTGAATTCTAGTGCCCTTTAGATGAGCGGGGTACAATAAGACCTTGAAACGAGCGAGGTACATCTTACACCGAGAAATGAGTTCATGAATTTCAGCACCCTCGAGACGAGCGGGGTGCATTATCAACGCAAATGCATTTCTCACCGAACAAAATTTGTTGCTTTTTTGTCTTTGCCCTATTCCTCTTACTCGAGCAATGGGCAAAGAGGGGCAGTTGTAAGCACCAAATTTTGACCAGACCCAATTACCATACCCGAATTCAAACCATATCGGTTTCCACTCAAACCATGACTCTTCCCTACTATTCATGATCTCAAAGTCTCTCCTAAAATTTCTCAACCTCTTTATTCTCCAAATCTGCCACTAACCATCCACATATCCACCATATCCGGGATTTTGATTGTTTTCAACACTTATAAATTGTTGAATTAAAGAGGGGAAGAAGGGGGGAGATAAACACAAGAGAGAGGCCTGCAAAATAAAACAAAAAAATCAGTCTTGAAATCAATTTGAAAGTAAAAGAGAAAGTTGAAGTGTTTTCTCACAATTTCCCGGCGAACGGAACATCAGTCGTCGAATCCGAACGGTCAAAATATATAGGAGGACGGAAGGAGCGACATAATCTGAAATCAAGTCGATCCGACGGTGGAGGATAGAGATCGATGAAGAAGAAGCCGAAAAGTTCAATGTCGAATTTGAAGAGTTTGAAGCGTTTTCCGGCGAAACCGGCCCCAGATTCGAACTTGGGGCGTTGAGACGAGTCCCCTACTGTAATTGGAAGTTGAACGGCCGTCATCGACGATGGCCGACGACGGCGCAGGAGGTGGCCGGAGGTGGTGGCTGTCAATGGCAGTGAAGACGTGCAGTGTTAAACTCTTTTAATGAAAGAATGAAATTAATTTAAAAAATGTTAAACTCTTTTAAATTTTAATGAAAGTTGTGAATTGGTGCAGATGTGCAGTGTTGGGAAATGATGCATTTCACGCAAATTTTTAGGTTTTAGGGGTAATTCCGCCTTAGGTCCCTTTGCTTTTAGGAGGTTTGCATTTAGGCTTTTTTTATCCCTTATATTTTAGTTTGTTTCATTTTAGTCACTCTTTTAGATTAGTTTGTTTAGATTTTGGCCTTTAGGTTTAGTTTTTTTTTAATTAGATCCTTCTTCATAAAATTGATTAATAATTAAGTCTTTTGATTTGTTTGATTTGGTCATTGTATTAAGATTTGGTAATTGAATGACTTTAATAAATTGATTAATTTGTGATTTGGTCTCTAATTAAAATTGTTCTAGTTTAATTAGGTGTCTGATTTGGGTTTGATTAATAATTTAACAGGTTTTATTTGATTAAATTTGAATTTGTCCTTTTTTATGATTTGATTAATTTTGTTTGTTTGATTTAATTTATGCATTTGCATTTTTGAATATGTTACATTATTTTAGTAGTGCTGTTAATCCCTTTTTTAAGTTTCCTTTTTTAGACAATTAAAACTCTTAGGTACCAATTTTGGGCGTAGTGCGGGTGCTATAACCTTCTTCACTCGTAACCGACTCCCGAACCTGACGACGATCTCGGTGTTGACGCAGACCAATTTTACAGGTTTTCGGTCGTACCCAACCCAAAATGACCGATGGCGACTCCAAGTGTTTGATGGGCTTTTGAAGGCCCAATTTATTTTGACCCGGACAGAAAACGGTGTCAACAAACATCATTAAATGCCAAGATTTGAAAATCTTAAGACCGTATCGATACACACAACCAACAACACAAACCCAAATGAAGGTCGTGTCGATACGGGTACAACCATATCGGTACGCTTTTGCGATTAAAATTCTAGTAGCTAAAAGTCGCATCGAAACACCTAAGGGTGTATCAATACTCCTGGGCGTTTTTGGTTAGTTGAGTATAAAACACTTGGAAATTTTTTTTGGGTTTTAAGTTTTGGACTTAGAAACAAATTTTAATTCGAAACCATTGTCATTTTGTGAGACTTTTGAGTACATAAAATTTATTTAATTTTACAATTTGATACTTAAACAATTCGTTATATCAAAATCAAATATAGGTTTTACAGTCACTGTAGGCAATGCTTCATTACCCCTAGTGGGAATGCTTTTGAACCAAATATGGGTATATGATTTCGAAAAAAAAAATATTCCCCTTGATAATAATCTTTTCCTTCATCCAAACGCCCTCGTGAAAACAGAGAAATCATCAACAAAGCATATACGAGTCAACCTAATCTTTCTACATTTACGATGGAAATCAAAGACAACGTTCTTTCCAGACAAATTCAATAAGCTTGAACATTCATAACAATTATAATAGTGGTTAGTAATAATGGTTAATTTGTAAAATGTAATTATTTTATTTTTAAACTTTTAGTGTTATGAATATATTGACACAATATTTAAAAATCGAGGAACCCAACAAGTGACTATGTGGAAAAGCAGACGACGTTTATATTAAGAGACATAAGTTCGAATTGCTTTGTCTTCAAGATGTATGTATATTGTCAAAAGGTTAAGAATATTTATAAACATATACAACCTTGTAACCACTTTTAGACTATTCTAAAAAATTGAGGGTCATTTCTTTTAAAATTATAGACAAAATTAGTTATTATGTCATTTTATGATTTATATGACAGATTTTTATCTATAAATTAATTCAGGTGGCTAATTTGTAATTTTTTAAATTTGAGTGGCCTAAATAAAAGCTTATCAATGGTAGGGAAACTATCTACACAATTTACCCTTTTTAAAATACATTCAACATAGATTAAATTTTATTCACCATCATTTATCTATTTTTTAAAATAGTATAAAAGTGATCATAAGGTAGTATTTTTATAGATATTCTTAACATTTGACAATGCACGAATATTTTATAGACAAAATGATTTGAACTCGTATCTTATTTAATGAGTAAAATAAGTAAATAAATACCGAAAATTCTACTTAAAATAATTAAAAAATGTAACCTTTTTACTTGTTAAAAATGTTGCTGCATTATGATTCACCGATGGTGTATATGTCGAGTCACAATTTTGATCTAAAGAAATTTCAACCCATTACTTGAAAATGTGATAAAAATATAAAGTTATACTTTTATATTAATATTTCTATAATTTATAATTAAATTTAAGTTAGAAAATTATTTCTTTTATTTAAATAGAATACGAGTCGGATCAAATCGGCTCAAGATTAGAGGTGAGTATTCGATTGAGTTGAGTCAAAGAAATTAGAGTTAGTAGAATTGACGAGTCCTATTTTATAACTCAATTTTTATTTGAAATTTTTTCGAGTCGAGCAGAATTGTTTGAGTTTCTCCTCAAATTAAATTTTAAATATTTATAGTATTATAATACTAATTGGTTTCAAATTAAACTTGTTATAACCATATACAACATACATATATTTTTTCATATATTTCTTCATAACGTTCGAGTTTATGGTACTCATTACTAAAAAGTTCGAGTAATTGAAGTCTCATTTTGTAACTCAAACATTATTTGAAATTTTTTTCAAGTCGAATCAAGTTTATGAAATTACGACTAAAGTAAAAAATGAGTTTATGAAATTATGATTCCAACCAAATAGAGTCGAAAATTTTGGTTCTTTCAAGTCGAGTTTTACTCACCCCTACTTAAGATGTTCAAATTCGATCCAAATTGATCCGAACATGGCATTCGAAATATGGATAGATCTGATTGATACAAAATGAAAATGATATATGTTCATATGGGAAGCCTGAGGAAGTGGGGATCCGTTAGAAATTAACTGTTTCCAAACAAAGAAAATGAATGAACATTGACCCGCTGATCTCACAATCCTGTTATGGATGATTTCATCCACAGGTCCCACACAGACGAGAGACGTATAAAAGAAGAAGAGAGTCAAAAGAGGCCTTCCATTTTTCATACACATTCAATTTTGGTGCCGAATCAATTCAAACATGGCGAGGTTTGGAGTGAAACGGGACGTTGCGGTATCGATAATGCTGAATTCCATCAACTTTGGGCTGGCTTTCATGTTAGTTTCGGCTGATAGGAGCTTGAGGAACGGAGAATCGGGCGACCAATCCGAAACCGATGATAACTATTTTGTCAAAGCTGCTAATCTCTTATGGAAATCTGATCGATCAGGTTATCAACATGTTTGGCCCGTAAGAACGTATTCGAATCGAAATTCAAATGTAGTTTCGTTTGATTTACATCGTTCCGTATAAGATTTGATTTTGTTTTTAATGTAGGATATGGAATTGAATTGGCGATCTGTGCTGGGAACTTCGATTGGATTTTGTGGAGCAGCGTTTGGGAGTGTAGGAGGAGTAGGCGGAGGTGGCATTTTTGTTCCCATGCTTAGCCTTATTGTTGGATTTGATCCGAAATCCGCCACTGCTATTTCAAAATGTATGTTCTTATTTCATTATTCGTTTCGGATCTTTGCAGTTGCATGAAGAAAAGATAATCTGATTGTAGCATTTTATGAACTTATTAGGAAAATAGATGATTCTTATGCTGGATGAGTTCAATGATTGCATTTTCCTAGGTATGATCATGGGTGCAGCAACTTCAACTGTTTACTACAACCTTAAGCTAAGGCACCCCACACTTGACATGCCTATCATCGATTACGATTTGGCTCTGCTTATCCAGCCGATGCTCATGCTCGGAATTAGCATCGGAGTCACGTTTAACGTGATCTTCGCGGATTGGATGGTCACGGTTTTACTTATCATTCTCTTTGTAGGTAAGTTGTTTGATGATTTGTTGCTGCGTTTGCTCTTGGGATAATGTTGTTTTAGCAGTATCTGTCAATATCGATGGTATGGCTTGTAGGAACCTCAACTAAGGCATTCATCAAGGGTGTTGAAACGTGGAAAAAGGAAACCATACTGAAACAGGTAGTAACAATTTTTATCATCGAGATTGATAACATTTCTGCAGCCAAGCTTATCAACAACACAATTCTGCTTTAGTATGTCGTATTCGAATATTACTTGGTAGAGAGGTAGATTCAAATTAAATTTGTCCCTTGTGAAGTTAATACTGCTGCTCACTTTGTTACACAACATGGTAAAGGTATGCCAGTAGGAGCTGCATGAAAGTATTCAATTAGATAGAGTCAGTTCTACTGAAGAAGAATTCATATAGTTCTTAGTTTCATCTTTACTTCTTGCATGTAACAAAAAAAAAACATTTTTTAACTCTTAGTCTCATCCTGATGTGAACAGAATTGTGAGCACTGTATAATTTTCTCCTTTCCATTGTGATTTCCAGTATGAATTTAAGTTGTGTGTGTGTGTGTATTATCATAATCAATTGCTAGCTATCTGAAATCCGCTAGTCTTGGATTTTAGGAGGCTGCCCGGCGCTTGGAATCAAATGGTCAGTTGCCTTCTTCCTCTAATAAGTCCTTGAGATCATTGGTGGTCTCCTCTAGACTTGTGAAATAATCCCATATATATGATTTCAGGTGTCGGCAGCAGTGCGGATTACAGACCTCTTCCGAGTGGCCCGAACTCTAACCGTCCGAAGGATAATACAGACAGACAAGTAGGTTGACTGTAACCCCACTTTTACTCGCTTCCAATCTTCTCTTGAAACTTATTCAGTGCAATTATTGCAGGTCACAGTTCTGGAGAACGTTTGCTGGAAAGAACTTGGGCTTCTTTGTTTTGTTTGGGTTGCATTCCTCATAGTGCAGATTTCCAAGGTTCTGTTTCTTCAGCTCTATTTGCTGCTTTAAGTATTTATAGAATATGGATTGTTGAACCAGAACTGATACAGTACAGCTTTCGTCGACAGAACCGTACAACTACTACTTGTTCTGTAGGGTATTGGATGCTGAACTTGATGCAGGTACCTTATAATCTTTTTCATTTCTGTTGCCTCTTTTCCATTTGTCGAATTGCATGGTCATGATGCAATATCTGAGCATCATGGATCAATGATGATATTTGCTGAAACAGTTTCTTCAAAATCCGGTTTAACGAGTCCCTTTTGTTCCCCAGATCCCCGTTTCAGTTGCAGTGACTCTGTATGAGGCGGTAGGTCTATACAAAGGACATAGAGTAATAGCATCCAAGGGAGAGCATGGTACAAATTTTACGGCGTATGAGCTTTTTGGCTACTGTTTTTTCGGAGTGCTAGCCGGGATTGTTGGTGGTCTACTTGGCCTCGGTGGAGGATTTATCATGGGTCCATTGTTCTTGGAGTTGGGTATCCCTCCTCAGGTAATAACATGATAGTTTATCCAGTGTTTGTAAATGTTGATCTTTAGGCTTCTTATCAACATCTGGTGTATAGGTCTCAAGTGCCACGGCAACCTTTGCCATGACATTCTCCTCGTCGATGTCGGTCATTGAATATTACCTTCTGAAACGTTTTCCGGTACATTATGGTAAGTTTGTAATTCAGAACGACATGGATTTATGGTTGTTTTGTTCTCATACTTTCTTTGTCTGCAGCTCTTTACTTCACTGCAGTGGCTACCTTTGCCGCCATTGTCGGACAACATGTTGTGAGAAGGCTGATAATGTTTTTCGGAAGGGCATCTCTGATCATCTTCATTCTAGCATTCACCATATTCGTTAGTGCAATATCACTAGGTGAGCTCCGATTTACGGGAAAAAAGTCGTAGTTTAGTGACGAATGATCGGTTACTCGGTTATTTATTAAATGATACGGAATTACACGAACTCTGAGATATATTTCGGGTTATGATTCGGCAGGTGGCGTTGGCATATCGAACATGATCGGAAAGATTCAGCGGCATGAGTATATGGGATTCGAGAACCTCTGCAAGTATGATGGCTAGCACTTGAGGCTTTCTTCTTTACCTCTACTGTTTTTTGTTTCTCAAATGCAATAGAAATTGCCTGGTTTTTGTTTCATTCTTTGGGTTATATCACTAATTTTCTTTTCTTTTTTTGATAAATAGAGAAAAAATGTAGCCATGTGCCTTGTTAATTTTTTTTTATATTGTAATTGTAGTATCTGAAGATAATATCACTCATTTCCAGTTTTTATTTTATTTTCTCAATCTTATTTCATTTAATGCTTTTAGTGCTATTATAAAAGAGTTAATTCCAGCACATGTCCCCAAACTATGACCCTCATTCTATATTGGCCCCCAAACTTTTAAACATTTCAGTTATATCCTCAAACTATGACTCTCGTTCTAAATTGATCTCTAAACTTTTGAATGTTTTAATTTTATCCCTAAACTATATCTCTCATTCTAAATTGATCTCCAAACTTTTGGAACATTTAAATTTTATCCTCAAATTATCGTTTATGACACATTATATTATTACATAATAGACATCAGTGTTTACATAGCAATTAATATTTTTATGATGATGCTATGAGCATGGGATATGATTAACATATGCTAATATTTTGAGGATTTTGGGGGAATGAAATTGGACTGTTCTAAAGTTTAGGGATTAATTTAGAATGAGAGACATAGTTTGAAGATGGAATTAGAAAGTTTAAAAGTTTAAGGACCAATTTAAAATGAGAGTTATAGTTTAAAGACATATGGTACAATTAACTCATTATAGAATAAAAAATCTTCTAAAATACCATTGTATTTAATTGTAATATATATTATATTTTTTATTATTAGAATTATTAATATAATTTTATAAATTTAATGATATCCGTTTTATATTATTCATTTTTAAGTTCATTATTAATTTCCTTTTATATTTATTTTTTTGACTTTTGTATTTATTTTTTAAACCCATAATATTTAGACATAATATAATGTCAAGGCAAACTATTAATTGTTTAACAAATATTAGCGACCAAATTGTGAGATTTTCAAAGTTAAGTCCTTAAATTCGGGGGGCAATGGGCATTGCTTATCGGGATCGAACCGGAATGCTGTTCGATATAAGAGCTGTTGGGCTAATTCCAAAGGCAGGGGTTTCAAATCATGAACATGAATAAGACAGAATTCTGCAACCTTTGGATTTCTTGTTGTGATAATAATCCTACAACCTTTGTTGTTGTCTAACAAAACATGTTCTATACTACACATCATCAAAAACTGCAGCATACCTCTTGTCCACTAAATATTCTCTGGACTTGCTAATGGGCTCCTCTTCGTCCATCCGACCGATCGAATCGAGAGCCGACTCTTTCTTTGCATCGTAAAACCATCTCAACAACATCAAAAAATTATATAGGAGGATAAAGATGAAAAAAAGTTCAATAAACAAAAACTAAGATATACTCCATAGATATTCTATAATTGTATTAGTTAAGTTTCTATCAATAAAGTCATGAGCTAAATCAAGAACGACATCATATGAGTACATCTCGGAGTATCAACAAGTCTTTATCTCAATTGAGTAATTTTTGTATGATTTTAAAAATATAAATTATAATATTATTGAATCCAAAGAATGTTGTTCCTCTCAAAGAACCAGATTCAAAAAGTTTTGTTGCGTGTACTTTTATTGGTTAAAAAATAAATTGTGATATATGACTACTGGATAATTCTTTTTAATATATGAAGAATTAGGGATCGGCACGGGTTGGTCATGTTATTTTTTTGGTTGATTAAAATCTGACCTGAAAATAATTATTTTAAATTTGAACTTGATCTGATTTGAAAATTATTCACCTTCACCCGATCTAATCTATAAAAAATTAATTTTAGGGGATTAATTGTAAAATAAATTAATTTTAGAGATCTAATTGTAAAAAAAATGATTTAATTTTAGGAACCTAATAGTAAAAAAATCAATTTTAAGGGACCTAATTATAAAAAATATATAAAGAGGGGGTATTATTACAAAATTACAATATTAGTCCCGAGTCAGGTCGGATTTTTTTTCACCCTAAACCCAAACTCAACCTTACCGTTAATAAAAACACGACTCGACACGAACCCGACTTTTTCACACACAAAACCTCGACCCGATCGGGTCCAGGTAAAATGCTCATCCCTAGAAAGAATTGTTATTTTCATATATTCTTATGAGTTATATTTTGATACACAAACTATGTAAAAAAAATTACACACCACTTCATATTTAAACTATAAAATCTAAAACCTAAATTCTTAACCCTAACATCCTAAAACCTAAATCCTAAACTTTAAAACATAATCATAAATCCTAAATTCTAAACCCTACAACCTAAATCTCTAAACCCTAAATTGAAAGGCTTGTGTAAACTTTACGCAAGCTTGTGTATCAAAGTATTTTCTTTTATATAAGTATTTATATTCGATACACATGCGGTGAAAACAAAAAAGTTTTAACAAGCAACTTAGTTTATGGTTCAGTACTAGAATTTACGATTTAGAAGTTAGAGACTTAGGTTTAGAAGTTTGTAATTTAGGGGGTTTGGTTAGAATTTAATGTTTTATAGTTAGAATTTAAGGTTTAGGGTAATATGATAAGAAATTTAAGGCTTAACCTATAAACCCTAAAATTTAACCTCCAACTCTAAATTCTAACCACAACTCATCAATTCTAAACCATTAAACCTAAACTTCTAACATCTAAACCGTAAAATCTAACCTTACACCCTAAAATTACGGTGCTAAACTTTTTGTTCTCATCGGCTCATGTATACAATAATTTTATAATATAATTTTTACACCTAATTAAAAGTTTTATTGTTATTTTTGATTTTTTAAAACTTAAAATATTTTTATGTTTGAAAGAACTTAAAATATTTTATTAATAAACTACTATTTTATTATTATACTAAAATAAATAAAAAATTTAATAAATATTAAATTGCACTTTATATTTGTCTAAAATTAGATTTTTCATCCTAATTTAAACGGTTTAAATCTATAATGTTTTAAATTATTTATTAGGAATAAAAAAATATTGGTGGTTATTAACGGTGTTGATCCAAGTGGTAAGCAGCTTGATATCGCTTAAACAAGTATCGAGTTCGAGTATCTGTGTATGCAGAAAATCCCCATCAGGAGACTCATCCACTAAAACTAGGTGTGCGAGTGCAACATAAGTCGATCCAAATTAATCATGACAAAATCTTAAAAACCAGAAGAGAAAAAAAAAAATATTACTGTTTTATCCTAAAACTAAGTATTTGAATAGAAGAATCTAATAAGTATTAAATTACAACTGTATTTTTCTTGAATGGTATTTTTATTATAATTTCAATTATTATTTTATACTATAATTAAATAAAAAATTACTTAGATAAATTTCGTTGAAATTATTAAATGTATATTAAATCTTAAATTACCCTTTCAAAATAAAATAAGCATCATATCAAAATAAGTATTAAATTATTTTATTTTTTTAAGCATATTTTTTTCCTTTTAAGCACTTTTTTTTAAGCGTCTAAACTATTATTTTTTTATTTTTTTAAAATTAATCGAGGCATATATTCTAACTAACAAAAAATTATTGTTTGAATAACTAGAAGTGATATAAAAAGTTAAAGAGACTTAAAAAGAAAAATATATAATTTGAGTAATTATTTTAATATTAAGCCCAAAAATATTTACTTTATATTAAATCTTTAGATAGTCTGCAGGCGTTTGTGTACTGGTCTCCCAATATTTCCTTAACCGAAGGGGGGAAGAAACCCTAATTTTGTCTCTGGCTTCCCAAGAGACGAAACGAAAGGGGAAATTTTGAAGCAAAAACAAAATGGTTTTTTACTTCAAAGCCCGACCTGAAGCTGGCGATTACACCATCTTCATGGGTCTTGATAAGTACGAAAACGAGGAGCTCATCAAATACGGCTTCATCGAAGATATCTGGTAATTACTTTTTCGATTTTCTTTCCGGATGCATTGTAATTTCTTTGTTTATATTTCTCCATTGTTGCTGCAAATCAAAGCAAATTAGGTTTCCTTTTCCCTTTCCCTTTCCTCTTTTAGAATTATATATGAATTTCGATGATTGGGTTTTTTTTCTTCTAATTATTATTGCAAGGTTTCATGTGGATAAAATGTCTTCTGCCCATGTTTATTTAAGACTTCAAAAGGGTCAAACCATTGATGATATAAGCGAAGGGTTGCTAGAAGATTGTGCTCAGCTTGTTAAAGCTAATTCCATCCAAGGTTTATTTTAATTTCATCAATGTAATTTTAATATGGTTTGATGTAATAATTTATGCATATGTTTTGATTTTTATGTGAGGTTAGGCAACAAGGTAAACAATATTGATGTTGTTTACACTCCATGGTCCAATTTGAAGAAAACTCCTTCCATGGATGTTGGTCAAGTTGGCTTTCACAATTCCAAGATGGTAAAACTTCTCTATTACTTTCGTTGTTTTCGGTAGTGCTATTTTCCTTCTTTTTTCGGTTTCTAGAATGCATCATTTTCTGGTTTTATCATTTGATTTAGGTTCGAACTGTAAGAGTTGAGAAGCGGATAAACGAGATAGTTAACAGGTTGAACAAGACTAAAGTGGAAAGGAAACCTGATTTGAAAGGTATGTGAATGCCCGCGGTTCCATTTTCTGTTAGGATCAACGGTAGTATTATAATTGTTTATGAAAGATACTCGTGTGATTTCTGTCTTTTTCTAGTTTGCTTGGTAGATGCGGTAACATAGGTTTTGCCTTTTGCATCTTCAGTACTACCTCTCATTTAGTATTTTGAAGCTAGAATTATTTTTTTTTATCTTTGATTAAACTAATGCCGTGCCGTTAATGTAATGTGTTGTTGCAGCTGAGAAAGAAGCAGTTTATGCAGCAGAAAAAGCAGAGAGAAAGCAACAGCTGAGGGAAAAAGTGAGCCCCTTTGTCTTTGTTTTGTTTTTCTTATTCGGTCAATTTGATATTGGCTACATTAGCTTATGGTTTTGGATATGCTATCGAACACGGATATCCTTACTGATTGTAGCATGAAAATAAAAGTTATCCTACTCGATTTTGTTTAGGGTGAAAAATAGTTATATTTCATGAAGCTGAGGCGGGAGTGCGATGATCCATAAAGAATATAGCATATGCCATAAGTTTTCATTTAGTTAAATATATGTACAGTGGTGCAGTTCTATATACATGTGCATCGATTTTTGCTAGCACAATAATATAGTAAAATTCCGGGGTCAGTGTGGCACAATGTTTGGACTTGTGTTCAGCTCTTTTTGGCTGAATAGTTTAGGTTTTAGGGTAAGAGTTTCATATGATTGTATTCGTTGGATTTGATGTGGCTCATTATCTAGTATTTATAACGTAGGAGCTAAACTTTAAGTGTGTTTTACAATTCATGCATCGTGATTTGAAAATCTGCAGATTATAGTATCATCATGTGCACACATGCACCCGTTTTAAATTGGATATTGAAAATGAAACCATTTGATTTCTTTGGCAGAAACGACGAGAGGAGCTTCAAAGGCTTGAAAAGGAAAGACAAGCAGAAATAAGAAGTTACAAGGGTCTGATGGTCTCTGAAAAGATGACATCAAACAAACAAATTGCATCGACAAGCAAGTCTCTCCAGGAACTAGAAGAGGATTTTATGTGAAATTTTTTGGTATTTCCTCACCAATTATGATTCTTCTAGCTGCCAGAAACTTGCTGTCCTTCAAAGAAGGGTGTTTTGTGTTTCCTTTTTCATTGCAAGCTCGAAGTTATTTGCCTCCTGATTAAGTCACCTCGCTCAGGCTATTACCTCCATCGGTTTTGATGCGAAAAAAGAAACTAGAAAAATGTAGAATGAAGTTAAGCTTGAGTGTGGGCGAGATGAACTTCTGCAATAGGTGCCATAGATTCTACCGGACATTATTCAAATATCCGTTGCTTCTTTTTTCGATTTATATTTGTTCTGAACGCAAATTTGCATGATCATGCTCTATGGTAGCATGGTTTTGATATTCCTGTGCTTATGACAGTTTTGCAACGTAAGGGTTGAGAATGTGGATTCTTGAAGTTCTATGTTGGTACTTCAAAGTCCTGGATTTAAGCTATATCTTCTTCATTTTAATATATCAACTTTTTAGTTTTAATGATCTGTATTTAATTAAGGGTTAACTACCCTATTCTTAACTGGTCAATTCTATTTTGACCACTGAATGAAAAAGTTTTTCAATTAGGTCACTAAACTTTCATTACGGTACACATTATCTGAAAAAACATTAGAGAGATAATAGATAAAGTTATACTTTAGTTACGATCTTTATTTATGGTGAATATTCATATATTAAATGAGACTTTAATATACTTTATTATTAAGTTTAATATTCATTGAAATTAGGGTTTTCATCTTATGCCTATAAATATAATGTTTGGAGAAAGAATTGTATACAATCTTACATTGAAAATATAATACAAGTCTCTCTCTTTGTCTCTCATCTTGTTCTTGTTCATCTATTTTGTTCTTGCTCTTTAGTTTATTTACAACATGTTACCAGCACGAGACTTTAACCAATTGAGGTGTTTGTCGTTCGAATTTTAAAAAAAATACTGAAAATATTTTGATTTTAGCATGAATCAAAGATAAGGTTATTTTTTCCTTAATTACCGATTATATTTTTCTCTTGATTTTTAACTTAATTTTTAATTTTTGAAAAATTATTAGTTGCTCAATATTAGTGCAAATAGAAAGTGGCATCAATACCAATGTTGTAAGAGCAGAGTCACTGTTGTAATAATAATAATAATAATAATAATAATAATAATAATAAAAAAAAAAAAGAAGATACAATTGAAAAGTAAAGCTTAGGTGAATTGCACATTAATTGATAGAGAAACGTGATGGTCTCTATCATCAAAAGAGCGCTAAAATCCTCATTGCTTTCCAAAAATATTGTACTAGTCGATAATTGAATCTGAATCTGTACCGTGTTTTTATAATATTTTAGTTTATGATTAATTATTAATATCTTTTATTTGATGAAAGTTGATATTTGTAACCGTGTTTTGAGTTTTACATATATTTAAATGATTTGAAAAGAGACGTGATATAAATAGATTATGAGAAGCTGTCTTAGTCATTTGATATATCTTCATCGTCCTCAAGAGAAAAATCATTATCGGTAAAATCTATTTCCCCCCTTAAACTATGATTTTAAAGTGCGATAAATCACGGTGATTTTGAATCTACAAGAAGACTGTTATAAAATCTATATTTGCTCGAAAGCAATAATTTTCATGTGTCGAAAAATTCGACTATTGAATTCTCCCAAGTTTAAGTTACGAAAATTCGTCTTGATCCAAAATGTTTTATAGGAGGCATTCCCAGAAATGAATGCAAGCATGATGTTTATTCCATGCAATTATTGGATCTGTTTCATTCCCTTAAGTGAATAAAAACATGATAAATCACTATTCAATTAGTGACATAACTTCGATATAATCTAAATATATTGATTGGACATCCCGTTCTGCGAGGCTATTGGTCTCAAAGGAGGTTTTTAAAGGACCTTGTGAACTGGTTTAACAATGCCGCATACGAAGATTAAATCTTTGTTCTCTATGATGAGGATATGTTAATAAAAGCATACTCTACTTTTCACGACAAATAATGTTGTCCTCAGATACAATATTTTAAAAAAGGTTTCAAATGTCCATTGACCCACTCCATTCCCTGAAGTGAATGTGAGATTATATTATGGAAAGAATAAAAGTCACACTAGAAGTTGTGGTCGTGGTTGAGGTCATGAATATAAACATGAACAATATGATCATTTTAATAATGTTTATATCCATCAAAAGTGGGGTTATAAGGATGACAAGAGTGATAAAAATCATTCTAAAGAAGTAAAATTCTTTTTATTACCAATGCGATGTTATAAACCATTGGTCTTGTACACTGAAAAATCAACAATCATTGAATGATAAAATAAAGAAAATAAAAGCAATTTTTTTGCGAAAAATGACAAAAATGATATTCGTCCAACTTATTTGGACATTGTTGGTCCAACTCATTTGGACGTTGTTGATTTCCTTATAAGCCTCGAAGAGAATAAATCATCTTCTAATTATTCTCATAATTTTGAAGATAATTATTTATCTTTTTATTTATTTTGCTTTATGTTTATTTACTTTACACATTAATTATTTACATTTTATATTTATATTTATATTTATATGTTATGATATTTTTTATTTTGTTTAACATGATTACTTATCAAATACAATTTATGGTGACGATTTATGCTTAGCAAACGCATAAGATATATTTTTCCATCTAAATGTAAGGGAAAATGTGAGTACTATATCTCAAAGTACTAAAAATATTGATGCTCTAGAAGAGCAATAAATTCTTGAGAGAAAACACATTCTGAAAAGTGCAAAATTGTGAATATTGTAATAATTATCGCCGATGGTAATAATATCGTCACCACTAGAAGTGAAAATTTTAAGAATATCAATATGAATTCACAAAATAATCCTTCGGGAATTATAGATAACATATGTTATCAATTGACATTTGAAATAAGCCCATGTGGATATAAGTTCTGGTAGCCAAAAAGTAAACTGAAAGCTCTAGAAGAGCTATATATTGCTACCAAAAGATAATTTTCATTAAAAGCTCCGAAAGAGCTAAATACATTCCTATTCAAAGGAACAATTTTGATGGTCGTACTAGGCATGTACGAGTGAGATTGAATCACATGTTATGGTAACTAGCAGTTTACCAAATTCAGAAATGTATATACACACATGTATATAGTTGGCATGATCGGTTAGACCATCCTGATCAATAATGATGCGAAAACTATTGAGATTTATATGCACATTTATTAAAAGAACCCGAAGTTCTTGTGGTGCTTGTTCTCAAAGAAATTGATTAAATTTCACTTACTGAAAGAACACGAAGTTCTTGTGTTGCTTGTTCTCAAAGGAAATGATTAAAATCCTACTTGTCAAAAGAACTTGAAGTTCTTGTACTAAAGTTGAGATTGCATGTCTTGCATATCTGAATGAAATATGGGCTCATTTATCCATAAATAAGGAAAATTTTCATATGATTTTAGTAGATGCATCTATATTGTTTTATCAACTTACAACTAGAAGTTTGTGAGATTGATTAGAAAGAGATTCAAATTATGCAATTAGACTATTCATCTTGTAAAAGCTTGTGGGTTTATATTTTAGGCTATATCGGTTGAAATAACTGTTACAAAGCCCATTGATCACGGAAAATATAGTTTAGCAAAATTTTAATTGGATGCCTCCTCTTTAATAGCTAAACTTCGAGAACAAAATTATCTATATGGTATTTCCATATAGCAACACTTATACGCATCAAGCCAACGAGTTATAATAAACTCACTGATATGATTGGTTTTTTGTCAGAAGCCATACATTTCCCATTTTATAATTTTGAATGTGCGATATATTGTTGAATTTCTCCACCACAACGCACAAAATGGGTAAATAAAAAGGGTTGAGAATATATATTGAGTATGAATCTCTTTTTATGTTTAAATTCTTAAACATTAATTGGAGAATCATTTATGACATGATTTTTCTCAACATTAGGGGGAGATAATAATCAGTTGGAGAAAGGAAAATGAATTATCGTTATCTAGATCCTCGTATATGAACTAGAAGTTCATAAGATAATTCATGTTATTACATGTCAACCGCCAAACATATTTACAAACCCAATGAGAGTAACTAAGTCTCATATAACATCTGAAATTCTTTAAATTTGAATTACATGTTAGAGAGAATGGATGTAAATCATGCATAAAGCATGAAAATTGGTTCCAATGATAAAAATTCTCGTAAATAGAATTTAGTATGAGATAGTCATATATTGGAGGCGAGAGCTCCTGAAGAGACCCAAGACATAACTAATAATAAAACTCTTGAAGAGTTTCAAGCACCTGAAATAAAGATTGAAATCTAGAAGAGATCTCGATGAGTTATGTCACTACGAGAATGGAACTAGAAAATTGAAAAGTTGTCGACAACGATTTTACCAAACGATTTTTACATAGAATGCTTCTGTAGAAGTAAAGAAAGAAAACGAGAATCTTGTATAAGAATCTATATATATTAAAATGATTGACCAATATAGAAAGACGCTTTGAACTTCCAAAAGAGAAGTATTTTGACCAACAGTCCAAACATCTAAAGGTGTAATGCAAGTGGGGCACAAATAAGTAGTTGTGAATATGAGTGAATTGTGATTTATAAAGAATTCTAATTACTTCATGGTGAATGCAATTACTTTGATAGTTATGAAATATTTTATATGCATCAAATCATTTTGTGGATCCCTACAAAAGGAAGATTATCCTTGACGATTTAAAATTCTAGAAGAATTTGAAAATTTCTAAGGAAATTTATTTAGACATGTCTCATTGGATATTTATATCTTGGCGCATTTGGTATAATCACATTAGTGAGTACTAATGGAGGAAATACTACAAGTATGATCAGATTTCCTTATATATTTTATAAAGGAGTTGAATCAAGATTCATTATATCATTAAAACTCCTGAAGAGTTTTAAATTGAAAACTCGTGAAGAGCTATCAAAGTATTTAATGAAAGTATTTGAGAAAAAGAATCTTGAGATGTAGTTTTGTCTCGGCCTAAAGATCGAGCACTTAAATATGCGTCTTTGTCTATGAATGGACATCAGCTAAAAGAATCTTAAAGAAGATTTATTATGGATAAAGCATATCTACTGAGTATCCTTATGATTTCAAGAATTTTGGGTGTGAATAAATTTATCTTCGAAAGAAAAATAAATAAATAAATGGTCTGGAAGCACTATATATTAGTTGGTCAAGAATATCCATGGATATATAAAGATCATTACATTTAGATCTTCAAACATTTGTCGATGCCTCCTCAAATCTTGTAGAAATAATTGTTATGCACGAGGCAAGCAAAAAAAGGTGTGTTTGGCTAAGACCATTGACCCAACATATCTAGAAGATATGCGATTTACTTTCACAAGATATGATACAAAGATATCTTATGTAGAGATAATGCAAGATGTATATCTCAATCCAAAGGTGGATACATCATGGAACATATTACTCCAAATTTTCACCCCTCACGATCTTTAGAAAAAGTATATAATATTGAATTATGAAGATTCAAGAATCTTCTGCGGTGTTTTCATGAGGGGGAGTAAATACGTGTTGCACTCTTTTCCCCTTAACCGAGGTTTTGTCCCAATGGGTTTTTCTGGTAAGATTTTTAATGAGGCAACATGTTATGCGTATCAAAGATGTGTGTACTCCTTTTCCTTCACTAATTTTTTTTCTGCCCACTAATTTTTATCTTAGTAAGGTTTTAACGAGGCACATTATCTTCATGGATATCCAAGGGGGAGTGTTATGAATATCTTTATTTATGGTGGATATCCATATATTAAATGAGACTTTATTATTAAGGTTTAATACTAATTGGAATTAGGGTTTCCATCTTATGCCTATAAATATAGAGTTTGGAAAAAGCATTTTATACAACCCTACATTGAGAATATAATACAAGTCTCTCTCTTTGTCTCTCATCTTGTTCTTGTTCATCTATTTTGTTGTAACACCCCGAAATGGTCTAGTCAGAAATGGATTCTGATGATCGGAGTATTGATATTTAAATGTTCAAGTATTATATCTATAGTGCTTAAATTATAGACTATACCGTTAAGAGACCCTAAATGAACTTATTCTTAGTTAAAGACCTCATTGGTAATGCCTAAAATGATGTTTTTGAGCTAGGCGTTTCGATACAATAAGACCCGTACCGAAACGACCTAGGTAAGACGTTTTAAAATGGTTACAGGGCGTTTCGATATAGTTCCAACGATATTGACTAACTTTTGGATTTTTGCTTAGTCGTTTCGATACAGCTTAATGCGTTTCGAAACGAGTCCCTTGATTCAAATATTTTCAAAGGCAAATCGAAAGGAAATGGAGTGGTGATGACTCAGCTGCTTATTGATGTCCCTTTCCACGTAGAAATAATTTAAAGAGATGACTTATAGTCATCTTTATTGAAAAGATGTATAGAATATAGATAATATATATATATATATTATAGCTTTCCCTTAGATGAGGGAAACCTTTTCATTGGCCACGAGGGAGGTGGGAAATAATTAAGTTTGGATAATGAATAAAATAAAGCTTTCATCTTTGTTTGGCTTCACCGAGACCCATCTCCATCTCTAGCTTTGAATGAATAAGCACACACCTTCATTGTCTTCAGCCTTGAGCTCCCAAGTATACACCTCTCAATTTGAGATCCTTAAGCTTAAGCTTTCCTTGATTTAAGAACATCAATTCATAGCTATCGATCGGGTAAGTGGAAGCCCTAAGTCAATCATCGATTCTCTTGATCATTGAATGTCCAATTTCAAGCTTTAAGATATGCTTTTCCTAAGAGCTAATGGCTATTCTAGTATTGATTTTGTCATATTGATTCTAATAATCCCTTATTGCTATTCCTAGTTCAAGAATTGGAAGAGGCCAATCCATCATCTCTATCGAAATCTAGGAATAAAGGGATCGTCATTCGGGAGCCGTATGAGATTAATATTATAAGGGTGAGTGTAATTGGAGTCTCAGATTAGGTGAGGAGCCCTTTCAAATTCATTATTGTTGATTTCATTTGAGTAGCTAACATTGTCTTAAGGTAAATTGCATCGAATCTCTTGGTAGACTCCATTGGTAAGCCGAGGTAAGTCTCGCATTGAGATCGTGTCTAAAGCATTGTTGTTGTTGTCATCGAAGTCATTGAAACATTGCTACATTAATCATTGATCATCAAACATTGACTATTGCATATTGGATATTGCATATTGTTATTGAGATATTGGTGTTGATGTGTGCATATGGTCATCAAATTATTGACATTGAATTATTGTTATTGATATCGATGTGAAGATATTGCAATTGATATTGTCATTGTCATTGAGACTGTTATCGACTTCGCTATTGACACTGTTATAGGCATTGATAAAGATATTGTATTGATAAAATATTATTGAGGAAAAGTCCTTGGATACTTTGGCTTGGTACTTGGTACATTTATTGGGACTACGGTCCATGAGCCACAGCTCAAGAATGACGACCCTAGGCGAGGTGGAGGTTCAACTGGAGAGAGTACGGGCACCGAAAGCATTGAATCATTGATACTGTATTGAAAGAAGGCATTTCTTTGTGCTTTGAACTTGTTTATTAACGACTATTGAACCAAAGTTACCTAAGTCCAAAAGTGATCCAAGGCGAATGATACTAAAAGACTAATAAAGACATCAATAAAACTATAAAAGAATTATTATTGACTTATATGTGTAACTATAGTATTGACTATGACCATTGCATTGTTATTGCCACAATATTGTTATTATCACAATATTATTGTTGTCATATTATTGAAATTGCTTTGTCATGATATTATGATATTGATATTGTCATTGATGATATAACGATTGATATTATGCTTTATCATGATATTATGATATTGATATTGTCATTGATATTTTGATTGTCATCAAAGCATGATAAATGGCATACCATGTATATTCATAGTTATTGACTACCTCACTTAGACTATATATATTATATAGATTTCCCTTAGATGAGAGAAACCTTTTCATTGGCCATGAGGGAGGTGGGAAATAATTAAGTTTGGATAATGAATAAAAGAAAGCTTTCATCTTTGTTTGGCTTCACCGAGACCCATCTCAATCTCTAGCTTTGAATGAATAAGCACCCACCTCCATTGTCTTAAACCTTGAGCTCCTAAGTATACTCCTCTCAATTTGAGATCCTTAATATAGAGCGTCTAGGTGTTCTCTATTTCTAAGCGCAAGTGCACACTCTTGTCAAGTTATAGTATAAAAGATATCGTGTCCCACAGGGATTGGACCAGCTCCTACGAATGGTTTCCTACACAAAGATTTAGTAAATGCGCAATTAAATCTCACGATGTGGAAATATAAAAACACAAATAAAATAAAGATAGTGATGAGATGAATGATAGGGAGATATTTGGTCGATAGATTGGGTAAGACAAATGCAGCTCAATAGCGTGTAGACTGCATTGTAAAGTCTGAGTATGTTTTGTGCTGCCATGAATTTCTACCTCGGTGAGTATGGCGGGCGGCAAACTACGACCCTGTCACGCGTCCGCAGCAGGTCACTACCACTGTAGGAGTGTACTGTCTCGGCATGTGAAATGGAAAGAAGTCCTGGCGGAAAGTCTGGCAGACATTCCAAGTTCGGCAGGATAGTCGACAGTGATCCCTCCTATTTCTAGGTTAATATGCTGGAACACTCACGTGATGTAGGCAATACCTAGCAATCTCAGCGTCAACCTAACACAGGCAAGTCCATTCGATTGGTGATCCTTCTTAGCCACTGAAACTTGTGGACTGATGTAAAACCAAGTTAGTTACGCCCCAACAGGTTGTGACCCTGCTTAACCCTTTCGTGAGCCTTGCACTTTCGTGCCCGACAAATGGATTTTCTCTCAATTGACTTGTGTAGACTAATTGAAGAAAAAAGAGCATAGATTAAGAAAACTTTGGAATTTTATTGAAAACAACTCAAAATTATTACAACCGTTTCCCTCAAACTACTTTACATACATGCGCCTAAACCCTAGGAGAGTTGGGTCGCAACTCCCAACAACTCCAACATATCTAGCTACATCTTCGTTGTGCGGCTGCTCAGGCTCGCATCCCCTCACCCTCGTCATGCCCCTATACCTTCACATACATTGGGTATATATAAGGCTCATTGCTTAAGTTTGAGTCCTCCTTGAAGTAGGAGTTCTAAAACTAAATTACATTAAATACAGACTCCTTTATTACTTAAATATGGACTCTTTGGACGTTGCCTTCTTCCGCAAGTAATGATAAGTGCTTCTACTTATCGATCTTGGATCAGCTCTACCGGCCGCTACATGCTTCAGAAAATTGCAAGAATGGGCTTATTGGGCTTAGGAACTTGCCCTCTTTCAATCGCGACCCATCTTGGCTAAGTCGGTGTAACTCCTGCCCGGGCGGCAATTGGTGGCAATGCTGCTTCGACAGCGTCCTTGGCAGAATCTAGAACTGCTTCAGTATAGCTCATTTTGTTCCAGCTTTCATGTTCTCTCATGTCCTGTCCTGTCCTCTCCTAGCTATAGCACCTGAAAATATAAACTAAACAAAAACAATAACTTTTCTCAACTAAACATAAAATATTCAATAAAAACATGGTAAAAGATAAGATATTGTTATAATGCATGCAATGCACCTAAATATGCCAAAATGTACTTAAGAACATCAATAATAAGGATAGGAATGTGTACAAAATATAGAACTCATAGACACTCTACACTTAAGCTTAAGCTTTCCTTGATTTAAGAACATCAATTCATAGCTAATGATCGGGTAAGTGGAAGCCGTAAGTCAATCATCGATTCTCTTGATCATTGAATGTCCAATTTCAAGCTTAAAAAAAGCTTTGCCTAATAGCTAATGGCTATTGAAGTATCGATATTGTTATATTGATTCTAATAACCCCTTATTGCTCTTCCTAGTTGAAGAATTGGAAAAGGCTAATCCATCTTCTCCATCGAAAGCTAGGAATAAAGGGATCGTCGTCCGGGAGCCGTAGGAGCTTCGGATTATCAAGGTGAGTGTAGTCGGAGTCTCAGATTAGGCGAGAAGCCCTTCCAAATTCATTGTTGTCGATTTCATTTGAGTAGCTAACATTGTCTTAAGGTAAATTGCATCGAATCTCTTGGTAGACTCCATTGGTAAGTCGAGGTAAGTCTCGCATTGAGATCGTATCTGAAGTATTGTTGTTGTTATCATCGAAGTCATTAAATCATTACTACATGAATAATTAAGCATCAAACATTGATTATTGCATATTGGACATTGCATATTGCTATTGAGATATCGGTGTTGATGTGTGCATATGGTCATCAAATTATTGACATTGAATTATTGTTATTGATATCGATGTGAAGATATTGCAATTGATATTGTCATTGACACTGTTATCGACTTCGCTATTGACATTGTTATATGCATTGAAAAAAATATTGTATTGATAAAATATTATTGAGAAAAAGTCCTTGAATACTTTGGCTTGGCAGTTGGTACATTTATCGAGACTACGGTCCATGAGCCACTGCTCAAGGGTGACGACCCTAGGTGAGGTGGAGGTTCGGTTGGAGAGAGTATGGGCACCAGAAGCATTGAATCATTAATATAGTATTGAAACAAACCATTTCTTCGTGCTTTGAGCTTGTTTATTACTGACTATTGAACCAAAGTTACCTAAGTCCAAAAGTAATCCAAGGCGAATGATGCTAAAAGACTAATAAAGACATCAATAAAACTATAAAAGAATTATTATTGACTTACATGTATAAATATAGTATTGAATATGATCATTGCATTATTATTGGCACAATATTGTTATTATCACAATATTATTGTTGTCATATTATTGAAATTGCTTTGTCATGATATTATGATATTGATATTGTCATTGATGATATAACGATTGATATTATGCTTTAACATGAATGAAAAGCATGCCATGTTTATTCACATATTTGATATTATGATTGTCATCAAAGCATGATAAATGGCATACCATGTACATTCATAATTATTTACTACCTCACTTATACTATATAAATCTAATACATTTGTTGTCCATACATTTCAGGTTAAGAGTTATTGTTTCAAGATTGGAGCTAGTCGGTAAAGCGGCAAGTCATCTCGAGCCTAAAGTAAAGTATTTTATTCTTAAGAACTCCTAGAATGGTGGCAAAGTAGATTAACTAGTTGATTTTGATGTTTTGTTTATGTGTATAAAGGCTATGTGTTGTATGTGCTTTAAGGGCCTTAAATGACTTGTTTAAAATTGCATAAAAATGGCTTAATATGCATATTTGGCTTAAAAGGGTGAAAACATAGTAAATGGATTTGAATGATCATGAAATTTGACAGGTTAGTAGGTTAAGCATTCAAATATTGTGTGTAAAGTTTCATTGCGTTTGGACGTCGTTTGGTAAGTCAATTTGAGTAAAAACCAGCAAAAATCTGTCATTACAGGTCATGCCGTATCAATGCGGGTCATGGCGTATCTATACGGTTAAGCATAATTGAACCTAAGGATTAATGCGTGTCAAAATGGTCTAGGGCCGTACCGGAACATTTTGCTACTGGAATTCACTGTTTCGATAAGAGTCCATAGCGTATCGAAACGAGTCAAAGTCTAGGTCAAAGAGAGTCAACCTGTACCGATACATGGCTTGCCCGTATCGGTATGATATGAAGGGTTAAGTCAACAAAGGTTGACCATCGTACACCCGTATTGAAACAACCTTAAGGTGTTTCGATACAGGGTTAGTTAAGTTGGTTAAAAGGCACAATTTGAAGGTTTGCATTGTTTACAATTTTGTCACTGAAATTAGAATGATTAAATTGAATGAGAAAACGAACATCGATTTGCATGAAATTTAAAGGCTAGTTAATATTGCATTGAATTTCATTGTGGTATAGTCTATTGCATCGAAGGACTTCTAATTTAGTATATTTATAGAATAGTCCCTAAAATTTGTAATAGTTAAGTATTGGTCCTAATTGTTTAATTACTGCTTTCTAATGAGTGAATTGGACTAAGATGTATATCTGATAATGTTTTGTTTGTGTAATATTGTTTAAGTGGTTAATTTAGAATGAAATTTTATCGCACAGATCACCGCATTGTTCACTGGTAGCACGCTTCGACCCGGTTCTCTACTAGGCCGGGAAGGGGGTGTTACATTTTTGGGTGATTGATGCCACGTCATCAAAGGGCGTTGACCGTTATTTGATTTGCGGTTTCCAACCAACGAGAATGAAATTTGAACGAAAATCAAACGTTAAGAGTATGTTTGCACAAAAAAAACATGTGTTAAAGTGACTAAAAGAATGCATGCTTGTGTAAAATTTTTATTCAAGATTAAACTCATGAATAAAACTATTGTTATTAATTTCTATTCAAAATATTTTTAAATCACTAACAATGAAAGAAACCAAAATGTAAAAATAAAAAGAAGTGGTTGTTCAATTAGGAGGGATTCACGGAGCCACATTGGACCCAAGAGGCAACGGCCCGTGATCCATCCACTGAAAAGAATCATTTTTTTTTCTTCCAGAAAATTGTCTTCTGGAATAAAACTCTACATGTAAAAGTTAATAAAAGAATCATTTTTAAGCGATTGAAGAGTAAATGAAAGAAACTTAAGAGACCCTGCGACGAACAGCCTTGACAATGTCTTCGCGTAAAGAAGGGGTCGCCATTGTTGTACAGTAGCCCGTAGGTGCTTGAGTTATACGAAATATTCACAAACAGTTCATCGGACACTCTATTCATTTACACCCTTACTTAGGTACTCAGCCTAACACGATCCAACTCGGAAGTTCACTTTCTCGGATGACGTGGGCTAATAAAGCATAAGCTAAAAAATTCAATCGAATTTTGGATTTTTATTTAGAATATCATCTATTTATAAGTTTATTGCAAATTTAATAAGAACAATAAAATTTATCTGTAACATATATTTCTTTAATACATAGATAATGTATAGCTTTTCAGTTGATATCATGAGTTATAATCTGATATAACTGGAAGAAAGAAAAAAATACAAGATTTTTAAAATAAAAAGAATTTATAAAACATGCACATACTACAATATTTTAGGTGGTAGCTCTGGTTGTAACCAAAGAAAGCCACCAAAACTACACTTGTGCACCATCATAGCTAATTACTAATGGAACAAAAATATTCTACTTTTTGGTGTTTTGTATGTCTCAACACTAAAAAGTTAATTCATACGCTCTAAATTTAAAAAATTAAACCGCCTTAAACTCTAACCCTTAAACATTTTTTTTATAAAAGTTATAATTTAGTCACTCAATTAAAATTTAGTCAAACATGTCACTTTGTCGACATACTTCTAATTTGGCTTGGTATAATAACAATGTTAGTCACAGAACTTATATATTCTAATAGAATTGGTCCTAATTTGAAATAATTCAAAAAATTCAACTCTACATATTTAAAATTTTATTAGTGAAATGATTGTGTCTACTAGCAAGTGACATTAGGGTCATAATGAGTTTATTTTATTAGTATGTCAGTTGTCTAGTAGTGAATAGATTAGAAGGTGCAGTGGCGGGGCTATGTTGGAGCCCAAAGGGGCCCCGACCCCTATTAAAAATTATATATATTAGATCAATTTTGGTCTAATACTATTTTGACCATTGCAAAAATGAGTATTTAAATTAAAAATACAACGATTTATTAAATATTTAATCAAGTAGGATTGAACCAAAGAAGGGAGGGTTCATGTTTTCAAAGTTCTTAGTCTAATAACAATTTAGGTCTTTATCAAGGTCATCTCAGACATTTTCGAGGGCCCGAACCAAAACTAAAAACAGACCCCTATAGAGTGAAAACATATCTCATTAATTTGAACAATTAATTTAATATTTCATTAATAAATCATAGAAACATAATTAAACTTTGTTAAAAACATTATTTTCATTGTTTTGTTAAGAAAATATGAAGGAAATGAATTGTAGGTATGATATGGAGTTTGAATTTGAACAATAAATACAAAAAATTGAAGAATATTGTACCATTTATTATTTTATCGTTAGATTGGAGAAAAATAAGGAGAAAATAAAATTTAACAAAAAAATTAAAATTTGAGATTTGAGAAAGAGAATTAAATTTAAATGTTAGATTAATTTATTCATTTGATAAATTAAAAAATAAAATTTAGAAAATAAAAATAATTAATTTTAGGGGACTAGGTTGGTTGAGGCCCCTAAGTAGTTGCTCACGGTGTTTCACTAATAGTCTGTCATGGCCCTCATAAGTTTAAATATTAGACAAATTAAACTTACCTTATGAACTTTGAGTTTAAATACTTAATCAATCATTTTATTTTTTAAAATTTAATATTTCTGCCGCTCCCAATATTCAATCCTGGCTCTGCCTCTAAGAATCTGTGTTGAGGGTATATCATCAAAGTTTTTACTAGGACCAAATTATTGAGTGTGTCAAGGGGTATATCATCTGAGGTTTTATATAATTAGATACGAAGGACTAAATTATTGCATAATTTTGAATTAGTAACAAATTAGTGCGTATAAAGTGTATTTTAAATAAAATGTTGGGTAAACTACTTGGGTGACCACCCAACTATTGAGCCTGACTTGTTTTGACTTTCGAACTACAAGAATTCAAAATTCGACCACCTAACTATTTAAATGGACCTATTTTGACCACCGGTGGTTAAAATCTAGCGAAGGGGTGACGTGTCAGTTAAAGAAAATTTGTATAGTTACACATTTGGTCATTGTTAGTTACTTATTATATTAATTTGGTCCTATTTTAATTTAGTTAAATGAAATTAATCAACCAATTAGATGATAACACATGTCATGACTCAATTGGATGAATTTATTCTATTTTTAATTTATTTTATTTAACATTTTTTCACCCAATCAGATGGCGACACATGTCACCTGATTGGGTGAAAAATTAACCAAATGAGATTGCTGGGCATCAAACCATTAACCTATCGGTTGAATTGCAACACCTCTACCACTAGGCTAAGACCTTCAATCAGTTTAAAATTGCAAACTTTATTTATTTAAACCTGAATTTATTTTTCTTTTCTTTCATTCAAAATTCCCCCAATCTTTCTCCAGACCAATCCACCCCCGCACTTCTATATGTGCCTTCGTATGTATAAATGGGTTCCAAATCACATAATGCATGCATGCAATGGTGACACCAAGAAAACCAAAACTCAAACATGTTTCTTGAATGAATCTTTATAACTCAAATAACAAGGACAAGTGTGTGAGAGTTTCGAGAGCAGAGAGTGCAAACTGTTAGGCTTGATAGGCTCAGTTTCCTTCAACCGTTATGGATAGCCAAGTGGTGGAGAAGTTGGATTTTTGGGTGATTGAGGTGTGGAAGCTAAAAGATAAAAAGACACAATAATTTAGAGTGGTTCGACCTTCTAACAAGAACCTACATCCACTACCTTAGCTTCCCACTAAGGATTTAACAATCAATCCACTATTGATTCGTCCCCTTTTCTAAGATTAGGAGGAAACCCTTACAACGATCAAAGCTTTCTAGCCCAAAGCTTGATCAAAACCTCTCTACAAGAGATAAAGATAAGAAAACTAAAATCCCTCTTACAAGGTTGATGTTTGCAAACTAAAGCACTTACCCAAACCTAAACACTTGAACAAATTTGACAATTTAGGCTCACAAGTGTTGTAAATACAAAGAATGAATAAATTAAGCTCTAAAGACAATTTGACATCATATGGTTGTTGACGATTGAAGCATTAGTCTTCCCTTGATGCTTGGAGGTCCCTTTTATACTCTCAATTGAGTTTGTAGCCGTTGAGGACCGTTGGGATTGAATTGGAGCCGTTGGAGACTTTATTTCCCACCATAAATGTAGTTCTGCAACTGCCCGTATCGAAACGGTACCTATCGGTTTCGAAACACGACTAAAACAGAAAGAGTTGTTATGCGCATTAAAGAGGCCGCATTGACACACCTTGGGTCGTATTAGAACGCTCGTATCGAAACACCTAGTGTCATATCGAAAAAGCCTGCAATTCAAATAGTCATTGGGAAATAGCCGTTGGGGTGTATGCCGCGTGGACGTATCGAAACACCAAAGGGTGCTTTGAAACCACACCTACCCGTATCGAAACAAATACGCCCTGTATCAAAACAGATTCTGGCAGTTTCAAAACATATCGATACAAATTATGCCTGTATCGAAACGGGTACATTAAAAACACTGGTTTGGATACTTAAAAACGTTTCAAACATTGCCAAAACCTTTTGAAACATCCTTAAACTTATTTTCAAGTTGCTTTTGACTTAGAGAATATTTTAAATTCTTTTCAATTAAGTCCAAAACATTTTTCATTTATTATATCAAAACATATATTTCTACAATCTCCCCCTTTTTGATATAATAAAACGAACCTAAAAAATTGTTTGAGATTCTCCCCCTTAGTATTTTAAAAATTTGAATAAGAGATTTAAAATTTGAATGAATTTAAAGCTCCCTTTTATTCTCTTGAAAAAATCAATTTTTCAAACCATTTCTCCCCCGTTTTGTTATATCAAAAAGAATTTAAAAGATATTAGGCTCAAAATAACATAGGAGGTTTAAAGAATTTTGACACAATTAAAAACTTTTGGTTTTAAAATTTGCTCCCCCTTACTCAAAGCATCAAATATTGTTAGTCCAACAATATGATAATCTAGTTGTAAAAAGAAATAATCTAATTAAAACAAAAGCAACTAGAAATTTTACCAACACTTGAACTTCAAGGGAGGATGTGAAGCCTTCCTTCTTCAAGTGTCCTTTCTTGTGTGTATGGAGCTCCCCCTCAAATTTGGACTTGTTAATCATTCTCCATCACACCTAACATAAGACAATCAAGTGATTTTTGGTATCCAAATTGCTTTGGATCCATCGACGTTAGTGGCACAAAATTTAGTCCCCATTTGGAATCCATTTTTCAATTTCATCCTTTTTAGTTGAAGTGGTTAGTCATTTTAGGTCCCAAACACTTCTAAGACATTTTCCATTTACAAATCTAGGGGCACTAGATTGTCTAACATAAAAGTTTGATTTTCCAAAACTATTTTTCTTTTCAAGCTCTTTGGAAATCAAATCATTTTCCTCTTGAACTTTATGAAACAAATTTTTGTAAATCAACACATTTTTGCTCAAACTCATTGGGTTTTGCTTCAAGTTCAAATTTGGTTTTAGAAATCAAATCATTTTGAATTTTCAAATTTGAAACAATTTTCTTGTTTTCCAAAATTTTATTTTTAAACTCTAAAACCAAATCATCATAGGCATCTTGTAATTCGTCAAAGGAATATGAACATGAGGTAGATGGATTAAAAGTTACCCTTGAATATTCTTCGATGGCTATAAGGAGATGCAGTGACGGAGCCACAGCTCCAATGGGTGGGGCTGTGCCCCCCCCCCCCCCCCCCCCGGTTAGGGGGAATTTTTTTTAACCCTTTAATTCCTTATATTTTTTTTGAAAAAATTGGGATAATTGTAAATTTGCCCCCCTCACCTTTCAAAATTTATGTTTTGCCCCCCCTCAACTTCAAATCCTAGCTCCGTCCCTGAGGAGAAGGTTGGCTTGTTCATCGTTGGTGGAGTCTTCATCACTCCATGTAGCCACATATGCCTTCTTCTTATGGCTTGAAGTGCTTGCCCTTTTATTCTTCTTCATAGATTCACGTTCGAATTCTCTCATTTCTTTCTTCATGAATGGGGCACACTTCTTGAAGAGATGAACTATCTCTCTTCTTCTTCTTCCCCCTCTTCGCTTGTATCAACATGGTTGCACTTGGAGGATTTGAGAGCAATGGCATTAGCAATGATGCCAAGCTCCATGATTTTCTTCTTCCCCATCTTCTTTATCTCTTCTTTCTTATTCTCCTCTTCTTTTCCTTTCTTCATAATTTCATGAGTGAGAGGAGACCCCATGAGTTCATCAAGCTTTAAAGTCTTGAGATTCTTGGCTTCGATGATAGCAGTCTACTTTGAGTCCCATGACTCGGGAAGAGAGTAGATGAGTTTGTAGACAAGTTTGTCTTCCGGGATGATTTCCCCATAGCCTTTGAGGCCATTTGTGATGGTGGAGAATCTATCGAACATCTTTGTGATGTCTTTATCCGGTTCTATCTTGAAGTTCTCATATTCGTAGATGAGAAGACCGATTTTGGTCTCCTTTACTTCGTTGGTTCCATCGTATGTGACTTCAAGCTTTCCCCAAACTTCCTTGGCATATTCACAAGAAGATAACTTCTCATAGATGTTGGGGCTAAATGCACAAAAGAGAATGTGCAAAGCCTTGCAATTAAGCTCCATCTTCTAGCGATTATCCACACTCCAATCCGTCTTTCTTCATCCTAAAGCTTGTAATCCTTGGATTTGATGAAGAACATCATTCTTCTCTTCCAATAGGCATAGTTGGTTCCGTCGAAGAATGGTGGCTTGTCGATGGACTGCGCCATTTGACCGGTTGATTAAATTGTTGTATCGAGCTTCCCGGATCGCCTCAATAGGATGTTAATCTTCTTCGATTGAGCCTTTCTCTGATGCCAATTTTTAGGCTTGATAGGCTCGATTTCTTTCAACCGTTATAGATAGCCAAGTGGCGGAGAAGTTGGAATTTTTGGTTATTGAGGTGTGGAAGCTAAAAACTAAAAAGATACAATAATTTAGAGTGGTTTGACCTTCTAACAAGCACCTACATCCACTACCTTAGCTTCCCAGTAAGGATTTCACAATCAATCCACTAATTGATTCGTCCCCTTTTCTAGGATTAGGAGGAAACCATTACAACGATCAAAGGTTTCTAGCCCAAAGCTTGATCAAACCCTCTCAACAAGAGGTAAAGATAAACAAACTAAAATCCCTCTTACAAGGTTGATGTTTGCACGCTAAAGCACTCACCCAAACCTAAACACTTGAGCAAATTTGACAATTTAGGCTCACAAGTGTTGTCTATACAAAGAATGAATTAATTAAGTTCTAAAGACAATTTACCCAATCCTTTTTGTTAAGTGGGTAAAAGTTGAAACCCTTGTTTTGCGATTTACCCAAAAACTTAGGGTAAAAAGCCTTTTAGACTCTTCATCTCCCAAATACAGTTGTGAGCAGCATCATCTCTCACTCCATCTCTCTCATTTTAGTCGGAACCAAACCCCCTCACCATGTTTTTGTTTAAGATCTGGCTAGGGAGCTTGTGCCGTCCGTTCGCCGTTTTGAGACCACCAGTGCGTTCCCTTTTCCCAGCCGAACCGACCCTGCCCTTTGGTGTTCCTCGTCGCTGCCGTTTGCGTGAGATTCGAGAGGCCGAAAACCCTTCGTCTCCTTCGCGCGCTGCCGCCTCTTACCATCATCTTGAATTTGGGTAATATCGATTCGGACACCGAGATTCTTCCACCTGGTCAACCTTCTGCATCTCAACCTTCGAGTTCCGCACGTGCCGATCCTGTTCCGCCTGCTTCTAGATCTAAGCGTGGGAGACGTCACTACCGGCGTTGAGCTATTAGCTGTTTGAGGTGTGTTCTCTACTTGTGCTATATTATATGTGTTGTTGATGTGTGATGTTTGACTTTGAAATATGTTGTTGCTGTGTGATGTTTGACTGTGAAATATGTTGTGATCTGAGCTATGTGATATGTTGTATGCCATTCTGTTAAGCATCATACATCGGAATCTGAATAATAATTATCGGACTAAATGCTCATGCATTTTCAGACTAATGATGTTGCATTCAGATTGGAATCGGAACATTCATGTCATATCATTCGAGTGGGAAAATGTACGGCGGAAGTTCAGTGGTTTCATCCTTCGGGATGAATTCCACTTCAGATTAGTGGTTCCACCCTTTGGGCTGAGTTCCACTTCGGATGGTGGCGATGTAGAGAGTGATTCAGGGGAACCTTACTCTTCGGACGGTGATGTAGACAGGTACGTGACATAGAATTAGGTGCATCGTGCCATGCATATCTGTGTACTTGATTGTCTGCTGATTTGACTTGTGATTGTATGATACTTGAGATACTCTGTTTTTCGCACTTTAGAGACACACTGAGCTCAATAGCCGACTCCCCCTTAGCTTCTATTTCAGATTCTCAGACATAGGACTTCGGTACTTGGAGGACCACATTTATCAGATTTATTACAGTTTTAGTATGAATAATTTTAGTTTTCAGATTTACTTCGGTTTTATTCCGGTTATTTCATTATTTGGGGGTTTTTATGTAAATTCGATTACTTTTATATTTATTTGGGATTTTAAACTGTTTAGCATGCATTAGTATTTTAACTGGATATATTGCTACCTTATTTTGGATTGCTTTATCTAAACGACTGCGTTTTTGAAATATGGATGTTAATGTTAAACGATATTGTTTTTAATTAATATTTGAATATTAATTTTTGGAAACCTAATAATTATTTACTTGAGGGACACGTTTTCATCCCGACTTCCTAGATTCGGCCCATAACCTTTGGTTCGGGTTTAGGGGGTTACATTTAGTGGTATTAGAGTCTAGGTTCAATCCTCAGACTGTGTGGCTCGCATAAAATTTTTGAGTCGAAAATGATTTTTGCATGCATACTAAATTTTTTTTCGGGGCAAAAATGGGTATTTATGGGAAAGTAAATATTTTCAGAATTTTGACATATTTTTTAATAGAACTCCAAGTACCGAATTTAATCTTAGTATTCCTTAATTTTTGTAGATAGACTACTATGCCACCACGTAGGAGTACTAGGTTAGTGAGCGGCCGAGGTCGTGGCCGTCGTGGCCGAGGCCGTGGCAGAGGCCGAGGTCGTGGAAGAGGCCGAGGTCGTATCGTAGCAGCTGGGAGCGGTGTTTCGCAAACAGTGGAGGCGCCGTCGCATCAGGACGATGTTCATGATGTTAATGAGGAGGAGCAGGCCGTGGATCAGCAGCCTGGGGTTCAGCAGCCTAGGCTTCAGCAGAATGGAGCTCAACAGACCGGGGCCCAACGGGCTGGTGGTGAGGATCATCCAGCCCAGGAGACACCGGGTGATGGACCACCTGGGCCTAGAGATGCTGAGACTATGGGCCTGGATGCTGCTGCAGTGCACAAAGAGTTTCTTCGTTATCTTCGTCAGACTGAGGGTGTTAGGAGACCCATATCTACCGAGTTCTTAGCTGTCGGGATGACTATGTTTGATGGGAAGACGGGTACCGATCCTGCTGATGCTGAGTATTGTTGAAGAAGCTTAAGAGGTTGTTCACTAAGATGGATTATCCTGCTGACCAGAAGCTTAGAGCTGCTGTATCACTATAACAGGGTGAGGCTCATAATTGGTGGGAGGCTGAGGAGCATGTTATTCCAACTGGCCAGATTTCTTGGGATTATTTTCGGCAAGATTTCTGTGAATGATATGTTCGGGTTGAGTATCTAGCAAAGTGCCGGGATGATTTCATGAATCTGAAGCAGAACATCATGTCGTGAATGATTATGAAATTGAGTTTATGAGACTGATCCAGTATGTTTCGGGGCTGGTGGCTACTGAAAAGGAGAAGTACCCATGGGGTGCCGCAGTGTTCCTTCTGTAAGAAGTGGCACCTGGGTGAGTGTAGGAGGCAGTCTGGGGCTTGTTTTCGATGTGGATCATTTGAGCATATTTTTAGGGATTGTTCGGTAGCACCTTCATCATCTTATGTTCCAAGTCAGTCTCAGGAATCTGCACAGACTCCTGCTGGAGGTAGAGGACATGGTAGACCTGCTACTTCAGGTATTGCTAGTAGAGGTAGATCTGCCCAGAGTGATAGATCAGCTAGATCCGATACTAGACATCTAGGGTTGATTTATGCAACTAGAGCTCATGAGAGTTATGATGGTGATCAAGAAGACATAACATGTAAGTTTCTAATGTTGTCAGGTTTTTACTTTCATGTTGAAGGATGAGGAATTCAGAATGAAGAACTTTAAGTTATGTCAGCTAATTATTGGGATCTGTCGCTAAGTCTGAAAATTTCGAGGCTGAAATTTCTTTTAAGGAGGGGAGAATTGTAACACCCCAATTTTCCCCAATGTTAAAACCCTAATATATGAAATCCCTAATTCTAAAACCTAAATTAATTTGGGAATTTTGTTTTTGAAACCTAATTTGATTTAGGGATTAAACTGGAGAAAATTGAAAGTTAAGTGACCTAATTGTTAAAACTAGAACTTTGGGGACCTTTTTGTTAAGCGGGTAAAAGTTGAAACCCTTGCTTTGCGATTTACCCAAAAAATTAGGGTACAAACCCTTTTAGACTCTTCATCTGCCAAATACAGTTGTGAGCCGCATCATCTCTCTCTCCTTCTCTCTCTCGTTTTCGTCGGAACCAAACCCCCCTCACTGTGTTTTCGTTTAAGCTCCGGTTAGGGAGCTTGTGCCGTCCGTTCGCCGTTTTGAGACCACCGGCGCGTTCCGTTTTCCCAAACGAACAAACCCCGCCCTTTGGTGTTCCTCGTCGCTTTCGTTTGTACGAGATTCGAGAGGCCGAAAACCTTTCATCTCCTTCACGCGCCGCCGCATCTTACCGTCGTCTTGAATTTGGGTAATATCGATTCAGACACCGAGATTCTTCCACCTCCTCCACCCGGTCGACCTCCTGCATCTCAACCTTTGAGTTCTGCACGTGCCGATCCTGTTTCGCTTGCTTCTAGATTTGAGCGTGGGAGACGCCACTCCCGACGTTGAGCTGTTAGCTGTCTGAGTTGTGTTCTCTGCTTGTGCTATATTATATGTGTTGTTGCTATGTGATGTTTGACTGTGAAATATGTTGTTGCAGTGTGATGTTTAACTGTGAAATATGTTGTGATCTGAGCTATGTGATATGTTGTATGCCACTCTGTTAAGCATCATACATCGGAATCTGAATAATAATTATCGGACTAAATGCTCATGCATTTTCGGACTAATGATGTTGCATTCAGATTGGAATCGAAACATTCATGTCATATTATTCGGGTGGGAAAATGTATGTCGGATGTTTAGTGGTTTCATCCTTCGGGATGAATTCCACTTCGGATCAGTGGTTCCACCCTTTGTGCCGAGTTCCACTTCGGATGGTGACGATGTAGAGAGTGGTTTAGGGGAATCTTACTCTTTGGACGGTGATGTAGATGGGTACATGACATAGAATTAGGTGCATCGTGCCATGCATATCTGTGTACTTGATTGTCTACTGATTTTACTTGTGATTGTATGATACTTGAGATACTCCATTTTTCGCACTTTAGAGTCACACTGAGCTCAATAGATGACTCCCCCTTAGCTTCTATTTCAGATTCTCAGACATAGGAGTTTGGTACTTGGAGGACCACAGTTATCAGATTTATTACAGTTTTAGTATGAATATTTTTAGTTTTCAGATTTACTTTGGTTTTATTCCGGTTATTTCATTATTTGGGGTTTTATGTAAATTCGATTACTTTTATATTTATTTGGGATTTTAAATTGTTTAGCATGCATGAGAATTTTAACTAGATATTTTTCTACCTTATTTTGGATTGCTTTATCTATACGACTGCGTTTTTGAAATATGGATGTTAATGTTAAACGAAACTGTTTTTAATTAATATTTGAATATTAATTTTTGGAAACCTAATAATTATTTACTTGAGGGATACATTTTCAACCCGACTTCCTAGATTCGGCTCATAACCTTTGGGTCGGGTTTATGGGGTTACAACCGTTGGGGTGTATGCCGTGTGGGCGTATCAAAACACCAAAGGGTGTTTCGAAACCACACCTATCAGTATCGAAATAGATAAGCCCTGTATCGTAACAGATTCTGGCAGTTTGAAAACGTATTGATACAAATTATGCCTGTATCGAAACATGTACATTAAAAACATTGGTTTGACTACTTAAAAACATTTCAAACATTGCCAAAACCTTTTGAAACATCCTCAAACTTATTTTCAAGTTGTTTTTGACTTAGAGAATATTTTAAATTCTTTTCAATTAAGTCCAAAACATTTTTCAATTATTTTATCAAAACATATATTTCTACACAAACCTTTGCAACAAGAAAATAATTACAGAATTCCATTGCTACCAAGTAACTCCCGACCAAGAGCGACTGTCTCTCTCGCCTTCAATGTGATTCATGACTAAACACCATAAATGTTTTTTCATGGATAAATAATTCATATCGAAATCTTGTACGAAACCACATATTTATACATCTTAAATGTTTATACCTTTCCCAAGCTGGCATGACCGGCAGTCATTGTACCCTTGTCATACAATTTGCAAAGGCACCAACCAACAAGGGTCATGGCTTGAATATTACCTGACATTACAACAAGTTTCTGTTGATTAACCTGAAATGCCGCCAATGGTGCTCCAAACTGTTTCCTCTCCTTCAGATACCTATATCATAGAAAATGAAGAAAAAGGTCATCTCGTAAGCTCGACATGTCACTACTTAAATTGTATATAAATAGGTTAGAGATGGAGAGAGAAGAGAAGTGCTGGGTGGACTAGTGTGGAGAAAGATTGGGGAAATTTTGAATGAAAGAAAAGAACACAAAATCAGGTTTAAATAAACAAAGTTAGAAAATCTAAGCCAATTGAAGGTCTTGGCCTAGCGGTGGAGGTGTTGCAATTCAACCCATAGGTTCATGGTTTGATGCCCAGCAATCTCACTTGGTTAATTTTTCACCCAATAAGGTGACACGTGTTGCCATCTGATTGGGTGAAAAAAATATTAAATAAAATAAATTAAAAATAGAATAAATTCATCTCATCGAGTCATGACATGTGTCATCATCAAATTGGTTGATTAATTTTATTAAATTAAATTAAAATTAGGAAAAAATTAATATAATAAGTAATTAACATTGACCAAATGTGTAAATATATAAATTTCTTTAACTACCACGTCACCTCTCCGTTAGATTTTAACAACCGGTGGTCAAAATATGTCCATTTAAATAGTTGGGTGGTCGAATTTTAAATTTTTATAGTTCGGTGCAGGTTAGACCCAGTTGTTAAGTGGTCACCCAAGTAGTTTACCCTAAAATGTTTCATGTAGTCATGTTTAAAAAAATGACCTTTGAGATTCAGAACTCAAACATTCGTGTTCAAATTTATAATAGAAATTCTCAAAAAATTTTGGTGCCTCTTTTTATGCCCCACACTAAAAATTAAGTTTAGGGTTTTGTGATTTAGGGTTTAAGGTCAGGGTTTGTGACTAGGATTTAGGAAATTTGGGGCAGGGTCTATTTTTCAAGGTGTAAGGTTTAGGATTTAAAATTAAGGGTTAGGGCTTAGAATTTACTTTTTAGTGTTTTTTAGTGTTGTGCATAAAAGGAGACACTGAAAAGGGGTAGATGGTTTTTCTCCCAAAGTTTATGAACAAAAATTCTCTGCCCCTAAGTATGCCCATTTCTATGCCCCACACTAAAAACACTAGAAATTAAATTCTAAACTCTAACCATAAATTCCACATCCTAAACTCTAAACCATACACCCTAAAAATACACCATACATAAAATTCCCTAAATTCGAGCCATAATCCCTAACTTTAGACCATAAATCCATTTTTTTAAGTGGGGGCACCAAAAGGGGTAAGGATAGAGATGGTAACAGGGCAGATCGGGTAAACTACATCACATACCACTCAACTATGACCGTTGACTCGAAAATACCACCGAATTGTAAAAAAGTTCAAAACTAACACAAAACTTTAGTTTGTGACTCGAAAATACCACTCTGATGTTAACTCCTAACACCTCTGTTAAGTCAAATCGATGTCGTCTTGCTAGAGGAAAAATATTAAAACCATGCGCTTGGAGGGGTTTAAACCCAAGACCTTCAAATATAAGGGTTAAACCTTAACCACTGAACCAATCTGATATTATATAATATTTTACCAAAAATATTATATATATCTAATTACTTGAGATTAATTCAAATTATTTTATAAAATAAATAATACTATAAATGAAATTAATGTATAAGAGTATAAAATATTGTTGTGAATAAAATAAAGAAGAACAAGAAGAACAAAGAGATGAGAGAAAAAGAGAGATTTTTATTATTCTCAAATATAGACTTGTGTACAATGCCTTCAATAAATCTCTATTTATAGGCATAAGAAGTACATAATACATTAAACTGTAATTAATGTAGATAATATTTCTAATGATAAAGTAAGTCAAATCTCCTTGATAAAGTCCTTATCATGATAGACATCCACATAGATAAATATTCATAACACCCCCCTTAGATGTCTATGAAGATAATGTGCCTCGTTAAAACCTTACTAAGATAAAAACCCGGTGGGAAAAAAAATTCTTTAGTGAAGGAAAAAGAGTATTCACATCTTTGATACACATAATATGTTGCTTCATTAAAAACCTTACCAGGAAAACCCATTGGGACAAAACCTCGGTTAAGGGAAAAAGAGTGCAATGCGTATTTATTCCCCCTCATGAAAACGTCACAAAAGATCTTTGAATATTCATAATTCAATCTTGAATATTATTTTTCTAAAGATCGTGAGGGATGAAACTTTGAAGTAATATGTTCCATAATGTATCCACTTTCAAATTGAGCTATACATCTTGCATTATCTTCACACAAGATAACTTTTTATCATATCTTGTGAAAGTAAATCCACATATCTTTTGGATATGTTGGGTCAATGGTCTTAGCCAAATACATTTTTGGCTTGCCTCGTGTATAACAATTATTTCTACAACATTTGAGGAGGCATCAACGAATGTTTGAAGATCTAAAGGTAATGATCTTTGTATATCCATGGATATTTCTTGACCAACTAATATATGGTGCTTCAAGACCAAGAAAAGATATAATTATCTTTATTCACATCCAACAATCTCACAATAGATATGCTTTATCCATATTGAATCTTCTTTAAGATTCTTTCAACTTATGTCCATTCATAGACAAAATGCATATTTAAGTGCTCGATCTTTAGGTCGAGACAAAACCACATCTCAAGATTCTTTTTCTCAAATCCTTTCCTTAAATAACCAAATGCTTTGAAAGCTCTTCAGGAGTTCTAATAATATTTAAATTATCATAATGAATCTTGATCCAAACTCCTTTTACAAAAAACATAAGGAAATATGACCATTCTTATAGTATTTCCTCAATTAGTACTCACTAAGACGATTATACCAGTTGCACCAAAAATATTCAATGAGACATGTCTAAATAAATTTCCTCAGAAATTTCCAAATGCTTCTAACATTTTAAATCCTTCAAGGATAACTTTCTTTTTAAAGGGATCCACAAAATAATTAGACGCATATAAAATATTTCATAATTGTCAAAGTAATTGCATCCACCATGAAGTATTTATAATTCTTCATAAATTATAATTTTGTCGTATTTACGATTACTTATTTGTGCCTCACTTGCATTACAGCTTTAGGTGTTTGGACTGTTGTTCCAAATACTTCTCTTTTAGAAGTTCAAAGCGTCTTTCTATATTGGCCAATTCAATATCTATACTTCCGGATAGATTTCTATACAAGATCCTCATTATCTTTCTTAACTTCTATAGAATTTCGTGTAAAATTGTTTGTAAAATCGTTGTCGACAACTTTTATATTTTCTGGTTTCATTCTCGTAGTGACATAACTCATCGAGATCTCTTCAAGATTTCAATCTTTATTTCAGGTACCTGAAACTCTTCAAGAGTTTTATTATTAGTTATGTCTTGGGTCTCTTCAGGAGCACCCGCCTCCAATATATGACCATCTCATATTACTTTGCATTTACGAGAATTTTGATCATTGGAACCATTTCAATTATCATGCTTCAGGCATGATTTACATCCCCTCGCTCTAACATGTAATTTAAACTTAGAGCATTTTAGCTGGTATATGAGACTTAATTACTCTCATTAGGTCAGTAAATATGTCTGGCAATTGACATGTAATAACATGAATTATCTTATGAATTTCTAGTTTATATACGAGGAAGTAAATAATGATAATTCATTTTCCTCTATCCAGCTGATTATTATCTCCCCGTGATGTTGAGAAAAATCATGTCATAAATGATTCTCCAATTAATGTTTAAGAATTTAAACATAAAAGGAGATTCATACTCAATATATATTCTCAACCCTTTTATTTACACATTTTGTGCATTGTGGTGGAGCAATTCAACAATATATTGCACATTCAAAATTATAAAATGAGAAATGTCTTGCTTCTAACCAAAAACCAATCATAACGGGGAGTCTATTATAACTCGTTGGTTTGATGCGTATATGTGCTACTATATGGAAATACCATATAAATAATAATTTTCTTGTTCTCATAGTTTAGCTATCAAAGAGGAGGCATCCAAACAAAATTTTGCTAAATCGTATTTTTCATAATCAATAGGCATTGTAACAACTAATATAGCCTACAATATAAACCCACTAGCTTCTGCAAGATGAATAGTCTAACTGCATAATCTAAATCCTTTTATAATCAATCTCACAAACTTCTGGTTATAAGTTGATAAAACAAAGTAGATGCATCTACTAAAATCATATAAAACTTTCCACATTTTTGGATAAATGGGCCCATATTTCATTCAGATATGCAAGACATGCAATCTCAACTTTAGTACAAGAACTTCAAGTTCTTTTCTAAGTGGGATATTAATCATTTCCTTTGAGAACAAGCAACACAAGAACTTCATGTTCTTTTAGTAAATGGAATTTAATCAATTCCTTTGAGAACAAGCCCCACAAGAACTTCATGTTCTTTTCATAAATGTGCATATAAATCTCAATAGCTTTCGCATCATTAATGACCAGGATGGTCTAACCGATCATGTCAACTATATACAAGTGTGTATATACATTTCTAAATTTGGTAAACTAGAACATGTGATTCAATGTCACTTGTACACGTCTAGTACGACCATCAAAATTGTTCCTTTGAATAAGAATATTTAGCTCTTTCGAAACTTTCAATAGAAATTATCTTTTGTTAGCAATATATAGCTCTTCTAGAGCTTTTAACTGACTTTTTAGCTACCAGAACTTATATCCATATTGACTTATTTCAAACGCCAATTGATAACATATGTTATCTATAATTCCCACAGGGATATTTTGTGAACTCATATCGCTCTCTTAAAGTTTCCACTTCCAGTGGTGACGATATTATTAACATTGGCGGTAATCATTGCAATATTCGCAATTCTGCACTTTTTATAATGTGCTTTCTCTCAAGAATTTATTGCTCTTCTAGAGCATCAATATTTTCAGTACTTTGGAATATAATACTCAAATTATTCCCTTATATTTAAATGGGGAAATATATCTTATGCTTATGTTGAGCGTAAATCATCACCATAAATTGTATTTGACATGCAATCATGTTAAATAAAATAAAAAATATCATAATATATAAATATAAGAATAAAACGTAAATAATTAATACGTGTAAAGTAAATAAACATAAAAAATATAAATATAAATAATTCTCTTCAAAGTTATGAGAATAATTTTATTCCCTCCGAGAGTTATAAGAAAATCAACAACGTCCAAATGAGTTGGACCAACAATGTCCAAATAAAGTTGGACCAGTATCATCTTCGTCATGTTTCGCAAACAAAATTTGCTTCTATTTTCTTTCCTTTATCATTCAACGATTGTTGATTTTTCAACGTACAACACGTACGAGACCAATGGTTTATAACTTCACATTGGTAATAAGAAAAAAATTACTTCATTAGAATGATCTTTATCACTCTTGTCATCATTATATCCTCACCATCGGTGGGTAGAAGTATTCTTAAAATGACCATATTTTTCATGTCTATATTCATAGCCTCAACCACGACCACAACTTCTAATGTGGTTTTTATTCATTCCATAATATAATCTCACATTCACTTTAGGGAATGGAGTAGAGACAGTGGGCCTTTGAAACCTTTTTCACATATCACAGAGAACAAAGATTTAATCCTCGTACGCGACATTGTTAAACCAGTTCACAAGGTCCTTTAAAAACCTTCTTTGAGACCAATAGCCTCGTAGAACGGGATGTCCAAACAATATACTTGGATTATATTGAAATTATGTCTCTAATTGAATAATGATTTACCATGTTTGCATTCACTTCAGGGAATGAAACAGTTCCAATAATCGTATGGAATAAACATCATGCTTTTATTCACTTCAGGGAATGCCCCATCATTGATAATCACATGGAATAAACATCATGCTTTGCATTCACTTTAGGGAATGCCTCCCATAAAACTTTTTGGATCAAGATGAATTTTCGTAACTTGAAATTGAGAGAAGTCTATGGTCGAGTTTTTCGACAAAGAAGAAATATTGCTTTTGAGCAAATATAGACTTTATAACAATCTTCTTATAGATTGAAATTCACCATGATTTATCGCACATTAAAATCATAATTTAAAGAGGAAAAAAAGTTTACCGATAATAATTTTCCTCTCGAGGACAATGGAGACATAGCAAATAACCGAAACAACTTCTCATAATTTCTTTACGTCGCGTCTCTTTCTAAGCCATTTAAGCATCTCATGTAAAACTTAAAATATGGTTAAATAAAATAAAAAATATTCACCATATTATATATCATGAATCCATAAAAAATATACTTATCTGTAAATATGCTCAAGATAATCATCTTCTCCCCCACGATCCCCTTGATATGGATTTGGGTCGCTTGAGAGATCAATTCTTTGAGCGAGATTAGATTCGATGCGATTAAGCATGCTTCCATTCTTTTCAAAAAAATAAAATAAAAAATAAAATATAAAGAGAAAGACAATCAATAGCTAAAAAATGAGAGAAAAAAAAAACTTATCTTTAGTTTCATTCTATAATCGAATTCATTCTTTTCGGTAACTTCTTTTGGATTCAAACGATGAAGATCTCATTTGATTAGAGTCTCGTGCTGATAACATGTTGTGAATAAAATAAAGAACATGAATAAGAACGAAGAACAATAATAAACAAAGAGATGAGAGAAAGAGATAGATTTTTATTATTCTCAAATATAGACTTGTGTACAATGCCTTCAATAAATCATCTATTTATAGGCATAAGAAGTACATAATACATTAAACTCTAATTAATGTAGATAATATTTCTAATGATAAAGTAAGTCAAATCTCCTTGATAAAGTCCTTACCATGATAGACATCCACATAAATAAATATTCATAACAAATATATTATTTTTATATATTATTAATAATATAAATATATTATTTTTACTATAAATGATATATTATTTTACCAAAAATATTATATATCTTGAACTCTTTGGTTGACCTCGGACCAATGTCGGACTTGCGAATTGATTTCTTCCTTCTTAAGTATCCTTCCACCCATAATGAGAGCTCTCTAATCGGGCGAACCACCTCAATTCGACACATTTATGTCATGAAATGAATGCAAAATAAAAAGAAAAAAAACAAAAGCAAAAACCAAACACAAGAAATAAGTTAGTAACAGATAAAATAAATAATGAAGCAGTAAAACATAGAAGATAAAAAATAGAGCAAGAGAATAAACAACCCTATTTACATCCCGTCTAAAATACATAGGTTATCTGCATGGTTCTAAAAGGGGTGGGTTTTCTATGTTCGTTACATGCAATTTTGGTACTAGAAGGTACCCGAATTGTCCTTGTTGTCCCCTACTAAGGGTAGCAAGGCCCCTGATCATCACCCATTATTGGCTCATTTCAACTGAGTTCAATTTAGGGGGACCCTTTCACTATGTCCACACAGAGAAATAATATTCCCACGAAAACATAGGGTAATCGAGCCCCGAAGGTACTTACTAGGCCCAGACGGAGGAACGATATCCCAAAGGGAGCACTAGCGTTTTCCCCCACTTAAAAGGACGAGTTTATATGCCATATTTTAAATGCGTTAAAATAAACTCGCATTTATAAACAAATATCAACTTAATTGTCACTTTAGCTCGCAACTTCCTATATTAAATAATCAGTAATTTTTTTTAGTCCCGACTCACTTTTTTTGTAAAAAACATTGATATCCCCAACGGAGTCGCCATGCTGTGATGACATTTTTTTGAAAGCTTGTGATATCCCACTTTTCTTGAAAATATTTGTTTAAAAGAGGGGGATTTCTTTAAAAATTGGATTTTGAAATGAAAACTTAGAGTTCTTTTAAAAACGACATTTTAAAAAAATAAAAAATAGAGTCGCTACGGATCATTTAAAAAGGTAGACCGGACACTGGAAAACAAAACCAGTGATTCGAAAGAGTTCGGGAGTCGGTTACATGTGGGGAAGGATTAACACCCCCACCACGCCCAAAATTGGTACCAAAATAATTACCGCTTTCTTTATATCAAATTTTGCAAGTCAAAGTGACAATTAATCCCGAATAAACGACCAAAATTTGGTTATACGCGTGAGTTCATTTAAGGGTTCAATTATTCAAGAATAAATGACCAAACTACCACCACTACAACTGGTACTAGCCACATTTATTCCCGAATAAAAGGACACCACATTAACAATTTATATTCCGAATGCAACATATAGCATAAACATAAGTATGATAAACATTAAACAAGGCATAAAATGATGCATAAGGACTCCAAATATCATATGTTAAAACATTACCATATGTGAAAACAATACAATATATTAAGGTAAAACATACACACACACACATATATCTACATATGTGCGGGTAACCATATATATATCTACATGGAAAAACTTGGTGGTAGCTATATATGTATACAACTTAAAAACTATATATATATATATATATAAAGCATGTAATATAGATATAAATATGTGTATATATAAAAAAAACATTTATTATATACATTGTAAAAAACTTTATATTATATATATGGTAAGAAACATTATACTATATATATTTGTAACCCCCTCGCCCCGGTCTGGTCGACTGACCGGTCCGAGTAGGCTACATGGGGAAATCCGATGTGAAACCCGTTAAGGTCCCACCTCGGTTAGCAACCCTAGAAAATTTCTTTTAATTATGTCTTGTCGAAAGGCGTATTTATTTCTTAAGTGATCACAACAACGGAGAACATCTAGAAACAAAAGCAACCAAGCCAAACAACATGTTAAACAGCCCATTTTATTCTTACACCACAGGCCGTATCGATACACCAGTCAAGGGTATCGATACGCCTTGACCAAGTCAACTGCCTTCAATCAACGCAGAAAGACCGTAGCGATACACCCTCCTTAGTCAACATCTCACGGTCAATGATATGAAACCGTACCGATACGCCCTGAGCCCGTACCGATACGCCAAAGACTCGTGAAAATCTCAGAATTCCAGTAAGTTTTGGGCGTATCGATACACCCCCGAGTATCGGTACCCTAAGCCAATTCTGAGTCCCAAAGTGTAGGACCGTATCGATACGTAGGGGTGTTCAAAAATATCAGATCCGATCGATCCGATCCGATTATCCGTTGATCCGATCCGAAAATTCGAATATCCGATCCGATTTTTATTTTCGGATCGGATATCCGATCCGATTATAGATTTTCTGGATCGGATACGAATCGCAATATTTCAAGTTTCGGATTATCCGAAAACCCGAAAATTCGAATATCTAATATTTTTAAATATTAATCTTGTTATATTTAACAATTTTATGCATGTTATATCCGAAAATTTTAAAAATCGAATTTTTTTATAGATGTGAATCTTGTTATATTTAGCAATTTGTTGTTTGTTATATTCGAAATTCCGAAATTTTCAAAAATACGATCTTCAAATTTGAAAAAATAGTTGAATCAAATTATATGTTCGGATAATCGGATATCCGAATATCCGATCCGATTATCCGGTATCCGAAAAACTGGATATCCGATTTTTTCCGGATCGGATACGGATCACTATATTGCCGATCCGAAAACCCGGATATCCGAAAAAACTGGATCGGATCCGATCCGATATCCGACAATGAACACCCCTATTGATACGACCCTTAGGCGTATCGATACGCCCTACACTGCAAGACTCCAAATTGTAGCAAAACGACACGAGGCTCAACTCTAAATGCATTTAAAGACTTCCCTAGCCACATACAAGCATACACACAACATTCAACAACCATGAACTAGCATGTAGAGCATTTTAGGTGGTCAACGAGGCATTTCCAACATGGCATTCATACATAGATGGATATTGCATATCAAGACATACTTAAAAGCTTAAAAGCCAAAAAGGCACATGTCTTTACACATAAGGTTTACACGGTCACTAAAACAACATATATCATCCAAAGGCATAACCTTTCACCACAAGCATTTGAACAAAACATAACATGGTTTACAAATCCAAAGCATAGCATAAACAACATCCAACATTTATGAGTCATACAACGCTCATACAAACACATAGAAGCCCCATTGCTAAACTACTACTTTATTTACTAAACCATACTTGAGCAGTTACAAAAGCTTGGAAAGCCCCTTCCTTGCACCTTACTAACTCCACGCTAATGATCTGCATTGTCGAAAAACGAGAGCATAATCTGGAAGCTTAGTGAGGATGCTCTAAAACCAAAAACAATGACAATACAGGGTTCAAGCATATAATCATTAACATCACACACAATAATGCATAAGCATCAATATAGCAACCTAGCTAGCAACTCAAAGGGCAATAACATGGCATCTTACTTCATGCTAAGCTCAATAAGATAAAGCAATTATCTAAACATCATAACCACATGATCAAGTATATTGGCCACTATTAATTTACTCGGATATGCGGATTACTCTCAACAACAACACTACCTCGGTGGGATTACACTCATCACCGGACCTCACATGGATGGGATTACACTCATCACCACACGCCCTACGGATGAGATTCCACTCATCATCACGTATAATATAAATATTTCCGGTGGAATATTACATCACCGTACTCCCTCTTGATGACTTAACGCCACCAAGGCCACACGCGAATTTGACTCAACCGTGTGCACACTAATCCTAATGATCGATCATTTATACCCGGTAAGTTAACTAGTGCCAATCATACTATTAAAACCACATCATGTCAACCATCAAGCACATCACATAGCCATCATATCGCACAATCAATGTATACTCAAACATATACAATTCATGCTTCACAAATCATAATAGGCATAATCATTTTAAACTTATAAACACACAAGAAGTTAAGCTACCAACTTAACTTCCACCTTGGAATGGCCTACCAAGCGCATCCCAAAACCTCAACTACACACTTGAACCAATTTAAATAAGTTGAAAGTTTCACTCACCACCTTTCCTTAAGCAAACCAAGCAAAAGCCTCTCAAGCCTCCGAAATTTCCGGAATCGATCCCGAACCTTCTCCGATATCTCCACTTGCTTCTAACCAATCAAAAGATAAGGTATTACTCAACCAAATCACTGCCAAACTCAGCCACAATCTCAACCCACAAACACAAGCCAAAACTTCATAATTTCAAACTCAACCTAACCACAAAACTCACATTTTCGTACACCATCTTTACCCAGCTGAAATCTACCATTTCCAACACCCAAATGGCCTCTAAAGACTCCCAAAACACTTCCCTAACAACCCTATACCAACAGCCCTTCAACCCAACACAAAATCTCACCAAAATTTCAAGTTTTGACACTTTCAAAAATGTCCCCAAGACCCATTTCGGGATTTTTGTCAAAATCCCTCCATTTCAAAATATGAGGTGTATTTACGTAAGCTTAACCCATAACCTAACTAAACAAACCAAAAACAAGTTGAAAACCCATTAAAGTTTCATACTTTCTTCAAACTTGAAAAACTAAAATGGTGGTGGTTTTGAAATCTAAAACCATGGAAATGATTGGGATGGAAAGGAGAATTCAAAAGAGAAATTATCTTGGAAGGAGCCCTTGAGATGATGGAGAAGAGAGATGGAATAGTGATTTAGGGCTTTGGGAGGGTTTTCACGTTGGAAGCAAAATGGGAAGAAGATGACTCTTTTTTTCTTTTTGTTTCAAAAAGCTTGTCTTCTTTTATTTTGACTTAATTACTAAAATGCCATTATTAGGATTTTGATATCATTTAAATTAAAACCAAGGTCTAATTAAATTAAACCGATTTTGACGACTCGAACCCAGCACACACACCAAACTCCCGACCCCAAAACACGAGTGTTACACTATTATAGAAACCTTATATTATGTACTAAAAGACTATAAATATTATATTATAAAAATACATTATAAGAAAAACCATATATCATATATTGTGTGAAAACTATACGTCATACATATCATACATATATATATATATATATATCATATACTAAAAAACCATGTATTGATTAGCATATAAAAGCTAAGGTATGCTGAAATCATGCCAAATTGACAAATGAAACGAACCATGAAAATAAAGAAAAAGTGCGCCACAAGGACAGAGGAAACACGTGCCACAAGGACAGAGATTTTTATTAAAAATAAAATAAAATTAAATCAAGAAAATAATGAACCCTGTGATCGACAACCAGTAGCAAAATTGGTTGCCGATCACCGACCAAGAACCAAAAATGGAAGAGACGGCTGGGCAAAGGAAACTAAAAACCTAGGGCAAAGAAAAATGGAAGAGCGGTTGTGTTTTTGTAATATAGGTATACATATGTGCATATATAAAAAAAAACATCTATTATATACACTGTAAAAAAACTTTAAATTATATATATATTGTAAGAAACATTATACTATATATATTATAGAAACCTTATATTATGTACTAAAAGACTATAAATATTATATTATAAAAAATACATTATAAGAAAAACCATATATCGTATATTGTGTGAAAACTATACGTCATACATATCATACATAAAAATATATATCATATACAAAAAAAAATATTTTGTTTAGCATATAAAAGCTATATGTTATAACAAATCCATACATTATTTACAAAGGAATTATATCACATCCACATATCATAACTAACAATCATAAATATATGGATTAAACAGATTATAACAAGAATAATCGATGTATATGAAAATAAAAGGTTGGAAGATAAAGGTGCATGAAACAAGGGACCATAATACTGGAAAAGGACCAAAATGAACAAAGACAAACCTTAAGGGCCGAATCTAACAACCAACAATTTTTAATTTAAAAGCAGAGACGAGATTGTAATGTTTAAAAAAAATAAAAGGACTGGGGGAGTGGTTTTAAAAGACGGAAGGACCGCGTGGACGATTATGAGGAGGCGGAGGGATTTATAACGTGATTAGACCATTTTTAAAAGCTTAAAACAGTAGAAATAGACCACGTTAGCCCCAAAAAACACTTCTTTTGCTATTTTTTTTAAAAAAAAAAAACGAATCCCCCTTAACCTTCCCCTTTTCCTTTTCTTTGATAAACAACACCCCTTTAGCGGCGGCCGGCGAACCCAAAAGCTTAAAAAAAACTCATTTTCCCCTTTTAAGTCTAGATCTGAACCCAAATCTTTTGAAAACAAGAAATCCCCTTTTTATTTTGTGAAAACCGAATCTAAAATCCCTCATTTCAAAAAAAAAAAACAAAATCCTAAGGGCTCACCCCAAAGGGATTGTTGCCGGTTGGAGTTCGAAATGACGAGGAAGACAAACGATTGGGAGGACGAGCCGTCGCCGAGGGTAAAAAAAAACTGAACCTAACTTGCTCTCTATTTTGTTTTATGCATGCATTTATTGGAATGAAGAAAATAAACCACCTTATTGGAGGAGTTTTTAGTTATTTATAGTTAATTTATAATTTTATTTTCTCCCCCAATCATTTGGTGACACGTGTCAACATGCTTACCACTAAGCCAATTATATCTTTGTGATATGTTGTACAGAACCTAACATATATTTTAGTTTTGTTGCTCATTCTAGGAAAAAGAAAATAAATATGAATTAAGAGAACTCGAACATGACTTTTTTAGGATGCATAAAAACATCTAAACTACCGAAATAAATCGACTAATCAAATTATTAATAATTTTTTTTTATTAATTTTTAATTCAATTATTATATTAAAAATAAAAAAATTAAAATCATATTAATTTTTTTAACAAATATAAACTCACGAACATAATTTAAAAAAAATCTAAAGTTTTATCAATTCATTTAAATTATGTTATATATGAAATTATATTAAAAATTCTAAAGTTGTATAAATTCATTTAAATTATGTTCGTGAGTTTAGATTCATTAAATAAATTTGTAATATAATTTTAATTTTTTAGTTTTTCATATAGTAATTTAATTAAAATTAATAAAAATAAAATTATTAATAATTTAAATATTTGATTTATTTTGGTGGTTTAAATGTTTTTATGCATCCCAAAATGTCATGTTTGAGTCCCCTTAATTCATATTTATTCCTTTTTTCCTAGCATGAGCAACAAACTAAGATATATATTAGGTTTTGTACAATATATCACAAAGATACAATTGGCTTAGTGGTAAGCATGTTGAATGCCTTACCCAGGCCAACCCGGGTTTGATTCACGCCAAAGGCATATACGCCTTGATTTTCAATTCTTCCTCCAATATGGTGACATGATTGGGGGAGAATAAAATTATTAAATTAGATATAAATAACTAAAAAGTCCCCTAATAAGGTCACCACCTAATTAAATAATTAATTTATTTTATCAAATTAAAGTTATGACCAAATTGATAGAATGTATAAGTAACGAGGACCAAATATGTAATTATACAAATTTTTACTAACTGCCACGTCACTTCCTCCGTTAGGTTTTAACGGCTGGTGGTTACATTGAGTCCAATTTAATAGTTCAGTGGTTTAATTGTTGCAATTAGAAGTATAGTGGTCAAATCGAGTCCAAGCTCATAGTATAATGGTCATTTATGTAGTTTACCCTTATTTAATAAAAGGGTGGACTATTTATTTATTTATGGATTTATTATATATGTAATGGGCCGGATAAAATATAGTGATTGCAGTTTTAAATTCTTTTTGCTTGTAATATTCATGTTCCTAAAACTTATAATAAGTTTGTTTCTTTGTGTGTTGCTTGTCAATATGGAAAGTCACATAAATTGCCATTTACTTTGTCTACAACTAAATACTCTCATCCTCTAGATGTAACACCCCTAACCCGAGTTAAGAGCTAGGAGAGTTACGATGCAGATTCGATTCAATTAATCAGACAACTAAACATTTGATTGGGCCAATTAAATTTTTTTTTTCTTATCATAACTTATCATATACCAATCATGTGATCATTAAACATTAACCAAAATCACCTAAGGCATTCAACAAATCTATTTAAACATGAATACATTCCCAATTATCATTTGAATCACCTTAATATTATACTAGCATGAAACTATGTGATCACCATTTAATTAACTACTTCCCTTCTTAGCCTAATTTACAATCGACACTCATGTCAGAACATACAAACATCTTGTTTAACTTTTAATTCAAGTTACTAACCTAACCATTCATTTGTAAGCATACGAATTTAATCAAACATGTTAACCAAACAACCATGATCATCAAACATATCAAACCAAACTTTTAGAGCTTTATTGACATACCAAAAATCAAGTGTCTTACATACATAACTTACTTTCAAAACGAGTTATATCATGACTTTAATATCATAGTTGTTTTCCTTGCTTGGGTTGCTCCCGAATCAAAATCAGATAGCTTTCGGAGATCCAAAACCTATTTGTTTTGGAAGAAAGAAATAAGAGGTGGTAAGTACACTATGTACTTTGTGAGGTGATTCTTATAACTAACTATTTCATTTTAAAGTCTTGTTTAATCTTGTAAGGTTACCTAACTAGGCTTCAAAGTTTACTTAGCTAGTTTACTTCATGCATAAGTAGGCCTAGCTAATTTACTTGCCATTCAAGTAACATTAAATATACTTGAAAATAGCCATGCTTCAATACAAGAAACCAATCCAATTTAATACTCAATCAAAACACATCAAAACAATTCACAAATGGTTACATTCAACCATGTCAAACAAACATTTCATTACATTTTCTTCATTTCATTCGAATAGGCTTTAGCACCATTGTGCATTCATTCATCTCATTTTATCATGTAATTTCATATGACATATCACATAATTATGTAACCAAATTCATGTCATCCATTATGGGTCACTACCCAAATCACATATCAAGACATATAACATATAACATATCACTTATAATATTTAACTTTTCATGTAAGTTTTATTCAAAGATCTTATTGTTTTGCCTTGGTTGAGTAGTAGACTAGGTAATCAAGTCAATCGTATAACATATAAAACTGGATACCCAAGGTATCAAGGTGTTTCAACACCACATATCATGTAATCGTGTAAAGGATGCATAAGCATCAATGGTCACTTACCACCAATCATATAATAATGTGACTAACCACCTTGCAGGTTTATAGGTGACTAACCACCATCCTGATCATGTAAATGAGCTAAATGACTCTAAGGCATGCCCTTCTACCTAAGGACCACTAATCAGCCAAGGTCTTATATAGTCTTTTAAGTCTTTAAACCAAACAACCAAGTTGTTTACAAACATCAAACAAGGCCATATGGTCATCTAATGATCATATTTTGATTAATTCATGTAATATTATTCAACCACTAATTTCCAGCAAGCATTAGGCAACATTTCACTCAATTCATGCTTCAAATACAGTAGCATGACATCATACAATCAACCATTTCAAAGGCCACACCATTCATGCTTCCATCCATTTCAAAACACTAGCTACTTGTAACTAACAACTAGCATTTCATAATTGTTTAATTCATTTCATTTAGCCTTCTTCCAATTCCATTTTAATTTACCAATATAGCTTAGATTCATTACATGCATCTTGTGATTTCAACAAACAATTTAAAGAAGAGGTTAAGACACTAGTCTTAACCCTAAAGGCAACCACACTCACTATACTCCAAAGCTTAGTTGGAATCCTTGATTAGCAAGCCTTTTCCCCTCTTGCTAGTTTGATCAAGCCTTGATTCCTCCAACAATTCTTCTCCAATTTGGTCTTAAACAATCAACATAAAACATAAAACATATTTTAGAATTCATTCCAATCATATTCAATCATATAAGTCAATATAAACTCAATGCATTATGAAACTGCCCCTATTCTGGCAGTTTTGAGCACCTTACACTAATATTTCCATAAATTTTTACACACAACTCTAAATTAGGAGTTCTTTACCATTCTAGAAAGCTTATTTACACAGATTTAATTCTATGTATGTGTCATATTTTCCCTAGTTATAAATCAATACAGTTTAATGGTTTAATACAGGGTATTTACAGTGACCTATACTGTCCACAGTTTTTAACATGTAACTTTAATGACCATTTGACCTATGATTCATTACACATTTGATTCTGAGTTTTTAACCACTATTAGACAAATATAAGTACATTATAACCATGTTCCAGTTTCATCAAAAACAGAGCATTAAGGTCCACAATTTATCTATTTTTCCAGGACGGTCCCGATTCACTATTTAAGCATAATATTGAATTTAAACATCTAATTCAAGTCATTTAACACCTTAAACATGTTACTAATCAAACATTACTAGATTCCCCTATTTCTTAACAATTTTCCCAGACCTTATAAACATTAAATTAGCCCTTTAAACATTTCCTTAATTGTGTTTTAACCCAAGCTGTCTCCAGTTTCAATTCAAACATAACCCGTTTACTTCTAACAAAATTTTCAGACATTCTAGCAATATTTTCAGACATGTAAGACCTCTATCTTATATTATTTTCACCCTCTACAACTTTGTTCTTCAGAGATGTTTCTAATTCGAACTCTAACATGGTCAAAAATGCAGTTTTCTACAAGGCAATTTATTAATTCGAATTTGGGCATATTTGAGTTCTAAATTAAATTCATGCATATTTCCATATTTGTTTTAACACCAACATGAACCCAGCAACATTTTAACACGATAAAGCATCCAACAATATTTTTCCAACAACAATTTCACAAAGAATTGCTCAAAACAATCGTATAAACTCAAGAACAAAATCGGTAACTACATGAACTTACTTGAATCTTTAGATAAACATGCATGCAATTTCTAATGAATTTCCAGCCCTCTAAGCCTTCAAATTCTCAGCCTTCTCTATCTATATTTTCTCTAATTTTCAGTGGGGTTTGTAAAAGAGAAAGATGATGAAGAAAATATAATGAAACAAGTGTTACCCTTGTTTCTTTGCGTGGCCAGTTATACATGGAGAGAGGGACACATGGCTTGGTCTCTCATCATGTGTTAATCCACTCAAAACCCACTATGGTCAAACTATATAATATTTTAATTCCCACTAATAACATATTTTCTTGATCCTTTAACTTCTCAAAGTCGTTTCACATTTTATGTTACAACCTCTTTTTGTACCATATTTCAAGTTACACTATACTCGCACCACATTATAGGTTACAACCTATTTTCACACTACATTTCAGGTTACACAATACTCGCACCACATTTTAGGTTACAACCTATTTTTGCACTACATTTTAGGTTACAACCTATTTTTATATTCTTTATTAACTAATTTAGGGATTTTCAACCAGGGTAGTTTTAGGGTGTTACAACTCCTCCCCCTTAAAAGAAATTCACCCTCGAATTTACCTGAATTGAATAGATGAGGATATTGCTTCTTCATCGTGTCCTCAGGTTCCCACGTCGCTTCTTCAACGTTATGATTCCTCCATAAAACTTTAACGAAGGCAACGTTCTTGTTTCGAAGTCTTTTGACTTTCCGATCAAGAATTTGGATAGGCTCTTCTTGGTATGAAAGGTCAAGATTAATCTCGACTTCTTCAAGCTTAAGAATGTGAGTTGGATCGGATCGATAGCATCGTAGCATCGAGACATGGAAAACATTTTGTATCTGTGATAAGGTTTTTTAAAAACGACTATTAGGTAATTAGGTCTTGTCCTATCTCTTTTGAAAAGGATTTTATTTAGAAAGGGGGGAAATTCGTATTTGGGAAAACAATAAAATTTTGGAGTCGCCACCAGCCACTAAGGTAGGTCGGGCACCACAAAAACCAGAGATTCATTAGAAAACGGGTTCGGGAGTTGGTAACGTGTGGGGAAGGATTAGCACCCCCATCACGCCCGGAAATCGGTACCAAATAACTCGTTGCCTTTTGATCATTAGAAATCATTTAAAAACCAAAGCGAATTTAACAAAGGGTTCTTAGGTGAAAATACGACTTAATTAGAACGGGATTTTCAAATTGCGACATTGGAATTAATTAAACACTTAATTAAGAAGGATGACGGTACGCCGGACCATAGACTAAACTGACATCAAATAAGGCTGACTGTCGTGTTAGTTTAGGGTTCGGATCCCGTACGTCACCTTTATGCATGATGCGAGGAAATAAGGGATGATGCGTGTTATTTCCATTTTTATGCTTTCGCTTACCTAGAGGCGGTGAAAATTAACCTAAGTATTCGATAGAATCCATTAAGCTAGGACTGTCGTTTTCGGATACCGAGGTTAATTAATACTCCTCTTGGGGTTGATTTTTAGGTCCGGTTATCATGCTAAATTACGGGCCTTATGGATGACAAGTATATGCATGTCATAAAAATGCTTCAAATAAACATACAAAGAAAGAGCCCACATTGATAAAAGATTAAGCCCAAAATATGCTTGACCAAACTATCTCCTAAGGCCCAAAAGCCCACTTTAAAGGTACCCACATTTAAACACCATGAAGCCCGAATTTAACATTCTTTAATTATCTACTAATTGATTTAATTAAGGAGACAAATTACATTAATAATGGATTAATAAGCATGACAACACATAGATATTCGATTCACATAATTACTCGAGGCAAACATGAAAACCTATTAACTCTAAACATTTTAGACTATAGAAACGACCCAAAAAAAACATATATTCGATACAACGATAATTAAGCAATACGTATCATGCGGGACCCACAAAAGTCATAAAAACGGATTAACATGCATATATTCAATTTGAAAACAAAAACCAAACACATGTCATAAAGCATACATACTACCAAACGAACAAAATTAAAACAACATTAAAACATTGAGTAAGAAAATAAATCAAACATCATACGAAACAAGCATGCAAAAGGAAACTAAAAACCTAGGGCAAAGAAAAATGGAAGAGCGATTGTGTTTTTGTAATATAGGTAAACACTTCTTTTGGTATTTTTTTTAAAAACCGAATCCCCCTTAACCTTCCCCTTTTCCTTTTCTTTGATAAACAACACCCCTCTAGCGGCGGCCGACGAACCCAAAAGCTTAAAAATAACTCTTTTCCCCCTTTTAAGTCTAGATCTGACCACGACATGATATATATATATATATATATATATATATATATATATATATATATATATATTCAATCCAGCCCGAAAATAATTTTATTTTGCCTGTCCCGAGATATAGATTGTAAACTTGTCCCCGATCTGATCCATCCCAATAACAAACAAAACAATTAAAAATCAAATATCTAAAACAAATTAAACACTATAAAATCATAAAATACACTTGAAAACACAAACTTCACTACGCTCAAAACACATCCAATTTCTAACTTCAAAACCAAAGAAACAAAAAAAAATTATCAGATCTGAAATATATAAACATGTTATATATCAAATCTCATAAACACAAACTATTTTTTTTTAAAATAGAGTAAAAGTATCAATAATATTAAGGGTAAACTACATCACATACCACCGAACTGTAAAAAAAATCAAAACTAACAATGAACTTTAGTTTGTGACTCGAAAATACCACTCCGTCATTAACTCTTAACACCCCTGTTAAGTCAAAACGATGTCGTTTTTCTGGAGAAAAAATATTAAAATCATGCACTTGGTGGGGTTTGAACCCAAGACCTTCAAATATAAAGGCTAAACCTTAAGCACTAAACCAATCCAATATTATATAATATTTTACTAGAAATATTATATATCTCGAACTACTTGAGATTAATTCAAATTATTTTATGAAATAAATAATACTATAAATGAAATTAATATATAACAATATAAAATATATTATTTTTATATATTATTAATAATATAAATATATGATTTTTCACTATAAATGATATATTATTTTTTTTTGAATATTTTGGGTTTTTTAAATAATATATTTATATTATTAATAATACATAAAAAACACTAAAACCCTAAATTATTAACCCATAAATCTTAAATCCTTAAACTTAAACCAAAATCTTAGAATTTAGGAGTTAGGGTTCAAGGGTTTTTTATATATTGTTTAGAATTTAGGAGTTAGGGTTCAAGAATTTTATTGAGAAAGTATGCGACAACAAATTTAAAGGAGAAAGAAAAGAGATTGAAATGGAAAGAGATTAGGAGGCGGCAGGAAATAGAAAACAAATGTATGACATTTTTGTAAATAAATGAATGGTATTTTTTTAAAATAATTCCGGTGGGATCGGAAATTCAATTTTAATAATAACAAATGTATGACATTTTTGTAAATAAATGAATGGTATTTTTCAAACTGCAGAACCTGGCTAGAATTGGCTAAAACCAAAACATGGGGCTGCTCTTTGTACTGCTATAGAGCAAATGAACAACCTTCAATCTTTGGCCATTTCGGCTAAAGGTGAAGACTTCCTTCAATTGCAATCCATGTCTTGTCCTCCGGTTTTGCTTCGAAGTCTATGCCTTGGAGGACGGTTAACCAAGGTGCCAAACTGCAGAACCTGGATAGAATTGGCTTACACTGGTCTAGAATATCCGATGATTCGCTTAAAATCCTTGGAGTTTTGCCTAATCTATTGAAGTTTCAGCTGACAAATGGATATGATGGAGCTCAGCTGCATTTCGAAAAGGGATACTTTCAGAGACTCAAAGAACTAGCTCTTCGGATGTTGAATGGACTGAACAGATTGACAATAGATGAAGTAGCAGTCCCTTGTCTCGAATGGCTATGGATCGGTCCCAGTCCGTGCTTACAGGAGCTGCCATGGACCATTTCTCGTTTGAACGGACTTAAACGTCTGGATTTCCATAACATGTCAAATAGCTTTGCTCGTAGGTTGGTGCCTAATAAAGGAGCAGATCATTGGAAAGTTGAGCATATTCCAAATGTTGTTTTCTACTGCACCAATGGATCAATGCAATGTAATGTCTACAAGCTTGGCGACCCGCGCTTGTTAGAAGAACACTAGGCAATCTCTGTTGTGTTTCATGTATTGCAGCAAAAATGAAAGTACAGCTTTTCCTATAATGATCAAGCAAGAAATCGCAAAGAATTAATTTACTTGGCTTGAACCAATTTACATTTTTTATATAAGCATTCATTGGACCCTTTTGAATCAATGTACTTGTGTTCAGTTTTCATGGCAATGCATCTGATCAAAGCCTGCTACTATGAAGAACTTTAGTCTAAACATAAACAACGAAAGCAAAGCAATATTGTGTGATGGTGGTGGCTAAACGAAGGCTCTGTTGAGATCAGTTTCTTACATTTCTACCAGGTGAGATCCAACGACAAAGCGAATTGCTGATAGGTGATTCGTCGGTGACATTGGATGTATTTAAAGATTAAGGATATAGAATATTTGAAAAAAAATATGAAAATTTTAAGATATTTTTTTGGGAAAATTATGATTTCGTTTTTAAGAAACCAAAATATCTTTATATGTTTTATATTTAATCTCCTCAAAAGAAAACATTTTTTCATTGGGATCATTCCTTAAATTTTAAATAAATGACGCCCTTTTAACTCATACCACCAAACTTAATATAGATGTTTATACATACATGCATATATAATTTTTTCACTAAGTTGATTTCTGGGTTAATTAGGTGGCGACTTATAGATTCATAGAAAATTCTAAAACGGGCGACGCACACCACTGAACACTACTGACACAATACATCACTCAACACCGTTAATATCTTAATAACTTTTAAATAATTATTAAAAACTCAAAGACTCAACATGCAATTAGTTATATTTCAAAATAAGATTAGAAGAAATTACTCCATGAACCATTCTCACAATCTCACCCAAGGTCCTACCCAATTAAATAAAGGCACATCATCTCTATTTTCCACATAATATTTTCTTATAAATTAAAATTCACAAAACATCATCTTCTTCCTCATACCTAATATACTAATGAATAAAATTGTTAAAATAAAAAAAACACCCAAAAAACTTAATACACGAATAAAAAAACAATAATAAAATTATTATTAATAAAATCATTGTATTCCAGTCTCAACCCAATCTTCGATACATTCACTATATTAATCCCCAATCATTTTTTGAACTTCCTACAGTTGATACAGAAGAGAAAGCGCAGAAGGTCATCTCGTGGAAAAGCGACCAGAGAAGAAAATTATGTGATGATGTGCAACTGGTTCAAGAATGATGGAGGGGGATTGATTTGTTTGCTACAAACACTAGGCAGTAGGCGGATGCTGTTAATTATAACGGAACAAATGATGCTCGAATCAGACGATTGTGATGAATGTAATGATTTTATCGAAGATTGGTTGAGATTGAAATGTAGTAATTTTATTAATAATAATTTTATTGTTGTCTCTTTTGATTGGCTTGTTAAATTTTTTGGGTGCTTTTTTTATTTTAACAATTTCATTCATTAACACATTATTTTAAATATATGAAGTATGAGGAAGAAGATGATGATTTGTAAATTAATTTATAAGAAAATATTATGTGAAAAATAAAGATGATGTGACTTTATTTAATTGCGTAAGACATTGGATAACATTATGAGAATGGTTCATAGAATAATTTCTTCTAATTTTATTTTGAAATATAATTAACTGCATTTCGAGCCTTTGAGATTTTTAATAATTATTTAAAAGTCATTAAAAATTAATAATGTTCATTTGTGTATTGCGTTAATGGTGTTCAACGGTGAGCATCGTCCATTGTAGACTCATTCTTCGTTCATACTCAAATTTTTCATTACTTCACCCATGATCATTTGTTAAACATTTAAAAAAATCACTTATTTAAGATGTTTTGATTCATCCACATCATGGATAGGACAAAATTTAATTAGATATCATAACTTAGAGATTATTTCTTGAATTTAAAAAATTGACGCTCCTAATTAACCTTTTATTCAGGCTAAAGGTTTTCTCTTAGGTTTTCCCCAAGCGCCGTAGCCTTTCATATTAGTTTTTTTGTCGGTGGCCGACAACCAGTTTTAATACTGGTTGTCGACCATCGGGTTCATTATTTTCATGTCTTTTTTGTTTTTTTATATTTTTAATAAGAATCTATGTCCTTGTGGCAAGTGTTTTCTCTGTCCTTGTGGAACATTTTTCTTTATATTTTTGGTTCGTTTCATCTATCAACATACCTTAGCGGTCATTTGGTGCTCATACAGAGATCTTTACGGCACTAGTTTCTGATTTTGATTATGTCGGTGGTCATAGAAAGATAGATCCCCACTCGGTTGATGGTTGTTTGCCAATATAACCAGACCTGGGTAGCGGAGCAATCTGCTTGATAGTTTGATTCGCTCACCACTCCTTTTTCACTTGGTAAAACGTCTAGTTTGGATAGAGACAAGGAGATTCAAGAAGACTTCTGAATTTTTTTGGTATGCTAATATCTATGGAAGTATTTACTTTTCTTTGCATCTTAGGGTTTTGTATGAGATTTTGATGGACTAGATCCCATTATTCTTCATTTTAAATGCATTGTATTTGATATATTTTCCATGGTTATTAATGAAATTCAGTTGTCATTGTCAAAAAAATTGACGCTACTAATAAAACCAGAATACCACATCTAAGACTAAACCTAATTTTTTATCTCCTTCCCTATAGGAGTCGTTAGGCTTTTTCATATTTCTTTTGCTTGATCGATGACAACATAAACTTTAGTGTTAGTTGTTAATCGTTAGTGATCATTATTTCCCTTACTTTTTCATATTTTATTTTTGTTTTTGTTTTTTAATTTTTTTATATTTTTAATAAGAATATCTGCTCTTGTGGCACGCTTTTCATTTGCTTTTGTGGTTTGTTTCAGCTATCGTTTGGCACGATTTCAGCATACCTTAGCATTCGTTTGATGCTTGTATAAAGATCCTCACGACACTAGTTTTTTATATGATTCTGTCGGTGGTCATAGAAAAGATTGATCCCTACTCGTTTGATGGGTTGTTAGAAGATGTAATCATAATTGTGTAACGAGGCAATTTGTCTGATAGTTTGGTTCGTTCACCACTCTCTTTTCATCATGTAAAGTGTCTCGTTTGGCTAGATACAAGGAGATTCATGAAGGTTTCTGAATTTTAATGGTATGCTAATCTCCATGGAAGTGTATGCTTTTCTTTGCACATTCGTATGAGATTTTTAGTGGACTAGTCCCTTTTTGTCTCTTTTTGATACATTGTATTACATTGAATTGCTTTTATGCATTATCCTTGTATCAAGATATGTTGAGAGAGAGAGAGAGAGAAAGCGAGGGAGAGAGGGAGAGAGAGAGATTATTCTTATTGTGAATTAAAAATAAAGGAAAGGTAATTATAGGTCGATATCAGTACAAGGCTAATACCGTCATTGATAATGCAAAAAAAGAACAACAATAGAAAAGAAAGAAAAAAAAGGAATATTTTTTTGACAAATCCAAATTCTAATCCTAATCTTATCTAGAGGAGAGGGGAAGGAATAACTCCTAATGGGTCTAGAACACATGACTTGAAAAAATATGAGAGAATAAAGGTGAGCCATCAGTTACGCAACATATATTATTTATATGTAACTATTTGATACATCAGTTACGCCAAAAAAGAAATTCATTATAAAATTATTTTTTTGATAAATTCTAATTCTAACCCTAATCCTATATAGAGGGAGGGGATGAATCTAGTGGGTATAGAATCCATGACATGAGAGAACAAGTATGAACAACTTGGCCAACTGACCAATTGTGTTTGCTCTTATGGAATTACTTTTTTAAAATATGTAATTAATTATACTTTCCAGCATATATTTAAAATAAATATTTTAACTTCATACGATACTTTTTAACGATATTGTCAAATATTTAAATTAATAAACTACTTTTTTCCGGGGCAGGCCTTTAGCGGGAATTCAATGTGTGTGGTGTAGGGAGGGGGTTGACGAGGAAGAGCATATATTTTTTCTATGCATATTTGCAAGCAGAGTGTGGGAGGCGTTTTTCCGATGGTGGGGGATATCATGGGCGAATCCGAAAACATTTGCGGATTTTTTTGTGCAGTGTTGTAGTGGGGTGTTGTCGGGAGAAGGGAGAGCTTGGTGGATGGTTGGTTGTACAGCGGTATTGTGGTCTTTATGGCTTGCGCGGAATGAAGTCATTTTCAATCAGAAACAGATGGATGGCGAGGAGCTGCTCTTCCTTATCAAGCTTCGTGCATTTTATTGGATTAAATTCTCCGTACACTGCGAGGTTATATCAGAGGCTGCTTGGTGGGAGTGGCCAGTGCTGTGTGTGTCGTCGGGTACAGTGAAACAAAGAGCTAGAATCCATTGGTGCCCACCGATAGAAGGTGTACTAAAGTTTAACGTGGATGGTGCGGCAAGGGGGAAACCAGGTTTGGCGGGATGTGGGGGTGTGCTGCGGGATGCGAGGGGTGTAGTGCTGGTTGTTTTCTCGGGACCATTGGGGTGTATGGAATCGAATGAAGCTGAGGTTTGGGCCATTTGGCATGCGGTTCGATTGCTGACCGACTCAAGGTGGAAAGAGGACGGGTCGTTTATTATCGAATCCGACTCGCGGATTGCGTTATCCTGGGTGCTGCACAAGGATAAACGACCATGGAGGTATAGAGGGCTGTTTCGCGAGATTGATTATGCTTGTTTGCAGCTTCGTTGTGTTTGCTTTCACCATGCTTTTCGTGAGGCGAATTCATTCGCCGATGCGCTCGCTAAAGGGGGTGTGGATAGAGTATCTTGGCTTCATGCTACTGCGGATAATGGGATGAATTCGTAATGGGGTTTTTGGTCCGACTCGGGGCATGTCATTTCGGCCTATACCTTCCATGATGCACTCTTTTTCCTCTAATTTAGGATAGGGAGGTTTTTTAAGGAGGCATATGGGAGGTTGTATGATTTCTTTACACTGAATAAAATCATACGCTTATCGATAAAAAAAATTACTTTTTTCACAACACTTTCTTGCATTAATTTTAAAAATATATATTAAAAATATTTTTCAACTCAACAATCATGAACTATCCGTATTAACTCATGTAACTCAATTAGATTATATTATAATCTCTGTAACACCCGTGTTTTGGGGTTAAGAGTTAGACACGTGAGTTGGTTCGAGTCGCTAAAATCGATTTTATTTAAATTGACCTTAGTTTTGATTTAATTGAGATTTAAAATAAAAGGGGTGGCAATTTTGTAAATAAAGTGAAAAGTGGAAGACCACCTTTTTGAATTAAAAAGAAAGAAAAAAAATAAAGTTGTCTTCTCCCTCATTTGCTTCCAACGTGAAAATCAACCCAAACCCCTCCCAAAACCCCTATTCACTATTTCATTCAATATCTCCACCAAATCAAGGGCTTTTTCAAAGTTAATCCCATTTCTCAACTCTCCTCATCATCCCCATCATTTATATGGTCTTAGATTTCAAAACTATCCATATTTGCATTTTTCAAGTTTAAGGAAAGTTTGGATTTTTAATGGGTTTTTTCATTTGTTTTTGATTTGTTGAGTTGGGTTTTGGATTAATCTCACCTAATTACTCTTGATATCTTAAAATGGATGGATTTGGGAAAAATCCCGAAGTGGGTCTTTGGGGCAATTTTTAAAGTGTCAAAAGTTATGTTTTTGGTGTGTTTTAGTGTTGGGTTGAAGGGCTGATGGTATAGGGTTATTAGGGGAGTGTTTTGGAAGCTTTTAGATTTCATTTGGGTATTAGAAATCATAGTTTTCAGCTGGGTATTTGAGGAGCACGAAAATGGAAGTTTTGTGGTTAGTTTGGGTTTGAATTTGTGAAGCCTTGACATGTGTTTGTGAATTGGGTTTGTGACCGAGTTAGCATTGAATTGATGAGTAATACTTGTGTTTTGATTGGTTAGAAGCAAGAGGAAACATCGGAAAAGGATCGGGATCAGGACCGAATCCGGGAATTGAGGGGGCTTGACTTGCTTGCTTGGTTTGCTAAGGAAGGGTGGTGAGTAAAACTTTAAATTTGTTTTAAAGTTGGTTCAAGTGTGTGTAGTGGAGATATTATAATGAGTTTGGTAGACCATTCCAAGGTAGAAGTTGAATTGGTAGTTTAACTTCTTGTTTGTTAATGAGCTTTGATTTCCTATGCCTATCTTGATCTTGCAAAGTATGAATTGACTTTGTATGTGTATACATTGTTGTGTGTGATGATGGTTGAATGATATGAATGATGATTGATGTGATGTGGTTTAAAGAAATTGGCACTAATTAACTTACCGAGTGTAAATGATCGATCATTAGGATTAGTGTGCATACGTTTGAGTCAAATTCGCGCGTGGCCTTGATGGCGTTGAGTTATCAAGGAGGAGTACGGTGATGTAATATTCCACCAGAAATTATTTATATTATATGTGATGATGAGTGGAATCCCATCCGTAGGGCATGTGGTGATGAGTGAAATCCCACCCATGCAAGGTCCGGTGATGAGTGTAATCCCACCGAGGTAATGTTGTTGTTGAGAGTAAATTCGCACATCCGAGTAAACTAATAGCGGCCAATGTACATGTTCTTATGATTATGATGTTGAGATAATATATTTACATCGTTGATCTTAATATTATGTAAGATGCCATATTTATGACTATTGAAATACTAGCTAGGTTGCTATGATGATGCCTATGTATGTTGTGCGTGATGTTAAGGATTGCATGCTTGAACCATGCATTGTTGTTGTCTTTGTTTTAGAGCATTCTCACTAAGCTTCTAGCTTACGCTCTCATTTTCAACAATGTAGATCATTAGCGTGGTGTTAGCAAGGAGCAAGGCAAAGGGGAATTCCAAGCTTGTAGTTGCTCAAGTATGACTTAGTAATTAAAGTAATAGTTTAGCAATGAGGCTACTATGTGTTTTTGTATGAGCGTTGTATGACTCATAGATGTTATTGGTGTTTATGTTTTGGTTTGGATTTGTAAACCATGCTTTGTCTTGTTGAATGCTTGTGTGGGATGGTTGTGCTTTTGGATGTTTTAAGTTGCTTTTGGTTGGCATGTAAACCTCCATGTGATGACTTGTGCCATTTGGCCTTTTTGAGTTCTTAAGCATGCCCATCTATGAAATATTTACCCCTTTGTGTGAATGCCATGTATGGATGCCTTGTTAATCATCTAGATTGCTCTATATGCTATTTCTGGGTTGTAGTACGTTGCATGTATGCTTGAATGAGCTTAGCAAAGTCCCAAAATGCATTTAGAGTTGAGTCTTGTATGATTTTTGATGATTTTGGAGACTTGCAGTGCAGGGCGTATCGATACGCCTAAGGGCCGTATCAATACGGTCTTGCCTGCAGGCCTAAGATTTGGCTTAGCGTATCGATACACGGGGTTGTATCGATACGATCTTTGCTCACTGGAATTCAGAGAATTTGGTGAGTTTTTGGCGTATCGGTACGGTGTTGAGGCGTATCGGTACGGTTTTATCTCGTTGACCACGAGATGTTGACCGAGAAGGGTGTATCGATACGCTCAAGGGTTGTATCGATACAGTCTTCCCTGAGTTGACTGTTTGGGTTGACCTAGTCAAGACGTATCGATACCCTTGATAGGTGTATCGATACGGCTTGCCCTGTAAGTTAAAATGGACTGTTTGAGGTGTGGTTTAAGGTTCAAATGTGCTTCTTTCTTGATGTTTTCCGCTAACGCGATCACTTAGGAATTAATATGCCTTTAGATAAGATTAAGATAAAAGTAATTTTCTAGGGTTGGTAACCGAGGGGGAACCTTAACAGGTTTCGCTTCAGTTTTCCCCGTGTAGCCTAGTCGGACCGGTCATCCGGCCAGACCGGGACGAGGGGGTTACATTTGTTGGTATCAGAGCCTGAGGTTACCGAGACCTCAGACAGGTAAGTGAGGTAAGCTTGATGTGTTAAGCGATTGTTATGCCTTGGTGTGTGCTTTGCCATGAATTCTTGTTGTTTGATCGTTCATATGGTGATTGGAAGCATGAATTGTTGCATTTTGTGTAGCGTCGAGTGCCCATTGCTACTATTACTTAATTTAAAAAGGTTTTGTCAAGGAAAGTACTTGAGCACAGTTGGACCCTTGTCTTTGCTAACTTAATCCTTATCTGCTTGTTATTGTAGTTATTATCTTGCTAGTTGTATCATGAGACCATGTGGGAGGCCTAGGATGG